>JAJEJO010000246.1:437172-560533 GCA_020662805.1 Glaucomys volans | reverse complement strand
TATTATTGTGTTTTGGTCTATTTGATTCCTGAAATTGAGAAGGATCTGATTGACATACATGGATGCGCCATTGTTTGGTGCATAAATATTTATGATTGTTATGTCCTGTTGATTTATGCTACCTTTAAGTAATATGAAATGCCCTTCTTTATCCCTTCTGACTATCTTTGGTTTGAAGTCTGCTTTGTCTGAAATGAGAATGGAAACCCCAGCTTTTTTGCTCAGTCTGTGCGCATGGTATGCTTTTTCCCAACCTTTCACCTTTAGTCTGTGGGCATGTTTTTCTATGAGATGAGTCTCTTGAAGGCAGCATATCGTTGGGTCTTTCTTTTTAATCCAGTCTGCCAGTCTATGTCTTTTGATTGATGAGTTTAGGCCATTTACATTCAGGGTTATTATTGAGATATGACTTGTATTTCCTGTCATTTTAGCTTTTTTAGGGTTTTTAGCTTAACTTTGTTTCTCCTTTGATGGACTCTTTCTTTAGGGTAGTTCCTCCCCACGATGAATGAGATTGTTATTTCTCGTTTCTTCCTCTTCGAATATTTTGTTGAGAATGTTCTGTAGGGCAGGCTTTCTCTTTGTGAATTCTTTAAGCTTTTGTTTATCATGGAAGGATTTTATTTCATCATCAAATCTGAAGGTAAGTTTTGCTGGGTATAAGATTCTTGGTTGGCATCCATTTTCTTTCAGAGCTTGAAATATGTTGTTCCAGGCCCTTCTTGCTTTTAGGGTCTGGACTGAGAAATCTGCTGATATTTATATCGGTTTCCCCCTGTAGGTAATCTGATTCTTTTCTCTCGCCGCCTTTAAAATTCTATCTTTGTTTTGTATGTTAGGCATTTTCATTATAATGTGCCTTGGTGTGGATCTGTTGTAATTCTGTGCATTTGGTGTCCTGTAAGCTTCTTGTAATTGATTTTCCATCTCATTCATCATATTAGGGAAATTTTCTGATAATATTTCCTTGAATAGGTTATTCATACCCTTGGTTTGTATCTCTGTGCCTTCCTCAATCCCAATTACTCTTAAATTTGGTCTTTTCATGATGTCCCATATTTCTTGGAGGGTTCGTTCATGATTCCTAACCATCTTCTTTGTTTGTTCGACTTTGTTTTCAAGATTAAATATTTTGTCTTCATTGTCTGAGGTTCTGTCTTCCAAGTGATCTATTCTGTTAATTATGCTTTCTATTGAGTTTTTAACTTGGTTGATAGTTTCCTTCATTTCCTTGTTTCCTTCAATAATTTCTGTTTGTTTTTTTCTCAGAATTTCTATCTCTTTATTGAAGTAATTTTTTGCTTCCTGCAATTGCTCTATTAGCTGATTATTCATAGCCTGAATCTGCTCTCTCGTCACATCATTCTCTTCTCGGATCACTTTAATTATAAACATTCTGAACTCCTTTTCTGTCATTCCTTCTACCATGCTGTCTTTGGGTTCTCTTGATATATCATCTAGGTTTAATTGGGACACTTTCTTCCCGTGTTTTCTCATGGTGCTCATGTATCTTCCCCTCTGTTGCTTGAGGGGTGCTTGATCAAGCGGTGACCCAAGAAAGGTGCTGTCCCACTGCCTCCAGGTTGGGAATGATCAATGCTTTTGGGCAGAGGCAGCCTGTTTGTTAATAGACAATTAGATACAGCAAGGGGGTAGACTCCGGGCCTGGGTGTGGGCCTGGGCACTAGTTCAAGTTGGGATGGTGTCACAGAACTGTGCTCAGTGATGGAGACACTGGGCTCGAGAGCCCAGGCTGACCTGAACTCCTAGTTGGGTGTTCAGGCAGTGGCAGGTGGTTGCTCTCTCCTGGGGACCCTGTAAGCTGGCGCCAAAGGCCCTAAGCTCCCCGCCGGGCCACTCCAGGCACCGCTGGCAGCCCCAGGAAGCTGGAAATGGACCCCCTCTGCCAGGGAAGCCGCCAAACTCAGAGCAGTTCCAACTCCCCTCCGGAGTCAGCGATCCCAGGGGCTCATGGCAGACCCCTCCAGGAGCAGCTGGAGGCCAAAGGAAGCTGGAAACGGAACTTCTCCGCCAGTTAAGCCGCCAAAATGGCGTGGATTAGTGGATTAGTTCCAACTCCCCGCCGCTGGATGTCCCAGGTAACCCGAGATGCTCTGTCTCCGCCTGGGAAGGCCGCTGGCCGGTGCCGGAGCCGCGACCAGCAACTCCAAAGAGCTGCTGGGGACCCGCACTCACCGGCTGGCTGGCGCAGACCCAGGTCGGCGGCTCCGAAGCAGCTGCTGGGCCCGGCGCTCCCGGATGGCAGCTCTGTATTTTTTTATTTTGAGACAGGGCCTCACTAAGAACCTCACTTAGAACCTCACTAAGTTGCTGAGGTTGGCTTTGAACTTGTGATCCTCCTGCCTCAGCCTCCCAAGCCACTGGGATTATGGGCATGTACCACCGTGCCTGGCTACATGTGTTTTAATAGAATGACCTAACTGGAAATAAACAATATCCAATAATAGGGAATAAATTTATAAATTGCTCGTATATGCTTCTTCCATTCTGTAAAATATGATGAGCCCCATGTTTCTGATTTGTGACTTTCTTAAACTCCTAGGTGCTTAATCCAGTGTTGCTTGGGCTTTCTGTTATTTGCCAGATAGTAAATACATTGCTATCTGAAACCTGGCTCTAAGGCCAGGATCACAGCTAGCATTTTGAGATTATAGGCTTGTAGTCTCCAAGCTGTTGTTTATTTAGAAGATAAGTTGTTCTTTAAAGTTAAATTTATAACCAAAATTTTTCATGGAAAGTAGAACCCCTGGTCTGGGTGTGGTGGTACACACCTATAATCACAATGGTGCGAGAGGCTGAGGCAGGAGGATCGAAAGTTCAAAGCCAGCCTCAGCAATTTAGCAAGGGCCTAAGCAACTCAAGGAGATCCTGTCCCTAAATAAATAATATAAAAGGGCTGGGGATATGGTTCAGTACCCCTGGGTTCAATCCCCTGTACCAAAAAAAAAAAAAAAAGAAAGAAAGAAAGAAAGAAAGAAAGAAAGAAAGAAAGAAAGAACCATAGTCCTTATTGGTGACACAAAATCTCTTGATCTGAGGTTTAAATTGATAGGGCAGAATTCTAACAATTCAGGGAATCAGAGATGCATTTACTTTTTTCCATATTTTTATTGGCACATTATAATTATATATAATAGTGGGATTTATTGTTCATATTCATACATGTACCTGATATAACAATATAATATAGTCAATATTGTTCTCCATATTTCCATTTCTCTCCCTTGCTTTATCTCCCAATTCCTTTCCTTAACTCTACCCGTCTCCCTTCTATTTTCATGATATACCCCACCCCAAACCAGACACACCATTTTCCCCCTTTTTTTCTCTCTATGTTCCTCATATGAGAGAAAGCATACAACCGTTGAATTTCTGAGTTTGGCTTATTTCACTTAACATAATGTTCTCAAGTTCCATCCATCTTCTTGCAAATGACATAATTTCATTCTTCATGGTGGAATGAAATTCCACTGTGTATATATACACCATATTTTCTTTATTCATCTATTGACAGACACTTAGAATGGTTCCATAATTTGACCATTGTGAATCATGCTGCTATAAACATGGGTGTACATGTATGGTTATAGCATGATTTCCTTAATTCTTTAGGAATGGTGTAGCTGGGTCATAGTATGGATCTATTCTTTTGAGGAACCTCCAAACTGATTCCTATAGTGGTTGTACTAAGTGTTCCCCTTTCTCCACATCATCTCTTGCATTAATTATTGTTTGTATTTTTGATGGCTAACATCCTAACTGGAGTAAGATGAAACTTTAGTGTAGGTTTAATTTGCATTTCCCTAATTGCTAAAGTTGTTGAATACATTTTTCATATACTTGTTGGCCAATTGGCCAAACAGAAACGTCTGCTTGGTTCATTTACCCATTTGTTGATTGTGGTACTTGGTTTTCTGTGGTCTTAAGGTTTTTTGTTTGATTGTTTGTTTATGTATTCTGGGTAATAATCCTCTGTCAGAAGAATAGGTAGCAAAGATTTTCTCCCATTCTGTAGATTCTCTATTCACATTTTTAATTGTTTCCTTTGCTGTGCAGAAGACTTTTAATGATGCCATCCATTTTTCAATTCTTATTATTTCCTGAGTTTTAGAAATTCTATTGAGGAAGTTGTTGCCTGTGCCTACATGTTGGTGTGTTGGCCCTAACTTTGTTTTTCTAGAAGTTGCATAGTTTCTGGTCTAATTCCTAGGTCTTTGATTCATTTTGAGTTGCCGTTTATGCAGGGGGAGAAATGAGGATCTAGTTACATATGAATAATTAGTCTTCACAGCACCATTTGTTTAAAAGCCCCTCTTTCCTTCAACATGTATACTTTGGGTGCCTTTGTCAAGGATCAGATGACTGAATCTGTGTGGGTTTGTCTCTGTGTCTTTTATGCTCTTCCATTTGTCTATACATTTGTTTTTATGCCAGTACTATATATGTGTGTGTATATATACACACACATATATGTATATATTTGACTTATAACTGCATTGGATATTCTGGGTCTTTAATTCTTCCAAATGAATTTTAAGACTGTTTTTTTCTAATTTGCACAAATTTTCTAATTTGCATTTATAAAGCAGAGACAAAGTAGTAGAACATGACTCACTACCTCCACTTGCAACCTTCAATACTGCTGCTTTGGATTAGTATTAGGCTAAAAATATGCCTTTTGAGTTGGGCATGGCAGCACACGCCTGTAATTCTAGAGACTTGGGAGGCTGAGACAGGAGGATCACAAGTTCAAAGCCAACTTCAGCAGCTTAGCTAGGTTCTAAGCAACTTAGTGAGACCCTGTCTCAAATAAAATAAAACAAAGGGCTGGGAATGTGGCTCAGTGGTTAAGCACCTCAGGGTTCAATCCACAGTATATATTTAAAGATTTTTGAATTCTGGTCAGAAGGCAACAAATCAAGAGAAGACATATGTATGTACTATCTTTAACTGAGAATGAGATTCTCTTCTGTTTTGTTTTGTTTAAGCTCACTATGTCTCTTGCCTGGTTAGCCTTAGTTAGAATGCATATTTTTAAACTATAGACTTTGCCTTAGATATGTCATAAGGTACAAATACATAAAACTCAAGGGATTTTCAAATGACATAGCTATATCATTCTCATGACAAGTTCATCTTATTATTATTCTTCAGAAGATTAAGGCAAACTTCTGATTCCTTGGTTAGTTCTGTCCTCCAAATTATCTGTATCTACTATCTTTTTCCTCTCACATACTTGAAGTTCAGATAGTTGAGTGAAATTAGATTTTCTGTCTTTTTTACTGATTCCAAGTCTAGGCAAGATAGAACGAAACTCTCCAGGCTGTCTCGCTGCTGGGAATATGACCTCTTGGTACAGTGTGCTTATGACCTGGATGCTGATGAGCACAGGCCCCCAGGCAGGTTAGGGCAAGAGATCAGAATTCCACATACCATTAAACCAGCATTTCCCCTACCTTCCCCTGCTCTCCAATATTTCCCAGGTTGGTTACAAAAGCAGACTGATATACCTTGATGATATGTCAGAAAGAGCCTCAGGAAACCCCTCTTTCAGGTCCAAGAAGCAGGAAAAAGGACCATCAAGGTTAAGAGGGGAAGGGGAAAATCCACTGCTTTTGTTTTTTGTTTTCAGTGTGTCTAGCAGGTCTTCCCCAGCCCAGGCCATCTCCCCATGGCAGTGGGGAAAGCAGAGGCAGCTAGCCAGTGAGTAAACTTCTGAGAAAGAGGAAACCTCTCTGACCAGAGGAGATGTGGCCCAAGTGCTTGGGGTGACATTACCCCCACCCCCTTTCCACTACTCTAGGAGAAAAAGTGGTAGGAAGTGCCTGGCAGACTGAGGAAAGCAAGGGCACAGCTTTCAGGTCAGGGGGACCAGGAAGGGTGTCTTCCCTAGAACAAGTGGGTGCTGAGTCAACTCACGAAGAGGTCAGAAACAGGGATAGAGCAGTCTCCCCTCTCAGCTCCTAACTCATGTTATATAGATGACTATCCAGTTGTCTTAAAGAAAGCCTAATGACTGTCAGCCAGACACGGATCTCTGAAGAGCCAGACTCTCAAGTTCAGTTTCAGAGAAAGCATTTTTCACTTGAAGAGCCAAATCAGAATACATCCCAAGTTTTTTCGTAATTGGAACTTGAGAAACCCACACCACCCACGGCTGTTGCTGACTGCTCTTGGAGTGCCTGAGATTCTTTGGTTCAGTGGTCCCATAGGCTATTAAATTTTTATTAATGTCTGAAAAAGAAAATACTTTGCTGACCATTACACTTTTTAGAGCAGCACTAAATAGAAACATGCAATGAAAAGTCCATGGGCTGACCATGTTTGTAATTTAAAATGTTTTAATAGTCATTTATAAATTTTAGAGCATTAAATGCCTATGTTAGAAAAGAATAAATATCTCAAATTAATGATCTAAGCTGAAGAGACTAGAAAAGTAAGAGCAACTTAAATTGAGCAGAATGAATTAAACAATAATGATAAAAGCAGAAATCAATGGAACTGAAAGCAGAAAAACAATACAGAAAAATCAATAAAACCAAAAACTGATTCTTTGAAAAGGTTAATAAAAATGATAAATCTCTAGCTAAGCTGAGAAGGAAAAGAGAGAAAACAAAAATTACCAATATAGACATGAAAGACAGGTGTCACCATAAACACTAGTCCTTAAACTCATAATCAGAAAATGCCACGAATAGCTCTGTAGGCACAGATTGAACAATTGAGAGGAAATGAACCAATGCCTTGAAAGCCATAAATTCTCAAAACACCTCAAAAAGAAAAGTAAAAAGAAATAAGTGAAAGTGATTTAATAATATGCTTAATTTACTCCAGTATATATATGAAATTAATCATTTAGAATGTAATCATCATAAAAATTATTTATGAGGTATTTTAATCATTTTTTGTACTAATACTTCAAAACCAGTGGCACATGATGATTTGATAGGCACATTTCAAGTGGTTGGTAGTTTCCATCTGGCCAATATGGTAGCTTTAGAGAGTAAAGTCAAAATCTTCTGGGGGGAAAATATATATATATACACACACACACACAAACACATATACATGTATGTACAAATATGTATGTATACAGGTACATGTAAATATAAATATATAAATGTATAACTACACATATCAAGTTTTTTTAATTTGGGAGAAACATAAAAAAGATAATGTATTCAGGATCTAAAAAGGAAAATTGTGAAATGAGGGACAAGAAATGAAAGAAAACCAAACCAAACTATTTCCAATAGCAAATTTCTTAAAGGCATTTATAAAGTAATATTATTAAACATGGTTATAGGAGTAGTAAAAATATTTTTCCTAGTGTAATTAAAAATTTTTTTAATTTGCATGTGAATAAAGGTATGTGTTTGGTAACTATTGCAATTAATTTTACTTTAAAAGTAATTTCTTTAGGACAAATAAATTATGAAAGCATTTTGAACATTGGAAAGAAAACCTTGAATTAATCCAGTTTGAAAGGCTGACAGAAGACAGTAATTAAATGGTGAATTGTCTAATTAACAATTCTAGAAACATTATTGTACATTCCATTAATTTTATATATAATTAATCTGTTGTTCATTGTTCATCTATTTCTCAAATATTACACAGTGGATATCTTCTGGTTATGGTTCTTAATAATGATAACATGGGAGCAAATACAATTCAGATTCTAAAAATAACTGAAAGAATTCTGTTAATATGTGCTGGTTAATTTTCTTAATGTTGGTTAACAGATCATTAAAGATTGTGTATTTTGTTACTTGAGTGATGAATATATAACACTAAGCAAGGATGTTCTTTCTGTTAGTGTGTTTGGAAAAACTAAACTTTTATGATGTTGCTTAAATCATTTATAAACATTTCACCTCTGATTGGTTTTCATTTATGTTGTAGATGAGGGCCTATGTTCTGAATAATAAATGAAAAGGGAATACAAATGTTATTGAAAAAATATGGTATTTAATAACTTGAGTGTTCTATTTCTATTGTTATTTAGTGTTTTGAACCATACTCTGGATATTACATGTATCATTGGGGTATATTTTTAAATCTTTGGTAAAGTCTGCTTTCCAGGACCAAGCCACCCACCTGGAAAAAGTATTGGATAATTAATCAAGATTAGGAATTATAAATTATTACCCTGAGACTTACAACTACCTTGCAGAAAAGGTTAATTAAATATGGGGATACCAAACAGCATTTTCAACTCTCAAATTCCCATTCATTTGTCATCATGAGAGATTCCTTTTATGATTCAGGTTTATCTTTCTACCAAAAATAAAAATTAGCTAAACTTGCAAATCATATTTTACCATGGGTACTAGAATTTTCATCTTGTAGGTTTAATATATAGCTGTGAGACATCCTCTGTGTACATAGCTCAGAGTTAGTGCACAAATTGATTCTGAATTATTTTCTTTATAATTCATTAACTCAGCAAAAGTATATTTTCATTATAGAAACATATTGTACTAACGGCTATAACAAAGTCTTTTACATTTGAACCTTTTAACTCTCTCATTCAGAATCCAAGCCTTAAGTTCTGTGTGCAAAATGAAGTTGAAAAACTTACAAAAGCAGCGATAGTTTCTATATTGATCATCTATGATGTGCTGGTCATCATACTAGATGTCTTAGGTATTTCATCCTTAAACCAACTTTGTGAGGCAGAAAATAGTCACAGACAATTAAATGAGTTTAGATGTGGCTTATGCATAAGTCCCACAATAGTTTATGCCACTCAAAGTTACTGCCACTCCAATTGATTTAAAAAGGTATTATTAATATTCAAAATCGAAGTACTAAGAGATAGCAAGTGCAAGACTACATACAAAGTGTTAACAGATGGTTCATACAAGAGTCATTATCTCAAGAGAGAAAAATAGTTATTTGAATCTCAAAGAAAGGGAGCTGGAAGGATTGGGAATCAAAATGACATTCCAGATTAGAGGACAGGGTTAGCAAATCTGAGATAGATATAAGCAAGGCACACATAGGTGTATGAAGAGCTCTGTCAGAAGTATCAGAAGATGAAGTTAACATGGTACTGAGGATAAGGACTGAACTGGAAAGCTGGACAAATTGGTCTGCATGGTTAGATTTGTGGCCAAGAATGGGTTCTTGAAGCAGAACCTATTTTATCTATTTGATAAAATAGTTTCATGAAGGTTACCTTTATAACTATTTGCAGGGTAGATTTGCATGGGAAATTTCTGGAGTTGAGAGATGTAATGGAAGCTATTAATAGGCACTGGGACTTAGAATAGGACTCTGAGTGAGAAAGTATAAATGTTCAAATTTAAAAGTTTTTGTTCTAGCAGTTAGCACAGTATGTTTTTATCATAGAAATATACTTTTGCTGAGTTAATATATTACAAAGAAGATATTTTAGAATCTATTTTACATAAAGAATAAGGGAATAGTCAAAAGTTATGCCAAACCTTAAAACCTGTAGGATAAAAAAGAAGACTTTTCACTTTTTACCCAAAAGGGTCCATTTTGAATTGGACATCCTGTGTGTTGGCATATTGTAGGTCCCTGATTTCATTTGCTAGAGTAGTTTATAGGGAGCCATGATGCTAGACACCAAAGTGGTAGTTATGTAGTGGACAACTGTGATGGGAAGAACTGGCCATAGCAAAAGTAAACTGTTCTACAAAATGTGACCGAAGCAAGAAGGTGATGCCCACTGAGAAGCTTGTGTTAGGATGGGAGCCATGAGAGGCTGCAGAAATGAGCAGCCTGCATTGAAGAGGAGGAGTCTGAGTTGGAGAATAATTTGTTTACTAGGAACGTGGATTTCCATAAGATACAGTGGTGAAGTTTGGAAGAAGAGGAAACAGTGAAAGGAAGATACAAAGCAGGCAGATGATGACCTGAGTTATGCAAGTGCCCAGACACAGGAGGAATGTAAGGAAATGTAGAGTTTAGCAGCCTCAAGATTGCAAATTGTCACAGTAGCATTGATCTCCTGGTATCCTGGGTTGGCAACTCCGTGATGGTGACTTTATGCTCCTGTGTTCTCATTCCGATGACTGATAAATTATACGACACTTGAAGTACATTATATGGGTCACGCTTGCATAAGTACCACATTTGTGTGAGAAGTCAGGAAGTCAAGGAGAGGGAATGTCATGAAAATTAAGCATCTCCACAAAGACCAGTTAGAGAAGGAAAGGCTTACATAAGTGGCTCTCAACCTGGATGCTTAAAAATCAACTCAGTTCTCACATATTCAGGCCCTAAACTTGAAAAGCCAATGGAAGGCTGGAATGCCTGTATGTTTTTAAAAAGTTTTTGCAGTAATTCTGATGAAAAATGAAGAATAAGAATCTCTGACCTAAACCAGCAGAAACATCCTCCACTAAACAACCAAATTTAAAGTCTTGAACTTGGGTGCCACTGATAGAATTGAGAAAGGAACCATGGAAATTGGATTCAAAAATATTCAGGGACATGTCACAGAAGTTTGGGGAAAAGAAAATTTCAAGACTAAAGTACTAAATAGCATTATGAACAGCAGTGTGTACGATGAATCTACCATTAGATTCGATAGTGAGAAAATTATTTCTCTCTGAAACCTTTCTGGAATGTTCCCCACTTATGCTATTGGCCATGTTCTTTGAGTACCTCTCTATCTCTGTTATAGGACCTCTTTCATAAGAGATCCACATACATTTAATTTTGGTCATATTCATTAGACTGAATGTATTTCTATTCCTGGGGCCTAGTCCTGTGCTTAATATGTTAAATAAATATTTGGGAATGAATGAATGAATACATGTATGTATTACATAATCCCTGTGCAATAAAACAAAATCTCTGTGTAGTAACAAAAAATAAGTTGATTTCTGTATAGTAATGAAAGAAACATGCAAGAAAAGGAATGTGGGTAAAGAAATGTAATAGCGATGATCTAAATGGTGTTCACATACCTTGCTCATCTTGTACACAACAGTTCTGAGGGTTTTAAGAAGACTCAATTATTAATGTATAGAACATTTGAGCTCCTAAGAGAACAGGGTGGGACAGATAAATTATTAATACTATTAGCTTTTCTGATTTGTGTCATTATTCTTCTTTTAAGTGAGCTGGAGGATAAATTTCCAAGTAAATTATTGATATCCTCATTTCAGAATGCTAAGTCAGTCTGTGTGAAGCCTTCCCTGAGCTCTGGCCTCACCATAGGCCTCTCTCCACTGTTTCCTCAGGGCTTCTGAACACAAACTCCTTATATTCTGTACGGTCTCACACAAATGTGGTACTTATGCAAGTGTGACCCATATAATGTACTTCAAGTGTCGTATAAATTATTTACATCCATATCACCATGGGCACCTAGGTACCTGCTAAAGGGCCACCTTTAGAGCCCTACAAAGATAAGGCTCTCTGGGTAAAGCAAGGTAATCTGCCCTTGGCACCTGCAGCTCTAAGACTCCTATTGGTGTGCTTAATTTTTAAAAATATATGTATTTATTTCTCATAAGACCATAAGCTTTCTTCTAGGTAGAGATTGTCTTGGCAGACATTAAATTATTATCTGGATAATTTGTGTCTAAAATAGTTGTAAGAGTTTTGGAGCCTAAATCATGACATGTACAAACATAATATAGTGGCCATTTATTGAGTGCTTCTTGTGTGTCCACCAATTTTTAAAATTTAATATTTAATTTCAAATATTAAGCTTATTTAAGCATTTTAAATAATATTAACTTGTTTGTCACTAAAATAACCACATGAGATAAATTCTGTGAGTGACCACTCACTTTCTCAGTCAAGCATGTCCACTCTACCTGCCTGGATGTGAATTCCAGTGTTGTCACTTAGTTGCTTAACTTTGGGGAAAGTTACTTAATCTGACTCTGCCTCAGTTTCCACTGAGGATAAAATGGGGATTTTATCTGCAAAATGGGGATAATAATTGTGCCTACCTTGTAAGGCAGGTGTGAGGATTCAATAAGTAGAAACATTTAAGGCATTTAGAACACATAGTGAATGTTGAGTGATTATTACCTGTTAGTATTCTTAATCCCAGTTTACAAATGAGGTCGCTCATTCATGCTCAAGTTATTTGCCTGTTCATATAGCTGGGAAGTGGCTAGATCTCCAGCTCTAGGGGCCTGTGTGGCCTTTGTACTGCTACATGCCCTTTGATCTGCAGCAGGACTATACGGTCCTTCTCCTCAAGGAATGTTGTAAGGATGGTGTGAGTCACTTCTCAGCTGACTTGAGAAGGACCACGCAATAATTTCTCAATGTTGTGGCTTTGGATCTGATAGGATTTGTAGGATGCACATCACCGTAGTAACAGGATGGCTCTGTTCCAGCAGGTTAGATTCCCTGTCTCCTGCCTGCTCTTTGCTCGGCACTGGGAGGGATCTAAAAGAAATGTAAGAGGCACTTTTGGCCTCTAGAAATTTATAATGTATAATGTATAGAGGACAAAATGACCCTGGTCGGCCCACGAAGCAATTAAATAACAGTGAAATCACAACATCAAGGCAGTAGATGATTAATTAAGTCCCCTGATGAAAGCTGCTGATAGTGAAAGTACCACAGGCAAGTTCAGGGGAAAAGAGAAATTAATTTGCTGGGAAGGTTTCATGGAGAAAGTGGAATTTAAAGTCAACCTTGAAATGTGGTGTTGTGGGAGTGAGTGGTATGAGAGAAAGTTTCTGGGAGGGAAAAGAACCACACTGTCAGAAGGGGCAGCCTGTTTCCTTTGCTCTGACTTCATCCTGGGAACAGATGTTAGTTTAATACTCTTATTTATTTACTCTTCTGTTTGGTACAAAAACTTCCTAATGTTCTAGCTTTCATCAAGTCCTAGAGAATGCGTTATTCTCTTTGTTGTTGTTTTTGTTTTTTATCCAAAGTGGTAGAGTTCAAGTTCCCCACTAAAACACACAATAGAATTCTTGATTAGTCTCCAGGACTCTGTTTTTTCAGTCACACAATAGAGCCCAGAACTCTGAGGAAAAGGTAGTGAAAATCTAAACAAATCCAAAGGAACAGACAACTCTCTCAAACAGCAGAAAACATTATTAAGAATCTAAGCCATGCACCTGTAGATTATTTCTAATTACATTATTTACTTCATTTCACAGAGCAGACCTAGAAGAGTCATTTATATGCAAATGCAAAAGAAGAAATAAATTAAAATGCATTTATGAAAAACAATGTTGCAGAAGTTTTGGGATACAATTGAAATCTATTTTTAAAATACCATCTTTTATTGCACAAAAGAAATATTTTTGAATAACAGTTATTTTGCAGTAAATTGAGAAGAAAATATCTGATTGTATTTACATTTAATTATAAGGGAACTAAGTTGTACCCTTAAAAGGTGAAAGTTGTTCTGGAATTTCCATAATGGTCTTTTAAAGGCTTCTGGCTTGAAAAAAAAGACAAAAAAAAAATCCTATTTCTTTTTAATCCAAATCAACTGATTCCACACAATTTCAGAATTTGACAAGTCAGTTTTTAAGATAAATTTTGTCTCTGTTACTGCTTATGTTGCTGACGTTTCCTACTGACAGAACCTTTTGATATTTGCTAACCTGGTTTTGGCCCAGGAACCCAGAAAGCATGGAGGGAGAATTTTTAACTACGTGAGGGCTGAGGTTATTTTTCGGGTAGAGGCCATTTTGACTCAGGGCTTGGCCCTTGGGCTTTCAGCAGCCTGTTCTCTGCAGCTTTATTTCAGACTGGAAGTCAACCAGAAATCTAGTCTGTACTTTGTGTCGTGTGCCAATTTGGATTAGGGGCAGCCTATATGAATAGGGTGGGGTAATGATTCCTTCAAACAGACATGTGCAATTAGGTTTTTACAGCCAGAATTAAGTGGTGGTGTGCTCATTTCTCTTTGATCAGAAAAATGTTTCGAAGTCAAAAAGTCATTGTGCCTCAATATAGCATGTGTAAATCCAAATTATGTGTGGTTTACAGAGGTAGGTTTGATATGTGGAGAGTGAATTAAAGGCACAAAATGCCTGTAAAAGGAAGTTTATAACTTCTAAAGTATTTGCCCTGTTCTTTTATAATCATCTTACATTTTGGTTACAATTAATAACGACGATGATGCTAATTGTTCTTTTATAGAACACTAAATTGCCACCGGGCGCCAAGCTGTGCACCTCGTACACACCATCCCATTTCATACTCACAACAGTATGTTGGGGAGATCACTCATGCCCGTTTTTCAGTTGTGAGAACTGAGACTCATTTTTTTGGTTGTGTGATCCTTAGTGTCAGAACCAACTGCTGGTGTGACTTGGAGTGACAGGGAATCCTCTTATACTCACCTATCCATGCCCTTCCCAAACAGGCAGTTTCTGATGGCACAAATTCCACCATTAGAGAGTCATTCTTTCAAATCATCAAGAAATTTTTCAAGAAATTATTCTTTTTTTTTTTTTTTTTTTTTGGAACCAGGGATTGAACTCAGGGACACTCAGCCACTGAGCCACTCCCCAGCCCTATTTTGTCTTTTATTTAGAGACAGGGTCTCACTGAGTTACTTAGGGCCTTGTTAAGTTGCTGAGGCTGGCTTTGAACTCTCGATCCTCCTGTCTCAGCCTCCCAAGTGCTGGGATTACAGGTGTGCGCCACTGTGCCCAGCTCAAGAAATTATTCTTTATCAAATATGAGTAGCGGAGCAAGCACCTTCCCATCCTTTAGTCTTTTGCTGACAAAACCTGTTCTCTTCTTGCTCTCTCCTTCCCTTGACCCTAAAGGCTTTCTGGTCCTTAGTTTGCATGAATATTTTCAAAGAAATAAAGTCCTTAAATTTAAGACAATCAGCTAATAGAGTTGTTAGTATTGGCCAGCACGTGAAAAGGATTTATGGTGACTATCAAGGTTTTCCTCACATCCCTGCAGTCACACATCAACATTTATGGCTCACTCTAGTGGCCATTAGGAAACACTGAAGCCCAGACAATGTACAAGCTTTACCCATACCTGGGCTGTAGCCCTGAATTTTTAAAATAAACTACCAGTACACCAACTGTGTGAGAATAGTGAACATTACACACACAAGTATCATTCACATTTACTTTAGAGACTGCTTTCATATACATTTTCATTTTGCATACATAATAAGGACCAGTGTGGTATGGGCTCCTTTTCATAGTGAGAGAACTGAATCTCAGCGAGATTAAGGGAACTGTTTATATCTAGTTACTGGTTCAACTGGAATTCAAATCTAGTTTGTTATGATCTTTCCATTATACTGCATTCTGTGGCTTCCTGGCACAAGCTGAGTACTGAGACCTCATCCTTCTAGAAGTGTACTAATTCCATGGAAAGTGCTGTGATATCTCTGTCAATCATGGGGTCTCTTTGGTTACCAATATGGAAGTCTGACCCAAGTCTGGCCCAACATGGTAGATGCTGATGTACAGGGCCTTAGGTCTCCTGGGCAGTGGTGGTTTGGAGGGGCCCAGAGAGGCAATGTGGCACTCTGGGATGTGTGGGAGTGCCACATCTGATATAAAGGGCAATGATCAAATTGTAGAAAATAATGCTTTCAGATTTTTGCTCTAAAACTCCTGAGACCCTTGAGTGGGAGAACAAAATATTCACTTGTATTTGAGACACAGAAATGCTTTCCAAAGAACTCTTCGGATTCTAAATGATAGTAATAACAAGAAAGTCTTTATTGCTGATAAACATGAAACTATATTCCCATATCTTACCTATTTAAATGATCTTCCCATCAATGTGAAATAGACTAAGAGCTATATGATATATTTGAACAAGATTGTTTCAACTTTTAAAGTCAATATTAATTATTAGAGTCTCCTACTATAGAGTAACCATTTTACTTTTGTTATGAGGTAAGGTGTAAAGAAGATAGAAGGAAAAGAAATATATAATTGTTTATAAGTAGCATTTCCCACCTGCACATTGCTAAAAGCTTTTCAATATCAAATAAATATTGTGTCATTATACTGGAATTACTGACATAGTAGTGAGCAATTTAAGTGTGCAACAGTGAGGGCTTGTATTTTATGGGTCTTTAGAGAGAATGTTTCTCCCTCATTATAACTGCTCTGCATATATGAAATAAAGGTAATGGAATCAAGTGTTCTTTGAAAATACGGAGGTGCTTTCTCTTATCAGTAGTGCAGACTGTGAATAAATTTTACTGATTCCTATTTCTAGAGTCTAGAGGGAGATCTTTCAATAGAAATATTTGGGATACATATTAAGTATTTGGATTTGCATTGTGTCGGTATTAAAAGGCACTTTTATCTTATAACAATGGCTTAGCAGACACAATTATATTTTTGAATTACCAAATGATGATTAACACTGAAAAAGCATAATGCTCTGAACTTGGAGTTGTGGGATACCAAAAAAAGGGGCATGGTCTTTGGGTACTTATAATTGAGTAGAAATTGGACTTGTAATTTTTGTTTTTTAATATTTGTTTTTATGGAATTATCTGAAATATAATGACATCTTCTCAAAATATGAATTTTAGAACACTAATTTTTCTTTTATTTTTTGCTGTCTACCTTTTACAGGAACTTCCCTCCTGGAAGCACAAAATGATTAAGATAGTCCTTGCTTTCCCCTAGTTTGTAATCTGCAGAAATTAAAATTTGCTCAATTAATTATACTATCAAGGGCAGTACAATGTCCAAATGAGGGAGTTGGAAAGAGGAAAAAAGGGTTCACAAGAAGGACGAATTACTTTTGAACAGGAAAATTTTGTAGAAGCAACTGGATTGGAATTAGGACTTGAAGGCTACCAGAGTTTGGACAGGCAGCAATGAAAACATGGAGTTCTCTAGTTAAAAACAACAGCAAAAGCTAAAACAAATCCTTGATGTTATATGCAAAAGACTGACAAAAATATTTGAACTTAACTATGCACTATGCTCAAAATTTTTGTTCTTTGCTTTCAATTAGCCTAAATTATTTCCAGTTTAGCAATGAAACTAGATCATTTCTGTAAGCTGGAGACGCTACCTGCTTGTGTTACAGGTAGACTCTCCTGTCAGGAAAACATATGCAGGTCATACCACGTATATTTGCTTTTTTAGTAAATTGCTATTCAGGGGATCATTTAATGCTCCACTGAAGAGAAAGTCCATAATCCTTTTTGTGCTCTGCATGGCAGTTGAGGTGGTGTAATGACCATAAAATATGCTCTACTCAAAATCAGCAATTTCCAAGCCACACTTAAAAAGACTGAGTGCCTTCTCCCAGGATCATAGAACATCTTTGGTTTCCTATCCTTTTGGAACCAAAAGGAAAAATTGTCCTTTAGTATCACTTTAAATAACCAGCTTTATTATATTGGCCAGAATGTTTTTTTCTCAGATCCCGTTCCAAAATACTTTCCTGAGTTTAATGACTAACCAAGTGGGAGAGGAAAACTTAAATTAAGCTGGCCTTGACTGAATCCCCAGGCAAGTCATTTTTCAAGGGTTGCTCATCGTAAAAGCTCCATCTCTCACTGTCAACATGAAGTCTGCTTACACTGTAAACTGGATATTCCATTTGTTCTGTTAAGCAACTAGCTTAAAAAAATGTTATTACTGCTACTGTCAATTAATCTAAGTGTTTTATTTGGTGACGTCCCAAGGCTTCTTCAACCTGAGAATGGATTTTTCATATCTGAGAATCTTTTTTATTTTTTTAACTAAAGACAAAAATCGATTTTTTCTTTAGATTTTGAAAATGGAATGAAGTATTTTCTTGGCACCCAAGGCAGTATCTAATTTTTCTTTGTGATATTTTTATAACCCAACTGCCACATTCTTTGGTTTAAAGATGGCCCCACAGTGAAGAGAGGAATTATGTACTGTTAAGTTGGTATGGGGAATGGGGTCTCAGGAAAGGTACTGAGACTTGAGAGGGGGCCCAGAATGTGTAACTCCTAAGGGACAGAGAGAGGGTGAATGTCCACCCCACTGATTCACTTACAAGATAAGATGTAAGGGGGAATCAGAAACTCCTTTGTAAGATGGGTTTCTCCACTGGGACCATGTGGCTCCTTAGCACAGGTAATGCTAGCAAAGGACAGACTTAGAATTATTTATTTTTTAGCAAAAGTTAACATTATTCAAATATAAATCAAGAAAGTAAGATCTGGGGAAAGTTGGAAATCCTTTATCTAGATTTACTAATTGTTAATATTATTCCATATTTTCCTTTCCCTTCCAAAATATGTAAAAATGTGTATGCTTCCTTTTTTAAGTTGGTGGGAAGTTAATTATTTAAAAGTAAGCTGCAGATTTCAGGGGATGGGCATTTAAACAAGTGAGTCCAATAAATATGCAGAAGCCCATAAAAATATAGGGAAAAGAAAGATACAGGAAAGTATCAGGAAAGTCTTTGCAAGAGGTTATTTGCCAGGTAATAGGTGGGAAGATAGCTTGAGCAAAAGGAAAAGTTCAGATCACGGCCCGAAGATCTACTCAGTGTGGAGCATTAGGAGAGCACAAGTGGCTTTGCAAGGTGTGAGCAGGGAGGAAGGGGCTAGGGGAGAGAGAAACCAGAGCATGGAATTCCAGGTTCGCTCCAGTAGGGAGTTTTCTTTTTATCTTCTCTTGTGGGGGACAAAAAATCAAGTGTTAGGCAGAGGAGTGATCTAATAGGTGTTCCTTCACTTGAACTTCATAGAAAAAATGCCTAATGTTGAAGTAACTCTAAAGGGGGAAATTTTCAGACTGAGAAGCCCTTAAGTAGAGACATTTGGGGAACTTGTGGGCTTTCACATGCCCTAATATCTTATCCATGAATTGGTACCATATTCCTTCCTTCCCTCCTTCCCTTTCTTTCTTTTTCATAATAGGGAAGATTTTTGCATTTTTTAATTCTTAGTTGTAGATGGACACAATACCTTTATTTTACTTATTTTTATGTGGTGCTGAGGATCAAACCTAGTGCCTCACACATGCAAGGCAAGCGCTCTACCACTGAGCTACAGGCCGAGACTAAATTTTTGCATTTTTGTTCACTAGTGTTCATTGAAGTTTAACTTGTGTCAGTTGACATGCCAGGAATAAGAGATAAAAAGACATTTAAGACACAATCCTTTTCCTTTAGAAGTCTAGGTCAAGGTTGCTAAAGTTGCAAATACATACTTTTAATAATCACGTAGTATTCACAGATATTTGTGGAGAACAGTATGGCATTTCAATACATGTATAAATGTGTAGTGGTCAAATCAGGGTAACTGGCTTATCCATCATCTCAGACATTTATTATTTCTTTGTGTTGGGAACATACAAAATTCTCTCTACTAGCTAATATTCAATTAATTGTTGTCAACCATAGATAATCTACTGTGCTTTAGTACATTTGAAGTTATTCCTCCTATCCAACTGTGGTGCCCTGTATTCTATCTCCAGAAGAATAATAAGTGGATGGTGCGTCCAGAACATGGCTAAACATCAGAATCAAGTGAGGAGTTTCTGGAGAAAGAGTGACTCCCCATTTTTTACTCCAAACCCATTGAGTCAGAATCTGCTAGAGTGGGACCTGGGAATCTGCATTCTCTAGAGTGTCCTTCATGTGGCTCTGATGTAGCCAGTTCCCTGCCTGAGGTTTGGGAGCATGAAGCCTTAGAAGGAGGATAGGAAGGATTCAGTGCAGAGGTCTTTACAAATGATTCAGAAATGGTCAGTGCCCAGGGAAATTTACCAAATGTTATGGGAACACATTTATGGTATCAGGCTGCATTGTACAGGC
The DNA here is from genome assembly GCA_020662805.1 of Glaucomys volans. NCBI lineage: Eukaryota > Metazoa > Chordata > Mammalia > Rodentia > Sciuridae > Glaucomys > Glaucomys volans. Next base: position 540,790 of record JAJEJO010000246.1, on the reverse strand, counting down.
TGAAATGCCATCTGTCTGTGTCCTTGGAAAACATTGAAAAGTCAGGCACAGGGCAGGACTCCACAGATATCTGACCATGAACAAGCATCGCTTAATCCTAATGCTAGCAGAGGAGATGGTTGATAGTGCGGATGTATATTTTTTTTTCAGCCAAAATACAAAAAATACTAATGTATTTTAAAAAATACAGATAGCCTAGGTCCTAGCTATTTATTCAGATGTTTCAGCAATTCTGAATTCTTAAACTAGGGTTCAACCATTTTGGTAGAATATCTGCTCTAAAGAGGATGACATCAGTCACCTTGTGAATACTGGCACACTGAGACTTTGTATTCTGAACTAAGAAAATGCATTCCCTTGTATTCCTTCTGAATCGGTTATCATTGCTATGTGATTGTGAGTTCATCTAAGTGATGACAGGTGAAGGTAATAATGGTAGATAGTTCAGACATGTATTAAATAATGGAGATAGGAAAAATCATTTGAGACTGAACTTGACAATCATTTCATGTTGTTTATTTCAAAAGTATTTGGAAATAAATGGTTTGAAACATTTAATCTTCTTGCCTGACAGAGGAAGAGATAGTATGACTGCATAATCATTAGTTGGCATTTCATTATAGATGTCAAACCCGAGATTCTGGTTAGACGGTAAAAAAAAAAGAAATTAAGATTTTTATTTATGACTCTCAACTACCTAAAATAAAAGTCTTATCTAGATATTTTGGGTCTGGAGAGATGCTAAAAGTTGATATTTGGGAGACAGGGTTGATCTTTAACAATTGACAATTCATTTTGTTTAGAAACTGTATTCCAGAACAGCATGCATTCTAAAGTAACTAAATAATGATGTTTATCAGATGCAGTTCTTTTTCTAACCCTCAAGTCATAAACAGATATTATTTTAAGATTTTAATTTGTCTTACATATTTATTAAGTTTGAAGAAACCATAAAAATGTGGATTATGTCTCTGAATGTATTCATTTGTCTGAGGAAGAGATCAGTTAATAAGTAGGCTGGATCTAGGAATGCTAGTAATGTTGTTGGGCTCTCTCTGTCACTCTTGGGTAAGCTCTGCACATGGCTGGAAGAGTGGCTGACCACCTGCACCAGGCTCACAGCTGACCAATTTAGTAACTCTGACAAATATATCTTTGCCTCAGCAGGAAAGGTTCTGTGGGATCTGATTTTCCAGGTTTTGATCATTTTCCTTCCCTGAGTCAATCATGTTTTCATTCTTGAGCCAGTGAACACATCTGTGGCTCCAAAGGCAAATCTTATGGACTAGCTCTAGGTCATTGCTTTCCCCTGTCAGTGGGCAAAGGGGCAGGTTTGCTCTTCACAAAGTCATCTATCATGGGTTTCTCATATGAAAGAAGGGTTCTGTTGACAGAGGAGAAAAGGGCTTTTCCATTGGAGAGGAGAGAGAAAGAGAAGACAGAAAACAAACAAACAAAAAACCCCAATAAGCCTAATATAGTGGTTTAATTTTCCCATTAGTGTTTACATGTCTTCCTTTCAGTCAGTCTTCAATGGCAAAAACAAATTACTCCCTAACAAGTGAGGAAAATCACATTTCTTCAACAATACAAACAATGGTTTTATTCTTTTATCTAAGGTCTTAGATATCTCACTGATATGAGATCTAAATTTAAACCTTTCTATGAAATGAGCTAGACAAAAAAGTTCAGCATTTCATATACAAAATTTCTAGATTTTAGCTGTTTCTGAACTTTGGTAAGTGTTCAATAAAATTTTGAGTAAATTAATGAATTACTGTATGACTGGACCATGGAATTGGATATAACCTTAGAAACCACCCTGTTCATCTCTTGGGTGAATGCAGACATTCATTTGAATGCAGAACACCTTGCAGAGTGGTCATTGAGCCACTATAAGAATACTTCCATATAAAATCTCCTACTGTTTTTCTCTCAGGAAGTTCATTTGCCAACTGCCAATGTCTTATAAAGTAGTTAGGAGCTGATATTGTTGAACAAAGGAGCATTCATATTATTTGCTTAATGTCTTTCTCCTCCCCTCCATGCATATAAAATGCAAATAACAAATTTCTATTGAGTGATTTCTTATGCAATAGTAAACTGGCAACAGAACAGAAGCATACAAGTCAGTCATTGTTTAGGGAGATTTGGGGGAGAATTCCAGCCAAGGAATTAGTTGAGAGGAGATAGTGAAGGAAGCACTATTTCAGGAAAAGCCTCTCCATGGCTGCCTGGGAGCTTCCTGAGAGGAAGCCTACAGAAATAGCTAGATTGGGTAGTTGGTAACTGTATTGAAAGCTAGTGTGGCTTCCTTGTGGCTGGTGAAGGTGGTTATCATCACTGGCTTGACAGAGAAGAGGAAAAGCAAGTACTGCTTCATCAGGAAGGTGCAGAATATCCCAGAGAGGTGGTTTGGACTGTATTAAGAAAAATATTCATAGTACTGAAGCAGGGGCTGGGATAGTGGAGCATCTGTCCATACCTACTGTGTTAAAATTTGTTATCTCTCATAATAGAGGTTACAGTACAATATGCTTGTTCATTGCAATATTACTTTTTGATTATTATTTCCATAGATATTATTTCCATAGACATACATAGGAAATCTCTGAATATATCCTATTTTCATATTAATGTGCTCTTTTTCTTTTGTAATGTGTGTGTTCTCCATCATGAATTTTCGAAGCATTTAATGAAGTCAGTCTGTTACATTGTTTAATAATTTTCAAAACTTCTAAGTTAAAGAAAATGTATGAATAATTCTTATGGAATAGTTTAGATTCATTTACTTAAAAAGGGAAAGGGAATAACTTTCCTCATTACACATATTCAAATTTGGAGGATGTCACTATCAATTAGCCATGTATAGTTGAAAATATTTTAGGAAATTTATTCTTACCAGGTTTGCATAGAGTATTTCTAAAATCTTCTCTAAATGTAAGTTTGATAGTTTAAAACTCTCAAGAATCCCGAAAATGTAGAGTTTAAGAGTTTAGTTTACCTATTTTTTTTTAATGTTCTTCTTTACTTAGGAAGTATTCTGGATTACCTGATGGAGAGTATAAGGTGTAATTTCAAGAAAACTTCAGAAAATTGATATCCAGATTTCAGATGGCATTCTCATTTTGATCCTGAAATGTAATGATTAATAGCAAAAAATATTTGGCATTAGAATTGCAATCATATTGACAGTAAGCTAAAATGTTTATTGATCCAAAGTCTGTTGTATCTACAGATGGACACATATAATTCACCTATCAACAAATGGCTAGTATTCTTAATAAATGGTCATTTATATTTATTGCCTGATGGACTTTTAAACAAACTTATAAAGATAATTATCAGCAATAAAAGAAATAGCAAAAGATGGCTATAAAAATTTATTGAGAATACATTTTGTATCAGCATTGGCAATGTGGTTTCAATAATTACAGCATATGTTTGCTTTCAGATATGTTTACTTTCTTTTAGTGAGTGATGCCCCACAGATGAATAAAAACAATTATGTCAATATCTTCTTGGCCATTAATATAATATGTAGTCCAAAGGAATACAAGTCCCAGAATACTACATTCCATTCTTACTTCCACATGGAGTTTCAAAACAGGCTACATTTGATCATATAGTTGGATTTACTATGAAACCCAAAATGCTAAGATTTGAGCTTTATAAAAAATAATTTTTTGCCATATGCTGCAGTTCTATATTCAGTTACTGAATATTTGTGCCGTCTCATCAACATATCTGATACAATTATTTTCATATGTAAAAATAATCATTTCATTATAGAAAATTAGAACAAAATAAGTGATTGAGAAATTTTCTGAAAAACCAACCAGTTCTTTAAAAAATATAGTCTAATATTCATTTTCCTTGAAAATTGATGATTGTTATTTGGCTCAGATTAAAATATCTTATGTTTTGAACTGTCATCATTTCTGAAATTGTTATTAGTGGTTATAGTGATCAGCACTTCATACAGATACTTCAAATCAGAAATAGCTTGTTGTTTCCTATTATGAGTATGGTATTATTGGTCAGCTTTTTGTTATTGTGACCAAAATACCTGTCCAGAGCTACTTTGAGGAGGAAGGATTTATTTTAGCTGATGGTCTCAGAGGTCTAGTCCACTCTCAGCTGACTCCACTGCAGAAACATCATGGCAGAGGGCATGGTGGAGCAAAGCTGCTCAGAGTATGGCAGCCAGGAGGCAAGGAAGGGAGAGAGGTGGCAGGCCGGGAGAGAGAAAGAGGTGAGGGTCAGGGACAGATGAGTTCACATCCATGTCCCCTGTGACCTAACTTTCTTCAGCCATGTCCCACCTGCCTACCATTACCACCTAGTAATCCATTCAACTTATTATTCCATCCAAATGGATTAATCCACTGATGAAGTTACAGCTCTCATAATCCAGTCTTTTCACCTCTGAGTATTGCTGCATTATGTAACACCTGAGCTTTTCAGGGACATTCCAAGATCTAAATCATAATAATTATCATTTAGTTTATTCTACCAGGACCTCAATATGATGTTCTCCATCCAGTGGTTTTATAAATAAATAGTAGTCTTACTAGTAAGAAGTGCACATAAATAAAAACATAATTAAAATGATGGCTAACATTTATTGAACATTTACTATATTCCAGGCACTATGTAAAAGGGTTTCCAGGGATTGCTCATTTAATTTTCACAAAAATTTCATAAAGTAGTTATTATTACTGTTCCCATTTTATAATATGCTGAGACTTAGCAAGAAAAACTAACTTGTAAAATGTGCAGAGCTACTAAGCGGTGGAGCCAGCATGTGGACTCCAGAGTCTGTTCATAATGCTGGGGATCAAACCCAGAACCTGTGCATGCTGGTTAAGTATGGCTATTAATCACGTCATTACACTGCATGCAATGCATCAAAAAGGAGACTCATTACTTCTTTGTAATGTGGCCACTCAAGGCAAATTCCTCTCCATCTCTGGAGAAACAACTCAATGTGCATGAGGTTTTGACTGTTAGAAAAATATCATCTTTACTCGTGAAAAAAAGGAAGGACATTACCTTACTAGTTGCCTCATGAGCAAATTTTGTCTCCTCGTCAGGATAAGAAAAAACTTAAATTTCATTAAGAAATGTTAAAATAGGTAAAAATATCAGAGCAATTTCATCATTATGTGAATTCAGCAAATTCACATAAACAAGTGTTGAGCATAAAAGATATTTATCCTGTTTTCCAGATTAGCTAAATGCATTCTTCAAATTATCTATGTAGTTGCTTCAAATTATCTGATTATCTGCTCTATAGTGTAGAAATGGGCCTGGACAAATGACCACTCGAGATAGGCTCTGAGCAACTGCTGTTCACTTATATTTATAGCAGCATATACTTCATATGTGCTGTGATTCTACAAGAAGTATATCAATTACTCTATATGTTTGTGATTTATATCATTCTAATGTCTCTGTGATGCTTCCTGGAAGCTTCACCCCGTCAATGACAGTGTCCTGGTCTCAACTCCTTATATCACACTCTGGAATGCCCCGTGTCTTTCTGGCTCTCTAATTCCCACCATCTCTGAGACATTTTCTGATTTCTAGGTGCTTTGCTGTCCAGCACATCCCTCCTTCTCTTCATTCCTCCTCCCATGGTCATTTCAATTCAACCCTATGACTTTTCCCCCTTGCAGCCATTTTCCTCCTTTTACCTTCCACAAACAATGTGATCACTGTCCAGTCAGTGTTGACTGGAAATGTGCCAGAGATTTCCTGTTGGTGGACTATGTTGTTCGCAGAGCTTCTTAGCACAGAGCATCTTTGGCACTGCCTGTTGATACTGTAGCTGCACATCAGCACAGTCAGCCATCACTCCCCACAGTCCAACTCATTCTACCCCTTCGTCTACTGTGCTTGTTGTTCTTATATTGTGCAGAAGAATATCCTGCTCACAGAACACAGGAGAGGAGGATGGGGCCCTAGTCCCCAAGGATCCTGGCTGGTGCCTCCGTCTTTCAACAGAATGCCATGTAGGCCTCCTTCCAGGGGATAGGGCCCAAATTGTAGTAGTATTTTTAAAAATTTGTTTTCAACCATCCAAAAAAGTAAAAAACATTCTTACTCACAGGCCATACAAAACTGATGGCAGGTTAGATTTGTCCCATAGACCATAGTAACTGATCCCTAATCTATACCATATGATTTGGATTGTGTGTGTGTGTGTGTGTGTGTGTGTGTGTGCCCACTCTGTAGGCTCTCTCTTCACATTGTTTCCTTTGCCAAGAAGCTTTTTAGTTTGAATCCATCCCATTTATTGATTCTTGATTTTACTTCTTGAGCTTTAGGAGTCTTGTTAAGGAAGTCAGATCCTAAGCTGATATGATGAAGATTTGGGCCTACTTTTTCTTCTATTGGGCACAAGGTCTCTGTTCTAGTGCCTAAGTCTTTGATTCACTGTAAGTTTTATGCAGGGTGAGAGATAGAGGTTTAATTTCATTTCATTATATATGGATATCCACTTTTCCCAGCACCATTTGTTGAAGAAGCTATCTTTTCGCCAATGAATGTTTTTGGAGTCCTTGACTAGTATGAGATAACTATATTTATGTGGGTTTTTCTCTGTGTTTTCTATTCTGTACCGTTAGTCTACGTGTCTGTTTTGGTGCCAATGCCATGCTGTTTTTGGTGTGTATCTTTGTAATTTTGTACATTTGGTGTCCTGTAAGCCTCTTGTATTTGATTTTCCATTTCATTCTTCAGGTATGGAAATTTTCTGGTAGCATTTCATTGAAAAGACTGTGTATTCCTTTGGTTTGTATCTCTGCACCTTCCTATATCCTGATAAATCTTAAATTTGATCTTTTCATGTTATCCCATAATTCTTGGGATTTCTGTTCATGGTTTATTATCATCTTCACTGTGGTCAGCTTTATTTTCAAAATATATATTTTATCTTTATTGCCTGAGGATCTGTCTTCTAAGTGGTCTAATCTGTTGGTGATACTTTCCATTGATTTTTAAATTTGGTTTACTGATTCCTTTCTTTCAAGGATTTCTGCTTGATTTCTTTTCATAATCTCTATCTCTTTATTGAAGTGATCTTTCACCTCCTGAAATCTTTCTCTGATTTCACTCCTTACATCATCCTTTATGTCACAGATCAGTTTAACTATGTACATTCTGAACTCCTTCTCTGACATTTCATCTACTGTGTTTCGGTGGAGTCTATTATTGGAGTATCTTGGTTTGTTTGGAGTACTCTGTTCCCTTATTTTTTCATGTTGTTCATGTGTCTTCCCATTTAGTGGTGTGGATCTGAGGTAGTGCAGTTTCTACCCTGTAGACTTTTAGTGTCCCTGAAGATTTTCCAGTACATTGCCTTGATATTGGGCTTCCAGGCCCTGACCAGTGTCCCAAGATGGAGGTGGCTGTGTTTGGAGATGAGGCAGTGGAGGCTGGCTGTACAGTAGCCTGAAAAGCACTTTAGAAAGGAAAATTCAACAGACTCCTGCAGGAGAGGCAGATGAGGATCAGAGAAGATTCGCAGCCCCTAACATCTTAAAGGATGATGAAGAGTTTGTTAAACAGAGGTGAATCACTGGAAGGAGAAGGAAGGTTAGGAAGCTGGATGGGAGAGTATTCTGGCCTGAGACATAGATGATAACCCATAGGAGAGTCAGGAACCACAAGAACTTTAGGGAAGTTACAGAAGAGTAAGAGAGAGTGAGCTGAGAGATGGAAGAATAGAAAGAATCAAACACTGGGGTTCTCCTTTGCTGTGTTTAGACTTTAAATTTTATTCAAATTAATTGGAAGCATGGAAAGATTTATAAGTTTCTGAGTAGCATGATCATATGTCTATGTGGCAGCAGGTTAGAGATTGGATTGGGTAACAGTGAGCCTAGAGGCATGGGTATGGGTTGAGAAGTTGTTGGAGGAAGTCAAGAAAGAAGTGATGGGAGATTAAACCAGATCGAGGGGGGTGAAAACAGAGAAAGGCAAGGGTTCAAATGATAAGGAAGAGGCCAACTCAATAGGCTTTTGTCACTGACTAGATCGTGAGATTGAAGGAGATGGTGGGGGTGGGGGAGTGAAGGTTGTTTTTCATATTTATGTTCCTGGCAGCCAGCTGTGTTGCAGACTTAGTGAAAATTGTTGTTGGATGTTTTGGTGGTGACTTTAAATAGAATTAAAAATCAGGAGAAATAAATTATATATACAATGGTTGTAGCTATAAGAGCTGATGTGTTCATTTGGAAAGAGGGTACTGAAGAGTAATCTGCACAGTTTCTCCTCCACCCTCTATTGGATTGTACAGAGACACAATTCAATTAATACTAGTGGCTTATTGGATTATTTCATCCAGAGGGAATCACTGGGCTTCTGCCCTCAGGACCACATCAATATTCCTGAAAGAAGTTGAGTGTAGTTTTTTAGTAAGTCACTCAAATGATTTTGATTTTGGCTCCCACCCCACTCTACTCCTGACACCTACTTCTGGTGTGAAGAGAAAGGGCCATGGTATCCTGGAACATCTAGACATTACAAATGGGCAGAGAAATGAATTTGTAAAAGAGAGCAGAAACAGAAACAGAATCAGAGTGTAGTGGTGGCCAGTAGGAGAGAAACATTTTTATTAGGGCACTGAACATTATTAATTACAAAGAGGTGATTGAATAAGGATATAGCATTGACAAATATGAGTTCAGAGGGACCTCTGCAAGAGTACTTCAGTAGGACAGTGGAGACAGAAATCACTCAAGAGTGAGTTGAAAAGAAGATAGGTGTTAGAAAAAGCTGAAGCATAGAAAAAAGGAAAACAATGCCACAATAACTAGACCCCCATCTTCAGTATCTATCACCACAATCTGTACTTCTTAAGAGGTGCTTGAAAATTCTTGAAGACAAGTGATAACATTCATGAATAACTTTAGGTTCCACTAAGTATTCTCTTCTCTGAAACACAAGAGTCATTGAGAGTATTACTGTGTTGTATTTGAACAAGTGACAATTTAATATTAGCTTTAGTGGAGGAAAAAGAGCACTCTTTCCCTTGAAGTGAAATACTTTCTCCAAAACTATGTGGATGGAGGGTTCAATAAGTATATAAAGATAATATTTACATTTTTATATATATTTTAGTTGTAGATGGACACAATACCTTTATTTTATTTATTTATTTTTATGTGGTGCTTGGGATCAAACCCAGTGCCTCACACATGCTGTGTAAGCACTCTCACACTGAGCCACAACCCCAGCCCAATATCTACATTTTAAACTGGAAAGCACCATGAAAATATTCTTATTGATATTACCATGTCATTACTGATTTGATAAAAAAGACATGGAGAAATGAGACTTATATACTTTACAGAGTGTTTTCAGATACCAATTTGTCCTTCTTACCTCCTGGATATTGATGGTCTTCCATTGGGAAGAGCTGTTCTTGCCATTTGGACAATTCTGTCTATAGCTGACAGTGATGGACAGGCACCTGAGGAGATGGTGTGAAGGTAGAGTGCCAGGCTTACTTTAAGTGCTCAAAATATGTCCTCAAGTTTTCCTTGTCTAAGTCTCCCTAGTGCACAAATTCAATTTCTAAAAGAACTCTTCAGGTCTAAATAAGAAAGAGAGCTGGAAGACTTGGAGGGTGCTTTCCAAGGGTTTCCTGCAAGTGGAAAGCTTGGAAGTGTGGCAGTCTGGGGAATGAGGAGACAGATTTTGGTCCAATCTAAGACAATGTTTTCTAACAGCCATGGAAGGGTCTGCTCTAAAGGTGGGGAAGACACACTGTAGCACCTGTGTAGGTTTCCTAATGTCATTAAAGTTGGATTGGAACAACTAGTGTCTAAAGTCTCCTCTTACCTGAATAGCCTATAAAATAAAGTGAGATGATTTTCAGGAAAATGTGAAAGAAACCTTCTAGACTTTTCCCACACAATCTACCACGAACACTTACTGTGCCTCTATGATGTGCAGGGTATTCAGTGTTTGTCAGTAGTGGTACCATTTGGTGGGACAATCTTTCATCAGTCCCTCCCCACTGTGGTGACTAAAAATGCCCAATATGTATGAGAATCAGTGACAGCTACTGGAGCTAGAAATATTATTAAGACAGAACCTGTGTCTCCTTCATGAACTTGAAATCATTGCCATTAGCATGCATGGGTAAAGATTTCCTCTAACTCTTTCCATTAGTACACTGCTTGCATTTGTGTTTCAGGCTGCCCAGCTGATACGCCCTGTTCCTTGAGCAGCAGAGAGAAGAAAGGAGGTAGTCTCCTTGGAGGCTCAGCAATGGACACTAAAATAGTATTTCCCAAGTGCTGGTGACACATGAGCAATCACAGATGTAGAAGGGAACGTGTGAACAATAAGATGACATGGTACTTGAACAAACATAGAAAGATGGGAACCAATAAAAGAACCATGGGTCTTACTAACACCATTACCACAGCCGAAGGAATAGTATCGCAGGGCCCCCAGTCCTAAATATCAAACACCTAGGTGGCAGGTTCTGGTTCTATTTCCAGAATCTCACAGGAAACACTTTGACAATTTTCCTGAGATTTTGGATTGGCTGAGAAATAACTCTATCCTATGAATCCTGCTTAGTTCACTCTATTTGAGTCCCTGTCTCCTCAAGTATTTTAGAAGGCATTTAATAGATTCTGGGATGCATTGAACCATTCTTGACCTCTGATTCTTGGCACCCCAAGAGTGATCTAAATTTTGAGAGAATTTGGAAAGGAAAATTTTCTGTATATCTCCCAAGAAGAATGTCTACTGGATTTCTTGGACAAAATCCCAAGCACAACTTGTACCAAATCAAACCCAGAGGGTTCTGCAAGTATGTTCTGGTCTTGGGTCTGCAATGAATATAACATTTTGTGGCTCATGGCAGAGGTCATGGGAGAGTCCAAGAAAATATTGGAAACGGGAATTGTAGTTCTTCAAGTTACTTGTTCCTAAAACTTCTACATCACTTTATAAAGTGTCACTTCAGTGGGAAAGGACAGTAATAAGAGGAATTATTTCATGTGTGTTTAACAAAACTAAGATGATTCTATGTAAAAATTCAAAGACAATCCTACTAAATATAAAAATAGTCAACTTTCAGATTTATCTTGTCACCTTTGTTTCAAATATGAGAAACATCACTGTAAGGTTAAGTGTTTATCTACCTCTCTCCAGAATGAATTAATTGCCTGTTATTCTTCCCTGCATCTCTGCCATATAGTGATCAAATTCCCCTAATCTCAGTTCTTATTGTACTGCTAGTCATATGAATTAGTTTTCTTAAGATTTTAAAGCTCCTACCATAACATTTTCTTCTTCTTATATATCCTTGAAATAAAACCTATTATTAAGTAGAAGTTAAGGCCATGTTAATCTATTTTAATGATAAAAGGTCTAAAAAGAAAACCATGCACAATGCAAAATTAACTAGCCCATAAGGTGATCTAAATGTTCAGATATTATGCTCACAAATACCTAGGGAAGAAAATATGTGCTTTTGAACCAACTCCACTGGCAATTTAGACAATCAACTGAGTAGGTTAGCCTGAACACCAAACAGTGCAGATCTGGTAAACATTAATGGGCAAATGTTCAGTGCAATTTCCATGAAATTGGCCTGAGACCTCTTCTGAGTTAGCTGTGAAACTATCAGGCTCTGATCTAGATTTTTTACTTCATCGCATCACAAACTTTCTTTTTTCTTCTTTATTAAACATAAGAGAAATTTGGATATATGATACACCAACAATAGATTTTACTTTTGTGAATGTGTCTGTCAATTTTTATTAGGTATAGCTATGGTAATGAACAATGCCAGAAGAGCAGTGGCCCACAAAAACAGATTTTATTTCTTACTCATATTACATATTGATAACTACATTTCAGTTTTGCATTTCTCTTTTATTTTAGGGTCCAGGATAAAGGATTCTAAACTCCTACTTGTGAGAAAAAGTAGTGGTGAAATCACACATTGGTTCTTAACATGTCTTCTCAGAAGTGGCACACAAAACTCCTGTTCATGTCTAACCCCTCCCAGCAAGTCACATGGACAAGACTGATGTTAGGGCACACGCAAGTGTGACCCTCTTAGAGGGAGACCAGCAAACAAATGGCACAATCAGACAAATAAAGGGGATAGTGTGTCTTATGATATGATTTGAAAGTGTGAAGAAGGAAATGAGTGTTCTAAAGAGTATTTGGAGATAACTCAGGTCCATTGTTCCGGCATAAGAAGGGCATGGTTTTATCTTTTTAGAATAGAGCTATTTTACATTGTTACAAAAATGAAAAAACATTTGCCCCCAATGATTAAAAAAAAGACATTTTCATTACAAAATTGAAAACATACGGAAAGGTATGATAAATAAGAAAGCAAAATGAGTTGGAAAACACCTCAGGTAAATACCTAGAGAATTGGAAAAAATGTCTACACAAAAACTTGTAAATAAATCAAGTTTATAAATAATAGCCCCAAATTGAAAATACCCATATGTCAACAACTACAACAACAAATTGTGACTTATTCATTAGGAAGAATACTTTTTCATAATTAAAATGGATTCTAAAAGCATTGTTCTAAATCAGTGTAAGTGTCCATGATGGATGAATGGATAAAGATAATATATACACAAATGCACAAACACACCCACGTGGAAATATTATTCAGCCTTATCAAGGAGATTCTGCCATTTTCAACAACATGGATAAGCCTGAGCATTGCTATGTTAAGTGAAATAAGCCAGGCACAGAACCCCCATATGATCTTATCTATGTGGAGTCTAACGAAGACAAACTCAGAAGTAGAGAGTAAATTGGTGGTTGTCAGGTACTGGGGTTGAAATAGGTAGGGGTTTGGGAAATTTTAAATTGATCAATGGGTCAAAAGTTTCAGTTCTGCAGGATGAATAAGTTCCAGAGATCTAATGAACATGCACCATGGTGACTACAGTTAATGCATACTTGAAATTTGGTAAGAAAATAGGGTTTAAGTGTTCTCATCACATGCACACACAGAAAGGTTAGCTTTGTGAAGTTGATGGCTTGATTGTTGCAATTCTTTCACAATGTGTATGTATATCAAAATATCACATTGTAAATATCATCATTTTAAAATTTCCTTGCATTCTCAGTGACTCACTGTCCATTCAAAAGTGTATTCAGTTTCCACGTGTTTGTATAATTTATAAAGTTTCTCCTATTATTTTTTTCTAGTTTCATTCCATGGTCATCAGGAAAAATTAGGGTGTTATTTCATTTCTTTCAAATTTGTTAAGACTTGTTTTGTGGCCTAATACATGATCTGTTCTAAAGTCCCAAGCACTGATGAATGTATATTCTGTAGCTGTTGGATAGAATGTTCTGTAAATGTCTTTTAAGTCCATTTGATTTGTGGTCTGACTCATGTTTCTTTATTGATTTTTTGTGTGGATAATCTATCCACTGCTGAGAGTACAGTATTAAATCCCCCAGTATTACTGCATTGAAACCTCTCTCTCCATTTAGGTTTTATAGTGTTTGTTTTATAGCACTAGGTGCCCAACATTAGTTGCATACAGATTTACAATCATTATGTCTTCTTGATGAATTGATCCCTTGATCATTATATAGTGACCTTTTTTTGTCTCTTTTTATGGTTTTTCTTAAAGTCTATTTTGTTAGATACATTGTAGCTACTCCTGCTACACATTCCATTTGCTTGGAATATCATTTTCTGTCCTTTGACTTTCAGTCTGTGTGTGTGTGTGTGTGTGTGTGTGTGTGTCTTCCTTTATTGGTGAAGTGAGTTTCTTGTAGGCAGCATTTTGTTAGATCTTGGTTTTGTGGGTTTTTTTAATCCATTGAGCTAGTCTGAATCTTTTAATTGGACAATTTAGTTCATTTGTGTTTGTTTTTCTTGAAAATTATAGATATATGCCTGTCATTTTTTTGATTGTTTTCTAGTTTATTGAATATTATTTGCTCTTTTCTTTCTCATTTATCTTTATTGGATTACTGAATTGATAATATCCAATTCTCTCCTATTTCTTCTCTATGTATCTACTCTTCTAATGGGATTTACACTTTTACATGCTATCCTGATAGTAGTTATCTTAGATTTATTCTTTTTGGAGATTGTTTTGTCTGTTGGGTTCTCTTTACAATCCCATATGAATTTGAGGATTAACTCTTTAATTTCTGTTAAAAAAAAAAAGGTGATTGGGTTTTTGATACTGATTACTTTGAATCTGTAGATTACTTTGGATAGTGTTGCCCTTTACACACATTAAATCTTCTGATCCTTGCACATGATGCCTTTCCATTTCTTTCAGTGATAATTTTTGGTTTTCATTATGCAAGTCTTTCACCTCCTTAAATTTCTGGTGTATATAAAACAAACCTGATTTTTGTGTATTGATATAACTTGGTTGAATTTGGTCATTAGTTTTATTATAATTTTTTTTCCTTTAAATGTTTGATAGAATTCACCCATGAAATCATTTGGGTTTGGTGGTTTCTTGTTTGGAAGACTGTTGGTGGTTTACTCAGTTTCTTTAATAGACATGGTTCTGTTCAGATTCTCTCTTTCTTCATAGATTGTGGTTTTCAAGGAATTTGTCCATTTCATAGACATTATCAAATCTGTGGGGATAAAATCATTTACAATATTCTTTTTTTATCCTTTTAGTGTCCATTAGATCTGCACCACATAAGAATAACAAAGTTATTGTGTTCATCTACAACTAAACATATTTTTAAAAAATCAGTTGGCTGTAGATGTGTGGGTTTGTTTTCAGATTCTCTATTATGTTCAAGTGGTCTATGTATCCTAATCTTGCACACTGTTGGAAGGAATATAAATCAGTACAAATATCAAAGAAAACAGTTTAAAGGTTCCTCATAAAATTACAAACAGTACCACCTTTATCCTGGAGATTAGTGCTCTATCTAAGATGCAGATGGCAAAGATTTTTTCCCATTCTGTAGACTCTCTCTTTATGTTATTGATTATTTCTTTTGCTGAGAGGAAGCTTTTTAGTTTGATTCCATCCCATTTGTTGATTTTTGACTTTACTTCTTACTCTTTAGGAGTCTTGTTGAGGAAGTCGGTTCCTAAGCTGACATGATGTAGATTTGGGCCTATGTTTTCTTCTATTAGGTGCAGGGTCTCTGGTCTATTACCTCAGTCCTTGATCCACTTTGAGTTGGGATTTGTGCAGGGTGAGAGATAGGGGTTTAATTTCATTTTGCTACATATGGATTTCCAGTTTTCCTAGCACCATTTGTTGAATAGGCTATCTTTTCTCCAATGTATGTTTTTGGCACCTTTGTCTTGGATCAGATAATTGTATTTATGTGGGTTTTTCTCTGTGTCCTCTATTCCGTAACATTGGTCTACATGTCTGTTTTGGTGCCAATTCCATGCTGTTTTTGTTACTATAGCTCTGTAGTACAATTTAAGGCCTGGTATTGGAATGCCTCCTACTTCACATTTCTCACAGAGGACTGCTTTGGCTATTCTGGGTCTCTTATTTTTCCAAAAGAATTTCATGGTTGCCCTTTCTATTTCTATAAAGAACATCGTCAGAACCTTAATAGGAATTGTATTACATCTGTATAGCACTTTTGGTACTATGGGCATTTTGACAACATTAATTCTGCCTATCCAAGAACACAGGAGATCTTTCCATCTTCTCAGGTCTTCTTCAATTTCTTTCTTTAGAGTTCCATAGGTTTCATTGTAGAGGTCTCACCTCTTTTGTTAGATTGATTCCCAAAATTTTTTTTGAGGCTATTGTGAATGAGATAGTTTTCCTAATTTCCTTTTCAGTTGATTCATCACTGATGTATAAGAATAAAATTGGTTTATGGGTGATATGATTGGTCCACAAGTATATGAAAAAATGTTCAACATCTCTAGCATTTAGAGAAATGCAAATCAAAACTACACTGAGATTTCATCTCATTCCAATCAGAATGGCAATTATCAAGAATATAAACAACAGTAAATGTTGGCAAGAATGTAAGGAGAAAGGTACACTCATACATTGCTGGTGGGACTGCAAATTGGTGCAACCACTCTGGAAAGCAGTATGGAGATTCCTCAGAAAACTTGGAATGGAACCACCATTTGACAAGCAATCCCACTCCTTTATTTGTACCCAAAGGACTTAAAATCAACATACTATAGTGATGTGGTCACATCAATATTTATAGAAGCTCAATTCACAATAGCTATGCTCTGGAACCAACGTAGGTGCCCTTTGACAGCTGAGTGGACAAAGAAAATATGGCATATATACACAAGGGAATAGTACTCAGCCAAAAAGAAGAAAAATTATGGAATTTTCCAGTAAATAGATGGAACTGGAGACTATTATGCTAAATGAAAAAAGCCAATCCCCAAAAAGCAAATACTGACTATTCTTTCTGACATGCAGATGCTAACACACAATGGGGGGTGGGGATAGAAGTACTTTGGATTAGACAAAAGTAAATGAAGGGAAGGGAGAGGGATGGGAATAGGAAAGATAGTAGAATTAATTGGACATAACTTTCCTATGTTCATATATGAATATACTACCAGTGTCACTCCATATCAAGAACAACCTGAGAGGAAGTTTACCTCCATGTATGTATAATATGTCAAAATACATTCTACTGACATGTATAACCAAAGAAACAAATAAAAAAATTTAAAAAATAGTACTACCATGATTCAGCAAAACCACTATGTGTTTTTATGTCAATAGCATTCTGTTTTGATTTGACAGCTTTGTAGTATATTTTGAAGTTGAGTAATGTAATTCCTCTTACTTTGTTCTTTTTGCTCAAGATTACTTTAGCTAATTGGTATTTTTTTTTTATTCCATTTAGGATTTTTCCCCTAATTCTGTGAAGAATGCTATTGGAATTTTGATAAGTATTGCATTGAATCCATAGATCAATTTGGGTAATATGTACATTTTAACTCTATTGATTCTTCCAATTCATGAACACTAATGCCTTTCCATTTTTTAAATGATTTTTTCAATTTATTTTATGAATACTTTACAATTTCCATTGTTGAGATCTTTTACCTCTTTGGTTAAATTTATTCCTAGGTATTTTATTAATTGATTGATATTAATAAATATCACCCCCTACATTGAACTCTATTTAGGTGTTCTTTCTTCCTGATTCAATGTTGGTAAGGCACATGTGTGAAGGAATTTGTCCATTTATTCTAAGCTATCAAATTTTTTGATATATTTAGAATTCTTATTTCCTCTTGCTGAACTGACCTGTTTATCATTATGCAATGACCTTTCTTGTCTCTTTTTACTGCTTTTGATTTAAAGTCTGTTTTATCTGATTAAGTATGGTGTTATGGTTTAGATATGCAATGACCCCAAAAGTTCATATGTGAGGCAATATAAGAAAGTTTAGAGGTGAAATGATTGGTTTATGAGAGTCTTAACCTAATCAGTACATTAATCCCCTAATAGGGATTAACTAGGTGGTAACTACAAGCAGATAGAGTGTGGCTGGAGGAGGTGGGTTTCTGGGGATGTGTTTGGAGTGTATATTTTGTTCTTGGTAAGCAGAGCTCTCTGCTTCCCGGTGCCATGTCCTGATCTGCTTTGAACATCTTCTGCCATGATGTTCTGCCTTACCTCAGGCCAGAACAATGGAGAAAGGCCATCTATGGACTGATACCTCTGAAACTGTGAGTCAAATAAACTGCTTTCTCTAATTATTCTTGTCAGGCTTTTTGATAACAGTAGCATAAAAGCTGGCTAAAACATAGCTACCTCTGTTTTCCTTGGATTCCGTTTGTATGCAATATTTTATTCCATTCCTTCACTTTAAGTTAATATGTATCCCTAGTGGTGAAGTAAATGTCTTACAAGCAACATATGGTTGAATCGTTCTTTTAAAAACCCCTTGAGTCTTTTAATTAGAGAATTTAATCCATTTACATTTAAAGTTATAATGCACAAGTCAGATCTCACTACAGCCTTTTGTAACTCATTTCTTTTTATTGTAATAACTTCCATTTTTTAATCACTCTTGTACAGTCTTTCTTTGTGATTTAATCTGGTTGTGTGTTTTAATTCCTTTTTTTGTTTGTCTGCTATAAATTTTTGCTTTGTGATTACCATGAAGGTTACAGAAAATATCTTTTGAAGCTATTTTGAAGTGATAGTAACTTAACATGATCATGAAGAACCCAAAAAGCAGAGAAAATATATTAGTAAAAAATACTGCTTATACTCCATTCCTCCCCATATTCTGATTTTTTTTCCTTCAATGCTGTAGATTCAACAGCCCAGCACCTCATACATGCTGAGTGAATACTCTACAATTCAGCTACACACCCAACCCTCATTTTGAATTTTTGAAGTCCCATTTTCCTTTTTCTATTTACTATTTTTCTCTTGACATATGAATGTAGTTATTATCATTTTAATTGTTTTGTTTTTCAGTCTTTATGCTAAAGATATATATAGTTTATGCTCCAGGTTTACAATATTAAAGAGCATTCTGAATTTATCTATATATTTAGTATTGCCAGTAATTTTTGTGCTTTCCCTTGTTTTCCTCTTCCTCATTAATGTCTTTTTCTTTCACTTTGAAGAACTCCCTTTAGCATTTCTCATAGGGTAGAGATATATTCTCTCAGTTCTTGTTTATGAATGTTTGTAGCTTTGCTGGGAACCATGTTTTTAGTTGGCAGTGTTTTCCCTTCAATTCTGTGGAAATATCATGCCACTCCCTCCTGACTGGCTAAAGTTCTGATGAGATGTCTGCTGTAATACCCTTATGGGTTACTTTTGTTGTTTTCTCTTAATGCTTTGAGAATTTTATCCTTGTCTTTTGCTTTCAAGTCTTGATTATAATATGTCTGGAGGTAGACTTGGTTGAGTTAAACCTGATAGGTGACCTTTGTCCTTCCTGTACCTAATTGTATTCTTCTCTAAGTTTGGGAAGTTATCTCTTTGAATAGGCTTTCCACCCTTTTGACATTCTCTAGTCCCCTTTGAAACCAATAATCTAACTAATGTTCTTTTAATTCTGTCCCAAAGTTATCATAGACTTTCTTCATTCCTCTTGCTTCTTTTTCCCTCCTTCATCAGTATATTTTGAAGTAGCCTGTCTTCAGACTCAGTAATTCTCTATTCTGTTTGATCTATTTGGCTATCGGTGCCTTCTACCATTTTTGCAGTTCTATTTAGTATAATTTTCAGCTCAAGTATTTCTGTTTAACTTTTAAAAATTGCTTCCACCTCTCTGTTAAGTTTCTCTATTAAAGTATTGAATCATTTCTCTGTGCTTACTTGAAACTTTTTGAGTTTATTTAAATAACTTAATTTCTCCATCTGAGAGTTTGCCCATATTAGTTACCATCTGGTCAGTTTATGGCATGAATTAGCTGAGGTCATGGTTTCTTGAAAGCTTTTCATATGTGGTATATGACATCGACCAGGCATTGAAGGATTAGGTATTCCCTTCTTCTTAATCTGGATGTTTTTGTTTGTCGTTCCCCCTTAATTTTTGTTTTATTTTGGATTATGTTTTGGTAATTTAGACTTGAATATTTAATTACTTTTTTTCCTTTAAAAGCAAGTTTGTATAA
Organism: Glaucomys volans; assembly: GCA_020662805.1. Taxonomy (NCBI): domain Eukaryota; kingdom Metazoa; phylum Chordata; class Mammalia; order Rodentia; family Sciuridae; genus Glaucomys; species Glaucomys volans. The sequence continues at coordinate 521,187 of JAJEJO010000246.1, read as the reverse complement.
TGCTATATTTTATCTAAGCATAAATTTAGCTGTATACCTTAGGACTTTAAATGTAGTAGCTTCATTATTATTATTTCTAAACTGCTCATAATGATTATTCTGTATTTGGTTTAAGAATAATTCTTTAAAGTTTTTCAAAAATTTCCTAAATTATTTGTTTTATTATCCACACTTTACATCATTTATGTCTACTTTATTACATTGTAGTCTGACTGTCTGTACCTGCTTGAAATACTTCAGTTACTGTAACTGGAAATTCATGAGGGCCTTATATTTCTTCTTTGCATTTTTTAAAACCAGAACATTAACTGTGTGTCTCATTGTTGAACCTCTCAAGATGAACAGATGCTGCAACAGCTGCCCTCTTGAGTTTAGGTTTGCTCCTTCATGGAATCCACATTGGAATCTGCAATATACAATTTTTAGGTGCCTCATTAGAGCAATCCTGGTGGCATTTCCTCTTTTAATCTTGGCTCTCTGGCTAAACTTGCTCTTGAGCTTGGCAGGGCAGCCACATTTGTCACAGGTCATCTCCTGAAGGTGGTGGGCCTTAGAACCAGGGCAGCCACATGAGGTGTGCATCTTATACAGATGCACAAACTGTGTGACCTTCCCTTTGCCGTCTCCCTTCTGCCACCAAGACTAAAGAGCAACCACCTTGTCTGTATTGTGGATCATACTAGTTATCTGATATTAATGTTGCTAGAGCAACTTGATTCAACTAATTTATAGTTTTGCTTGTTTCTGCCTATTCTATGTCATCTCTGCTTCAAATGTTCTTTCTTTTTAGTTTAAGGATGACTCAAGCAAAACTATAAATTAGTTGAATCTTGTTGCTTTGTTTTCTTTTTGCTCACTTTAATAATGTTTGTTTTTTAGTAGAAAAATACCTCCATTTTGTTTGCTAACATTTAATATATTCCCATCATTGCATTTGGTTTTGCATATGTGTCCTGATAAATGTGCTCTTACTCCTTTTATTTTCTTTGCTATATTTTGTCTGATCATATTTGTAATACCTTTTAGAATTTATTTCTACTAATTTTAGTCTTTGTTGCCAACTTCAAGAGTGAAACAGAGTCTATGTACTGCTCCTCCTATCTCTCTGTGAGACACTTATGTAAGCACACATTCCTGTCCTCTTCCAATAGTTTGTTTGAACAGTCTGTAATGTTGGCTACAAATTCTCTAATTTTTATAATATGAATAGAGTCTTTAAAATTTTTTCTTAATATTTACATTAAGTTTTATAAACATATGAACAAATAATTGAATAAGTAATTTATGATAAACGGTAAGTTTTGCTGGGCTTATTTCTCACAACATTTTTCTCAATCGCTCTTCTGGATGTGTTCCAAGTCGTTTTCTTATTTTTATTTATTTTTTGGAAATGTGAGTTCCGCCCAGTATTCTATAAACCCAGTAACATAGACATGCATCTTTGATGAACCTCTACAGTGTTTAGCATGGCTGTGCTCTCTGGCTGTCCACAGTCTCCCCTGCTCTCTCCTGCCTGCCCAAGAGATTGTGTGTACAAATTCTCTCCTTAACCTTCCTAAACCACATACAGTTTCAACTATGCAAGTGTGTAAGCCGTGCTTCTGTGTTCTCCCATTGGGTGACACTCGTCTATGCCTTGTTTTTCTCCTGGACTTAGGCTTTGGAAGATCGGGTGTGGGAACTCTTGCAGGAAGCAGACAAGACAGCTGAAGAGAACAAGCATCAGAGTCAGGTCTACGATGCCATGGCCCAGACCCTTGGTGAAGCATGGGCAGCCCTGGTCTCCATGCTTGAAAGAAGAAGGGAACTCCTTAGGTTGACCTGTGAATTTTTTGAAAATGCCTTGGAGGTTTGTATTTAAATATAATTCTCCCTTTTCTACACCAAAGCCAAAAAACAGCACTACTGAAAATGTTTTATTTCCACAAATAGACAATTGGATTTTTTAAAAATGTCAGAATAACAAAGATATTTACATTTAAGATAATACATTTAATTTTTCCCTTCATAATTAAATAAAATATTAAGTAAATGTGGGCACTCTTATTTTGATTTTCTTTCCTCTTTTGAAGATAGTAATGCAGTTACCAAATCAAACAATTACCCTGATGATAGGATCATTAGGAAATGCTGGTTCAGAGCATTCTTGTTGACTAAAAATTGGAGGATAAAATTCTTCTGCTGATTAAAAAAAAAAAAAAAAGCAATCACAGTGTTCCATAGAACACTTAGCTTATAAAGTTAGCATTTTATAGAGTGCTTTTCTAAAGCATATATAATTGATTTTCTGTAGTTTGAGCTCATTAAAATACAAGGGAAGGAAAAAATACTGGATCTAAGAAGGCCATTTCCCCTGTAATTTTTCTTGAATTCTATAATTTTTTTGAGGCTCCAGATTTCAAAATGTAAGCCTCAAAGAACATTATCAAAAGAAGTGTTGTATTTGGTATAAGCCAGTTATTGGAAATTTCACTTTTAACTTCTCTGTCAAGTGGCAGCACAGTCGTGCTGATGGGATAGCACTGCTTTATTATGATAAAGCACTGGCTTTGAAAAATATGACATTTTTAAACGGAAAATTCAGAACTTAAATCCAAAATAATGAAGCAAAGAAGATTAGTAATAGAACATAAAAATTGAGGTAGACAATCTCATGCATCATGAACTTGTTTAAAAGCAAAAAGGAGGAGCGAAAATATTATTGCCACTTCCAAATTTTGCTCTCTACAATTTGAACGCTGATGTCCAACTCCAAGTTATTTTACAGACCATCTTTGGGGAAAAGTTCTACACAATCATCTTTCTTGAAAAGAAATAAACTAGCTGAAACACACCTACAGAAGCCAAATTATAGATGTAGCTGATTCATTCTATCCAAGTAAGTGGGGTACAGGTGTCCACTTCCTCCAAACTCAGTTCTTCTGAGCACAGGAAATTATTTCTCTAATATTCGGCTCAATATTTGCTTCTCACTGTGTCTTAGTGTTAATGAAATTACTCCCACATACTGCATGAAGTCAAAGAAAATATTAAGTCAAACCATTTCAACCCAGCATTCTTATTCTTTTACTTGAGTGAGCATTTATTGGATCTAGTGAAACTACTAGATGTTTCTGTATTATCCTACTTTCAATTTTTGAACCAACTCCTGCATACTCTTCAGGCTCCTTTTGCATACCAAGCAATTTTCATCTGTAATAAAAAAGAAGAGGGTGAAATTAATATCAAGCTTTTTAAAAAGCGTCCCCTGTTGCCACTTCTACCCAGTACAAGCTGTGGAAAGAGGAAAAGTATAACTTTTTAGTGGAGAAGAGAAAATATACATAAGTTAATAGAACATCAAGGAAACTTTCAAGTATTGTTTGCTTATTGGTTTATTTTTTATAATTTTGAATAAGAATTTAAAACATGTATAAGTTATACAGTGACCTTAAAACTTTTCACCAAGTTCTACAAAAAACAAATCATCTGTGATGGTCATTCATTTTTCCTCTTTGAAGACTCTCTTCATTCTTTCTCATAAAGGTAACCATTTGATGTGTATCTGTTCAGGCTACTTTCTGTATAAACACATATATATTTTGCTTTGTACTAACAATAGGAAGAGATTAACACTTGTATTTTTCACTTCTAAGTTTAATCATAGAGGAGGAAAAGAATAACCATATTTAAACCTTTTCTGGGTTTTTAAGTTAAATTTACTCATAAGTTCATAAGTACTGGCTTGTTGACTTTTTGTTGATTTCTCCTTGCAAACTTTTTGCTTATCCTTTCAGACACTGCCTTAGAATGTTGAAAGTTACTGAATTTATTACATAGGTTACAATAATTTTAGCTGAAAAATTGAGTAGACTTTTGAATAGTAAATAAGTTGGTCTATTTCAACATACAGGGCGTATTGCTTGGTCTAAAAGAAATCCAAAGGAAAGAGAGGGACTGTGACACTTTGTAAATTGACCACATGCAAACACCTACTCCCAAAACACCCACACTAGCATACACTCACATATATCATTACAGAAACATGCATGGGCCACCTAGGTCATTAATTCATCAAATCACCCACAAATAACTGTTAAGTGGCATTTTGATTTTTATTGATCTCTTATGTCTTCCCCCTACGTTTGTGTTGTAGTTTGCTATTAAAATAGACCAAACTGAAGATTTCCTCCAGAATCCTCATGAGTTTGAAAGTGCTGAGTCCTTAAGATCACTTCTTCAGCTTCATGAGCATCACACCAAAGGCAAGAGACATGTTTATTTTTCACATAAACTTTTAAAGTTTTCAAAAGATGTTAATATGAGGATGCTTATGTACAATAGTATACTTTAACTCATATTGTTATGTAGACCCCAACTTGTTCCCAGAAAGGATAAGTGATGTTTTATAGCACTAATTGTAAATGGTTCCAAGAGATGGCAGAGGAAGAGCATCCAGAAGATTCTGTACCTAGTCTGCTAGGTTTTAATTCTTAGGACAGAGGCTGTTTTCACCTTGTTCATCATTTTATCCTCTGCATCTAGTAAGGTGAACGATGGGTCCTAAATACTTGTTGGTTAAATTCAGTGAATAGTCCTTTTAAGTGCCAATTAATAAAGGTCAACCTTTTAAATAGCCACTTTGAAGAACAAAAATTCCTCTCTTTTACTATTGCAGAAAAAAAGTAGTGAACTTGTTCCAGATAAAAGTCTAGCAAAACATTATACAAAAAATTTCCAATTTCGTCTGAACAACTCTGAAGACTACTTGTTAAACAACTATTTCTATGCCAGGCCTTTTCCCCCAGAATTTGGGAATGGCCAGGATGAGAATAAGGAAAGTATTTGCAGAAGAGTAGTTGTTTGCTATCATCTTTGTCTGTAGAAGTAGGGTAGATAAATACGTAGGAAAAGTCACTTCTTTTCTTCCAAATGTCTCTTCTAATTAGAAGTAGGTATGAATGAAGTGACTTCCTGAATTTGTCACAGTTCTAACTTGACTTTTAGCTCCACCAACTTGATCATGCTAGAGAAGAATAAAGAACATTTTCAAAGCCACAAACATGTATTGTGTTTATATCACTCTCCACAGGACCTAGATCATCATGATTAATTACCACAACTTTTTCCAAACCCCCAAATTAAAGGATTCAATATTTCCTATGTAAATTTTTATGACAACCTATGAAATACATACATGCAATTTTAACTGATTGTTATTCAGTAGAACCTATCACTAACAAGAATCATAAACATCAAAAGATTCAACCCTAAAGCAGCAGCTACTCATTTTTACATGGCAGCTGCAATTTAGCTGGGTCCAAAGAAAATAAGCAGAACCACATGACATGCCCTTCAGGAGACTGGAAAGTAAATGGAGTCCAGGTAACTGAGATGGGTTCTGTGGTCTCAACTCAGTCTTCATCCAACCAGCATGATCATCATACAGCAGTTTTATCCCTGGAAACCTGAGAGTGACTGATACTTTTGTTGAAAAGATTCTTACTGAGGCAATAAAATGAAATTTTCCAGAGGGATTGGAGGTTATAGAAATAGAAAAATTTCCACAAATATTTGGAGATGGAGCTGGAAGGGATAAAGTAGTCTAAACATTGTCTTCTTGCTCCAGTTGGCTCCTACGAGGTTGGCAGATGGGCAGCACTGCAAGCCAGCTTATGGGTGTGTGCTGCTTGGTTGGAGGCCATAGGCTACTTTGCTGGCATACAGCTGATGGTGGAATCCATGCCTTGCTTTTCAGAGGTATTGTATTCCAGAGTCCACCTGGCCTCCTCTTAGTCTGAAAAGAAGGATAAAAATGCTTCTGAAGACAGGAAACATACTTTATTTTTGTGATGACAAAATATTCTTCCATCCTGATGCAATGCTTATCAAAACCCTTTTGTGCTACTTTTTTTGATACTGGAAGTTCAAGGACTGCATAAAGATTGGTCAAGATACCTGGTCCTAATTCATATGCCTGATGGCAGTTCAAGGGCTTTATTTTCATAAAATGGGAGCTGATTAAATATAATCATCAACTGATTCCGTGGGATATGATTAAGATGAGCTGACTTGAAGTGCATATTAATGGACGAAATTCTGATTTGTAGTTAAGGGCTTCATATCTGTTATCTTTAAATTTAAGGAAATGAAGTATAAATACAGTTGGCAGACTAATACATTTCTAATGCATTGATCGGTTGAGTGGTACAAAAAGAGAGTGTTGAAATGACAAAGCTAATACTGTAGCTGGAAACCGTAATCCAACTTACCCCTCATGGTCCCTTTGTGTCAATTAGCTTCTCCTGTGCCCTTTCCTAATTGAGCAATGCTCAGGCTGCACTGCATGTGAGAAGCTTATTCTGTAATATTGCAGAGGTCAGAACAATATAAACAGGTTGAAGTGTCTGCCCTCTGGAATGTTGCAGAGTAAGTCTGTTCCTCCACAAGACAATCTTAAAAATAGATGAAAACTAACATATCCTCTCTTGTCTTCTCTCCTTTGGGCAAAACAAGCCTAGTTAGTTAGTCTTTTCCAGCAAACATGGTTTCTATGGTAAACATTGCTACTAACCTGGTCATCCTTAATTCAACCACACAAACTTAAACAGTGTTTTCCAAACCTGGAGCAGGTGAGAAACCGAGAGCCATGTGTTCAGGGAATGCACAGCCTTTGGCCTCAGGAAGCCAATGGTTCAGCAGGGCAGGTGCCTGCCTGCCAGACTCTTCTGTGCTTCCTGTGGGTATCTCTAGTACACCACCCTGCTCACTGTGCAGTAGTAACTTATTTCCTCACTTATCTTCATCACCAGATTGGGAGACCCTGGGTTGCAGGGATTAGGGCATCTCTGCATCCCCTGAGCTGAGGATAGCCTCCAACCCAAAGTGTGTTTCTCATTGAATATTTCTTATATTTAATTCCAATGGAAGATATGGCAGATTGATGAAAAAGTAAGCAATAAACAAGGTGGTACAGGAATGTTCAGGAAGAGAATAGTTACTTTAATCTTGATCATAGCTATACCCTCTGTGTTCAATGGCCTTCTTAAAATGAACATAATACCATTGCCCTGTGTACATGCATGAACGCACAGATGGTGTGACTCTACTTTGTGTACAACCAGTGAAACAATAGCTGTACTCCATTTGTGTTCAATGAATCAATAAGTAAATTAAAATAAATAAATAAATAAATGAACATAATACCTACAAACCTGTAAGGCAGGAAGAATCTTATTATTACTCCAATTTTTCATAGATATTTTATGTATTTTAAATAGATATAGGCTCACGGGGGCCTGTTAACACTCTTATTTTGCTTTTGTGTATATTTGAAAATGCTCATTAAGTACGTTTAAGGAAAAAATATCCCACTGAGAAATGTTTTAGAATATTTTAAAATTTATTGGGAAGAAATATCTCTATGATCTCTGTGACCTTGATTACTGTGGCCTTGATACTTTTTAGAAAGTAAATTTGGGGAAGTTGTTAATAACTGGTAAGCCCACCTAACTTGTGCACCTCCCTCACTAATCTATCTTAAATTGATTGTTTATACCTAATAATTATGGCAAACCATATAGGTATTGGTATAAAATGTACTTTAGTACCACTTTTTTAATATGACAAAATTAATCTAACCAATTAAGCAATGTAAGTTTTACTGAATGTTTATCAACTTCACATCACAAGGTATTACATCAGTAAGTAGGGTTTTATTTTATTTTTGTGCCAGGGCTTAACCAATGAGCCACATCTCCAACACTTTATTTTCTATTTTGAGATATGGTCTCACTAAGTTGCTTAGGGCCTCATTAAGTTGCTGGGGCTGGCTTTGAACTTGTGATCCTCCTGCCTCAGCCTCCTGTTTCTCTGGGATTACAGGCATGTGCCACTGTGTCCAGCTAGTAGGGTTTCATATAAGCAGAAATACACAATCTTTCATATAAACAAACCGTTGAGATTGTATTCTTGAAGGTCACCATATAGCTAAGACAGTTTACCTGTGAATAAAAATATGTCGTTTGGTATGACCAACTAACTAGGGAAAAAATAGCTAGGGAAATTTAGACTATAAAAAAGTGAGTATAAAGAACTGACAGAGGAAGGCCAAGGGAACTGGCAGAGGAAACTCCATTTACATGACCAGCAGGATAGCAGGTAACCTGTTGATGCAGACTCAAATTAACTTTAACTCTGAGGTTGCATGCCTGGAGCAGTGTGGTAGTGGTTAGACTATTTCAACAGAAACCCAGACATAAAACCAAAAACAGAATGTAAATTGAAATCTTGGCTAATTACATAAATTATAAAGGGCCAGAGCCGTATGGTCTGATCTAGTCAGTCAATCTGCAGTACCCTGAATCACAATAAAGTTTTGCTTCCCTCCCTTATTTGAAAAGTCTATTGTGTAAGAGCTAGTTTTGGGAAGGAAGAAAAGAAATGTGGATACTTTGCTGCCTGCTCAGGCTTACCATGTGTGCATGTGAGCCGGCACGCACATGTGTGTATAGTTGTTCATAATGTCATAACAAGGTCCTCAATGCAAAGGAAACTCACTCATCCTGATTACTACGTTGAGGACTAAATTATGGCTATGTAAATTTAACTCATCAAGTTATAGGCACAGCCCTCTATAACCTGTTTCACCTTGTTTCTCCAGTTTTTTCTTTTACTTCCCCTAACAACTTGTTTTAGATAAAAGTCTTTTTTCTGCACCACCCCTACCACTATCTTAGTCATGTTTTCTTCTGTGTTACCTTTTCATCATTGTGACCCAAATACCTGAAAAGAACAACTTAGAAGAGGAAAACTTAATTTGGGTTCACAGTTTCAGAAATCTCATTCCATAGTGGGCTGACTCATTGCTCTGGGCCTGAGATAAGGCAGAACATCATGGAGGAAGAGGCGTGGCAGAGGAAAACTGCTTAGCACATGGCAGTCAGGAAGGAGGTGGTGGGGAAAGGAGAGCCAGGGACAAGATATAGTCCCCAAGGGCATTCATCCAGCTAGTGACCTACTTTCTCTAGACATGCCCAGCTATGTATAATTACCACCCAGTAGTTCATTCAAATGATTAATCCATCAAATAGATTAATCCACTGATGAGGTACAGTCCCCACATTCTAATTTATGTACCTTACTGTACTGGGAACTATGCTTTTAAAGCATAAGCTATTCAGAGAACATTTCAAATCTAAACCATAACAGATTCCATTTCTTTGTTCAAGAAAATTACTCTAATTTTAATGTTCTTTCCTTTTCTTACCCTATTTAAATTCTCCTTCTGTTCTGGTTCAAATCCTTAGGTGTCTCATTTGTTTCTTTGCATTGGTGACTCCCAAATTACCCAGGGCATGTAATCACACCCTTCTTGTTCAGAGATACTATTATGTTGGTATGCTCTAGGACTATTATCTAATATTTTAGTAGATAGATGTTCCTTAAACCTAAAATGCAGTTTACTCCAAAGATCACAAACTTCTTGGCCCCTTTGACAGATAAATATGCTTTATCCTGTGGGGAGTTTTAATTAAAAATATACAAAGTATAAAACATTTAACAATCAGAAGCTTTTACATACAAATCTGTAGTTATAACTCTAGAAAATTGGAAGCCTATCAGCACTGGAACCATATTTTCTCATGTCAACAGTTGGCTGGAACTGAGTGAAAACTAACCCAATTAGACTGAGCGAGATTTTCCACCTTGCCATAGTCCCTAGCATTGATGCACCTGGCCATAACATTCACTGGGTGTTGGTCGTGACAGGTACTCCCCTTAAACCTCATATTTAGTCCAATAACCTCAGAAGACAGAAAACTCGAGGGAGAGCTGGCACTATATCCAGCATCATACCTCTAAAAAAGTGAACAATACCAAAATTCCACCATCTTTCCATGCCCTGTACTGAATCATGCTACTCCTGAACTTTAGCATCTAACCTTTGGTAGTTGGGGCTATAGCGATGGTTAGGCAAGGGTTTTTGACCAGTTGCTTTTTTAAAGTTTGTAAGCAGTTTATGTTTACGCATTTAAATTCCTTGCAGTATGACTTGTTATTAATATTAAAGTTATACACATTTAAAATTATGTAAAGAATCCAAATATTACTACATAAAAGCTTGCTCATATCATTATCCCTTTTTCTTTTTAATTTCCTTCTAGAACTCTTGGAACGATCTCTAGCCCTTTTAAACAAAAGCCAACAACTCACTGACTTCATAGAGAAATTCAAGTGCGATGGATCTAATGTGAGTTCTGAGTTGATTCAGGGAGCTCAGAGCAGCTGTCTGAAGATCGACAGCCTTCTCGAACTTCTGCAAGACAGAAGAAGGCAGCTGGACAAGTACCTGCAGCAGCAGCGGCAAGAATTGGGTCAGGTTCTGCAGATTTATCTGTGGGACCAACAAGAAAACCAGGTAACCAAATGGGCATTGGCTGATGTCCTGCCTCGGCCAATTGGTCATATGTGGATGAGCCACACCCTGGGACAATATCTCTGTTGTCAGAGTTAAATCTTTTCATTTTTGGTTCAAAAGTCTTTCTTTCAAACTATTATGTTGTTTTCCTAAGTAAGTACGAATACAAAAGAAACAATTTTTATTTACTATATAATATTGATTTTGTGAATGGGAGAACACTTATGGGCAGTTTTGAAAATTACTGTGTTCTGTTGTTGGGTTCTCTTTCTTACTTCCTTCGAGGTCATTACATGCAGGCACAATTCTGTGCAATTCTGAAATGCTAATAGTAGTTTTCTGGAAAGTTGGAGAGACATGAGGGTGCTGAATTGTGCTAGGTTGCTGTGATTGTTGTTTTAAAAAAGTTTGTGACCTCAAAATAGAAGAGTAGTCTGATGTCAGTGAGAAAATCTGACCTTGGCCACTGGCTGAATGCTCAGTGGTTAGAGGGCTTTGAAAGCTCTTTAGAACGCATTACCCAGGCTGGAGGCACACCTGTGATCAGAAGTTGAAATGTTTGTGAGGTATTCCTTTCATTCTAGTCATTTAAGGGTAAATGTGGACAGAATTCTCTTTGCAAACTCCCAACTCATATAGATGACACATTTATTGCAACATTTCTGATTGCCTCAATCCTGTGCTCAAATCTGTGAATATTAAGGGGAAGGAATTAAGAGAAAGGATGTGGAGGAAGATCTCCTGGTCTGGCTGCACAGGAAAGGGTCTTTTCACATGTTTTATTTTCTTTGATACAAATTGGAAAGACAGCCTATAACTGGAAGCAAATACTGGTTCTTATTTCAAGCTGGAAGAGTGAGACTTTAGATGATGACTGACATTTCAACTAATAATTATTGAGTACCTACTGTATGCCAGGACCTATTATAAATGCTAGAGATACACTAGACAAAAGGTAAAGTCATTTTCCTCTATGAATTTTCCTTCTAATGTGTTTTTCAACTTTAGCACTATTGACATTTGGTGCTAGGTAATTCCTTGTTGTGGGGGGCTATCCTGTGCACTGTAAGACATTGACGCTGACCTCTGTCGACTAGCCACTCATGAAACATCCCTTCGTTACAGCAACCACAAATTGCCAGATGTCCCCCAGGGGGCAAAATTACCCTCAGTTAAGAACTGTTGTTCAAATGTGATGAGAAAATCATAAAATACACAAGTGAAGTGAAAAAGGCTTTTAAAAAATCAAATAGGACAATGAATTAGGACATGCATTGCTCTGCTATTAGATAAGCCTCTCCCAGGAGGTGGCATAGAGCTGAGGCAAATGTCATAGACTCCCTCCAGTCATAGACTCTGTTTGCCACACTGTGTTTCTCTCTCTAAGCTACTTCTGCCTTGGCCAACCAGCTCCTGCCCTACTTTTGCTATGCATTACCTGCCCACCCTTCCTGCCCCCAGTTTGGTCCTTGTGTCCCCTTTACCTTCACCTGCTCTTTACTCAGAGTACTGTCAACCAGTGCAGTAGTCTTTTACTGATGATTGTGGCATAACAAAGAAAATCAATGCCTGGGACAAGAATCGATGTAAAATTGTCAGACAACTGTTTCCAAATTTCCTTGTTCTCCCTATCTCAAGTAGGCTTTCTCTTAACCTGTTCTAATCCCCACCCACCAACATGTCCCCAGAGCTTCTGTCCCCTTGAAGAAACCTCCTTACCTGTTTATGTTCTTGAATTCACAAGCCCAAACCTTTGCCTTTAGGGCTTCCAATGATAGACAAAAATTCCTCTTGCTTTATTAGACAGAAGAGTTTATCACTTTTAATCCTTAACCTCACTGATTCAAATTAACAGAGACCTTCTGTCTCCAAAGGAAAGTCTCATCCAAGAGGCTTTCCAATGCAGAAAGCATCTACAGTAAGTTTTATTTATTCATAAGATAGTGATTTTGCCTTTCTGCTTCATGACTTGGCAATAATCAACCACTTGGATCCTCTGAAGTTAAAAAGAAAGAAAATAAATGAAATTACATGAAAATTCAGGAAATTCAAAATGAACATTCTAACCCTGTGACATGCTAAAGGGAAATCTGGATATCTGCCAACCCTGGAAAACTTAAAGATGTTTCATTTTAACTGAAGTGAGGTATCGTAGAAGCTTTCTGATTTGGTAAGTTCTCTAACTTATAAGTCCTCAGCTTTTCTTTTCATATTTCTTTTAAATTTAAATACTGGGGATGCTTTACAGGGGGTGGGATTAAAACAGATTTTATTTCACAGCAAACTTGAGCAGAAGATTTTATTTCACAGCAAACTTGAGCACCATTTACCCCTCTTTCCACAGCTTCCCACATTATCAGCATCTCCCACCAGAGGGGCACATTTGTTACAATTCATATACTCCCATTAACACATCTTTATTCCCCAGAGTCCATTGTTGACATTAGGGTCACTCTTGGTGGTGTACATTCTGTGAGTTTGGACAAATGCATAGTGACACGTATCCACCATTACAGTGTCATGCAAAATCACTTCATTGCCCTAAAAAATCCTCTCTGCGCTGCCTGTTTATCCTTCCCTCTCCCACAATTGCTGGCAACCACTGATCTTTGTAATGCTGCAATAATTTGCCTAATGTCATATAGTTGGAATCATACAGTATGTAGCCTTCTTTAGACTGACTTTTGTACTAAGTAAAATGCAAATAAGTTTTCTTCTCTGTCTTCTCATGGCTTGACAGCTTACATCTGTATAGGGCTGGATAATATTCCCTTGTCTGGATATACTGCAGCTTACTTGTCCCTTCACTAACTGAGGTTGTATCAAGTTTTGGCTGCTATAAGCATCCATGTACAGATTTTGGTGTGAATATAAATTTTCCATTAATTTGAGCCAATACCAAGGAGTGGTACTAATGGATAGTATGCTAAGAATGTGTTTCAACTGTCTTTCAAAATAGCTAGACTATCTGCATTCTCACTGGCAATGAATGAGATTTCCTTTTACTCCACATCTTTCCCAGGATTTGATGTAATCACTGTTTAAAATTTTGGCTATTCTAAAGGTGTACAGTAGTATTTTGTAATAGTTTTCCATGGACCTCATTTTAAAATTGGGAATAATACTCCACTTACAAGTTTGTTCTAAGGATTAAATGAAATAACATGTGTAAAACATATTGCCTACCATTTTAAGAGAAACTTAAGAAATACCAGTTTCTTTGCCCTCACTGTCCTTGGTTAAACCTTACAATTAACAGATTCTCTCTCATCTAGCCCAGGTTCTTTCCCCTGGGTTTAGCATTAATGATGGTATACATGTTTAGGTTTCTTAATGCCCTTAATTGTTGGAGGCTTTTATGGATATAGTAAGGTCTTAAGAATGAACATTTGTGATTATGAGAATGAAACTGACCTACCTACCTACCGATCTTCCTTTCTTTCTTTTCTTTCTCTTTCTTTTTGCTGTTACTATTGTGGTGCTGGGGATTGAATCCAGGGATGCGCTCATAATAAGCAAGCATTCTGCAACTGAGCTATATCCCCCATCCTTTTAAAATTTTGAGACAAGGTCTCACTAAGTTGTTAGGCTGGCCTTGATCCTGTTGCCTCAGCTCCCAAGTAGCTCAGATTATAGGTGTGTGCCACTGTGACCAGCAAGAATGAGGTTTTCTTTTAGATTCCATTCTTATTAGTCCTTGAACTACAACTAATTTAATTATAGTAATAAAATGAATACCATGCTTAATATGACCCACTAATAAATTAATAAAGTCATTTCCTTAAATATAAAATTTAGGCTCTTATTCTTAAAACACTCCCTATTAATATATTCTTTCACTAACAGCAATGATAGCAACTGCAGTAAGTAATAACATCTGTTGTCTCTTTGTGCTTGTTAACAGCAATGATACTGGGGGCCAGACTTTTGACTGGGTTTAATCATGGCTCCATTACTTACCAAGTGAGTAACTGAACATTTACTTAAATTGCCTGAGACTCAGTTTTCCCTGTAACTGTAAATAATAATAATACCTACCTCCAAGGGTTATTAGGATGACCCAAGTGTTATTATATGACAAGTACTTAGAACAGGACCTTGCACGTAATAACTGCTGTATTAGTAGTAGTGATTTTTTTATGGTTCTAATTAGTTAGACATGACAACAGAATGCATTTTGACACATCATACACAAATAGAGTATAACTTCTCATTCTTCTGGTTGTACATGATGTAGAATCACACTGGTCGTGTAATCACATATGCATTTAGGATCTGATTCATTCTACTATCCTTCCTACCTTCATACCCCTTCCTCTCTCTTCATTCCCATGTAATCTAAAGTAACTCTATTCTTCCCTAGCCCCCCACTATTGTGAGTTAGCATCTGCATATCAGAAAAAACATTCTACCTTTGGTTCTTTGGGATTGGCTTATTTTGATTAGCATGATATTCTCCAGCTCCATCCATTTACTGGCAAATGCCATGATTTCATTCTTCTTTAAGGCCAAATAATATTCAGCCTTAATATATACACAACATGTTGTGTATATATATCACATTTTCTTTATCCATTCTTCTGTTGAAAGGCATCTAGGTTGGTTTCATAGTTTAGCTATTGTGAATTGAGCTGCTATAAACATTGATGTGACTGCATCACTGTAATATGCTGATTTTAAGTCCTTTGGGTATAAACCAAGGAGTGGGATAGCTGGGTCAAATGGTGGTTCCATTCCAAGTTTTCTGAGGAATCTCCATACTGCTTTCCAGGGTGGTTGCACCAAATTACAGTCCCATCGGCAATGTGTGAGTGTACCTTTTCCCCCACATCCTCAGCAACATTTACTATTGCTTGTATTCTTGATAATTGCCATTCTGACTGGAGATGAAATCTCCAAGTAGTTTTGATTTGCATTTCTCTAATTGCTAGAGATGTTGAACATTTTTTCATGTATTTGTTGATGGATTGTATTTCTTCTTCAGTTCCTTAGCCCATTTATTGATTGGGTTATTTGTTTTTTTGGTGTTAAACTTTTTGAGTTCTTTATATATCCTGGAGATTAATGCTGTATCTGAAATGCATGTGGTAAAGATTTTCTTCCATTCTGGCTCTCTGTTCATGTTATCGATTGTTTTCTTTGCTGAGAAGAAGCTTTTTAGTTTGAATCCATCCCATTTATTGATTCTTGATTTTACTACTTGTGCTTTACAGGTCTTGTGAAGGAAGTCAGTTCCTAAGCTAACATGTGGAGATTTGGGCCTATTTTTTCTTCTAGTAAGTGCAGGGTCTCTGTTCTAGTGCCTAAGTCTTTGATACACTTTGAGTTGATTTTTGTGCAGGGTGAGAGATAGGGGTTTAATTTCATTTTGCTACATATAGATTTCCAGTTTTCCCAGCACCATTTGTTGAAGAGGCTGTCTTTTATCCAATGAATGTTTTTGGCTCCTTTGTCTAGTGTGAGATAACTATATTTATGTGGGTTTGTCTCTATGTCTTCTATTCTGTAACATTGGTCTACACATCTGTTTTGGTGCCAAGTATTAGCAAATTTTATCATCATTTCTGAAAAGGGTAGTGAAGGCCCAACATGCTATTGCTCTCCTTCTCCCTCCCCATCCACTGTCATACTCAAGTGAAGACTGGGCTTGGGTTGAAGGTCAATTTCATTGTTTATTTTGAGTGCATAGGGTATGATCAAATAAAAGTCACTTTTATAATCTTAGTAGCCATATTTGTTTAATGCACACTTAATGAATCATTGAAAACAAAAAAGGTAACTTTTTTTTCTGCTTGTCACTTAATAGCAGTCTTTTGTTAGAAATGTGAGGAGCTCACCATGCATGTAAATGCTTTATTAGGATTTTGATTTACTGCCACCTTTTAGTCTTTTATCCTAGCAGGGGCTTAAACACACAAGTACACACACATTTATTAAAGGAACAAACAGATATACAAAAATTAACAAAATTTGCCTGTATCTACTCTATGGTAATCTGATTTTTATTATGAATGAATCATAGACATATTCTTATGTCAAAAGTAAAATAAGTAATTTTAACAGATACATTGTATTTTGCTACTTGAATGTAACACAATTTAAACAACACCTTATTGATGAGTAAGTAAATACTTCAGTTTTTCAATGTTATAAACAGTTGTCAATGCTGACCATATTGATAATTATGTGAACAAGGAAATATTCAAAAATCTAGGCAGCATTAGCATGATTATTTTACCTGAATTTTAAATTTTTTCTGTTGTACAGTTTTGCTGAAGGTACAGTGATATAGATGAGCACTAGGTCTGCTAGTAATTTAGGTTCTATAATTATCATATTCCTGGATGATTTGCCTGATAATTCTAGAACATTGTGGAACCACACCTCTTTGGAGTGCCAAGTTTATTTTGTCAATTCCGTACCTATTTTAAAGGACCATGGGAACTGTCAGACTTTACATGAATAAAAGATCAGCTTTGTCAATCATTTTACCCACTTAAGGGGAAATTAAGTGAAGAATTAGAACAAAGATGACTGATGAATAATAATGTGGATGCCTGAGTGTCTGATGCATCTCTTCTCCTAAAGGGCCATTCGAAGGATGCATTTAGTGCTTCTTTCTCTCTAAGTGCATATGGCCTAATGCTTTTGAGAAAGTCAGCTAATTCACCTTTGGAAAAGAAATTAAGTGACCAGCATGAAAGCAACTGAAGATTTACATCAATTGCAGAAAAAAAAGTAAATGAAAACAACAGATTTTTCTATCTTAATTGGGATGTGATAGCCTGGTAAACATAATCATAGCATGTTCTTTCTTTATCATTGTGTTTCAGATGTAAAAATGTGCACTTATTTTACATTGAAAGATGAGCAGCTGCCCTTTCTTTTCAGTTCTAGCAGCATCTTATTTTTTCAGATAATCTGCTTCATTAATGAAAATCAGAAGCAGCTTGGAGTATTTTGTGCATAATTAATTATCTTGGCAAGAAGATTTATGAATGTAATTTTTCTCAATTGCTCCAATCAGGCATAAGTGAGCCAAACAAATATATTAAAACTAAGTTATTCATGGCCTGTTTGTATAAGACAGTGTCAAGGACATCTAGGAGAATTAAGACATGAGGGAAATAATCTCTTTTTACTATCTAGATCTCATACACACACACACACACACACATACATGTGTGTATGTAACATACACATTTATGGGGGGAGGGCAGGAGAGGTTGCATTCACTTAGAAGAATTTGTGGGTTATAATTTGAGTACAATATATGTCATAATCATACAGTATATTCTGTATCAATAGGCAATTAAAATGATATTAGAGATGACCTATGTAGAGCACAGCCTCAGGGCACCAGTCTTATACCTGATGGGCACCTGTAAAACTGTGTGTATGAACACATGTGTGCAAGTATGTGTTCTCTCTGGTGCATGCTTCCACTTTCTAACTAGCAGTTAGAGCTTGAATGGTTGTCCAGCTTAAACAGATATGAGATAACATATGAAATGTTAGTGTTGTTGTTTTTTTTAATCCTTCTTTGAATGTAGCTTTCAAACATTGTCTGGCATAAAACCAAAATAAAGTTTGAATTATCTTGGTGTTACTAGAATCCAATAGTTTAGTCCAGTAATAGGCAACAATAACGATAACAGTAGTTTGGTTCAGTAACAATAACAATAACAATAACAGATCAAAGGTAGCAACAGAGGGACTCAGAAACAAATAGTAAAGGGATCAAACCCACTTTCACATTTACTAGCTTAGGTGGCTTTTGACCATTTATTGACCTCTGTTCCTTGGTTTACTTTTTGGTAAAATAAGGATAATAATATCATCAGTCTACAACTCTTGTAAAAAATATATAAGGTCATATATTAAAAATGCTTAGAGCACAACTTGGCATTTGTTAAGTACTCAATAAATGTTCAAGTGTTCACTATAGTAGTACATGGCACTTTCTGAGCTCTACTAAATATCACTGGCACAAAATTCTGCATATTAACTGGATCCCACACCCATTCTCTAAACCACTAGGTAATCTTAGAATTCTAAAATGTTCTGATATGCAAAGGGAATAAATATCACTTTATGACTTGGTATCCAGCCTAGTTTATTCAACTATCAACTAACTTTCTCCACCCTTTAGCTATTTCTTTAGCTCATTTATATTTATTATACATGACTACATTTTCATTAAATTTAGTTTATTTAGTTTATTTCTATATACAGTTGTCCTCCCTTATTTGAGGTTTCATTTTCTACTGTTAGTTACCTACAGTCAACCATGGTCCAAAAATATTAAGTGGAAAATTCCAGAAATGAATAATTCATAAGTTTTAAATAATTTTTATTATAGTAGGTTATTATTATAATTCTATTTTTTTTCTTGACATTCTGGGGCTCTAACCCAGGACTAGGCACGTGTTCCTCCACTGAGCTGTAACTCAGCCCCAGTTCCACTTTATTATTAGTTATTGTTGTTAATACCTTACTATGTCTAATTTATAAATTAAACTCTGTCATAAGTATGTATAGAAAAGATAGCATGTATAGAATTTAGTATTGCCCTTGGTTTCAAACATCCACTGGGGTCTTGGAAAACATCCATTGTGGGTAAGGTGTACTACTATCCTGTTCATTTGAACTGATGATTTAACATTTTGATTTTCTAAGCCCCCAAATTTGTTGGTAGGATGAATGTGGGGTACATATTGTGACTGAATTCATTCTCCAAAGTTATGCCTATGTTCTCTTTGGAAAGCTCTACTCTGCCCCTACCCCTCACACCCACTGTGTGACCAAATTAGCTGCTGCTGCCTGAGCTGTCTGCTGAGCCCCAGGTTGCTGTGTGTCTCCTTCCTCCTCCCTGAACTTTTTCTCTTTCCTGTTCTGGTGTTGGAGTTTGTTGGCTTTCTTTTTCATGTCAGCACTGCCACTGTCCCAAACTGGCCAGGGAAAAGGGATTCATTCTCTCCTTTCCCTCACTTTCAGAGTTCCCAAAGACAAACCCAAAGATCAAATTAATTTTAATACATTTTAAAGAGAGAATTATAATTAAACAAAATAAACATCGCACTTTAGAATGATTACAACATCCTTTAAAATTTAGCAGTGATGTGTCTTCTCAAGACACATGATAGTTTCTCTCATTTCCTTTAAAAACCAGGGGTTTAGGCCAAAGCTTCAATATGAAATCCATGAAGCTGCATGACCTTAGAACTGGGACTCCTGATGTCTGTCTGTCTCTATCTATCATATGTGATGAATGTGGTTGGTTCTAGATGTCCAGATCAATTTCGGTGGAAAGTTATTTGGGAAAACTGGGCCTCAGTTATTTTTGACAGGGACACACATTGCCAAGACACTGGGAAGGGCTGTTTCCCTTCTAGAAAGAAGACCTCTACTGCTGGGGGAACTTCCCCCAGTGAGTTGGAAGTAATTTTAAAAATAAAATATGTGTCCAGAGACTTTTTAAACAATTATTTATTTATTTTTGTTCTGATTAGTTATACATGACAGTAGAATGCATTTATACATTTTGATAGATCATACATAAATAGAGTATAATCTCTCATTTTTCTGATTATACATATTGCAGGATCACATGAGTCATGCAGTCATACATGTACTTGAGGTAGTAATGTCTGTTTCCCTCTACTATCATTCCTTAGAGACTTTTGCTATACTAATTTTATCGTTTGGACTAAACAGCTTTCTACCACTGAGTAGCTGGAATTGAAGAGTCTATCTAAACAAAAATAGGATGTGAGCACAATGTTGGGAAGGGAAGTCTTGATCTTTCTTGAAATGTTGACATGGAAAGAGAAATTATGTCCATACAAATCAGATTATATATATGATTTTATATATAATATCATAATTCTAGACAGATACAAAGGTTTTCTGTGAAGCTGTTTGTAAAATAACAAAATTTGCCTCATGACAACATGCTTTAGCTTTCTTCCTACTCAATCTACAGAGTCCTCATTTTGTGTGTGTGTGTATGTGTGTGTGTGTGTGTGTGTGCGCTCACGCAAGGGCACGCATGCCCATGTGTTTTGCGAGGAGTAGACTGAGCTCAGAGCCTTGTGCATAGGAAGCATGCACTCTGTCACTGAGCTATATCCTCAGACCTTTTAATTATTTTTCTAAAATAATTAAATAATCCTGGGTCTCACTAAATTTCCCAGGATGAATTCCCACGTTTGATTCTCCTGCTTTAGTTTCCTGGGTAGCTGGCATTACAAGCATGCACCACCACCACAGCCAGCACAAGTCCTGTGATTTGATAATTTGGAAAGAAACTAATACCTTCCAGCTGACTTCAATAACTCAAGGAGAGCTCCCAAATTCTACAGAAGAAAATTGTGAATCTCGACCTCTTTGAAACTGTGAGACTAAGCCCAAATAACCACAGGCCTACAGTTAGATTGGTCCCAACATGCATTTAATAAAAGAAATCCAATCCACAGGTTTAGTAGTGTTAAAAGACGAAGTTATAACACATCTAGTTTTGCAGCTTTTAGTTGATTTTATTTGTGATTCCAGAATCAGGCAGTAGTGTGAACCAAAAATTATTCAGAATGCTCCACTACATCACATTGGGTGGGTTATATTTATGGCCAGAAGAAAGGAAATGACATAAAAAGATTGGAAGTTAGGCAAAGAGAGTATTGGTTACAGCTCACACCTGTCTTATTTGAGTATGGTTTAAACAACTGTACTCTTGCGACTGACTGAGACTTGTCCTCTTGTTACCAAAGTAGGTCATAGTCTCTGTCAAGTTAGTTTGCAATCCGCCATATATAGGAAGAGTTTCAGCCACACTTAAACTGTATGGAGGTAGTTCTAGGCTAAACAGTTCAGTTTAACAGCAATAATTGTTCTTTTCCTACTCCCTAGTCCTCAGGTACAACATCGGCAACATGTCTAGCACTTCTTCTAATATCATTATCATCTGATGGAGCAAATGGATATTCAAAGTCTGGTTATTGCCTACTTAAATACAGAGCACATTTGATTGAATTGCCTGATAACTAAAGACAACTGGTTTCTGGTTTCCCTACTATTAAAAAAAAAAAAGAAGAAGAAAACCCAAAACCTTTTGGGAGCTAAAATTGTTGCTAAAATGCTAACATGCCTTCAAAGTCAAAGTAGTCATTGGAACTGTCACCTGTGGTCATCAACTGTAACTGGAAACATTTTGGTATACGAGTGTATTTTTGGTAACTGGAAGAGAGACTGTCAAAATGTCTTAGGTTAAAGAAGATAAATAACTGTTTCCTTTCCTCCCCTGCCCACCCCTTTTTCATTTTGTTTTTTTTGGGGGGCGGGATTTTTTTGTCTCTAATAGTAGCTGGTTACTTGGCAAGAGCTGTTCTCTTGGAAAAGAAAACTAAAGTAATTTGAAGAGATTATCATCTTCCCTTAAGCATTTCTATTAAGGTGGTTTGAATTGCTTATCGCTGGCTCGCTTCCTTCAATATAGACTTAAATAAAGATCAAAAAATAAGATCCAATCTCAGATTGCAGAACAAATTGCAGAAAAAGAAACTGGTGGTTCATGGCAGTCTGATGTATGACTTCAGGCTGGGAACCAATTCACATGCTTGCCACCTGAGCTGTTTATCCTTGAACATCTGAGAGCATTTTGTATTGCTTGTGTTCCTAATGTTTCCGTCCTATCTTTGGCATGTATCATTTGGGAACTGGTTTTCTCAGTCTGTGCTTGCTGTCACCTCTGCCCATAACTGGCCTCTTCCTCTCAGGTACACCTGATGGGTCTCCTTTATTCTTTCCAACGCACCATTTCCACTGAGCCCCCACAATTGTACACAGGGCCATTTTAGAATTAGGTTTGATAAGTAGAGCCTTGTACTGTGGTTTTGATTTTAAAAATGGTCATCACCGTCATGGACTAATAAGAACGACTTCTCCAAAATTCTTTATTTCTATAGACCAATATGATGAAAAGGAAAAATAATTACGGTATCAGAAAGCATGAACTTTGGCCATGGCATTACTGTTCCCAACTGTTGGACTTTCCTCTGGTTGTATGAACTTAGGCAAGTTACTTAATCTTTCTGGGTCTCGGTTTACTTATTGAAAAAGCAATTATCTCCATCATAGCAAGGGTGTAAAGAGTAGATGAGATAATGGTGTAAGCAGCCCAAAGTAGTACCCTATACCTCTCAGTGAGGGTCAGATACACTTCTCTTATGTTTTCATTCTTATCTTCCAGCAGGGGTTCTGGGTATGGGGTAGAAAGTTGAACAAAGACTTGTCCTTCCTTGCCATTTCTAACACCTTCAATAGCATTCTCTTCCATCCTTCCTACTCAGTCTGATACACTCCTGTATTAACTCTTATGAATCTTCAGTTCTTTGTACCTGCCAAAAATGCATGTCTTATCTAATCAAATAAAGAGAGAGGAAAAAATTAAGGTGAGGAGGAACCTGTTTGTTCCCTCTGCTTTCTCTAAAACTGTCTTCCTGTATTCAGCCAATGAACTCAATCAGCTTCTTTGAATGGGTCATTAGTTCTTCTCTCTCACCCCCTCCCACCAGCCATCCATAAATGCACCCGACTGATATCTCATTTCACTACTTTCCTGGCTGTGCAATTTTAATTTGCTGTTAATTAAAACTCAGTCCTTATGTATACATTTAAAAAGTAATGATTTTTTGAACATCCTTGAATAACAGAACCATCCCATAAAAATATAATCTAACCATATCTGTGATTGTAAATATTCTAGTAGCCATTAAAAAGGTAAAACAGAAATATTCAAAAAGTGAAAAGTAATTATATATATATTTTTAAACCCAACATGTTCAAAATATTATTTCAACAGGTAATTAATACTAATATTCTTTTGTGTGTGGTGTGTATGTATGCATGTTGTCCTGGAGATTGAACCCAGGGGTACACTACCACTGAACAATATCCCAAGCCCTTTTTATTTTCTATATTGAGACAGGGTCTAGCTAAGTTGCCCAGGCTGGCCACAAACTTCAGTCCTCCTGCCTCAGTAAACTGCTAGGCTGATAGGCATGTGCCACCCTGCCTGACAATACTAACATGCTTAGTATTCTTTATTTCTCCGCTTTTTTTTTTTTTTTTTTTTTTTTGGAACCAGGGATTGAACTCAGGAGACACTCGGCCACTGAGCCACATCCCCAGCCCTATTTTGTATTTTATTTAGTGACAGGGTCTCACTGAGTTGCTTAGGGCCTTGCTAAGTTGCTGAGGCTGGCTTTGAACTCGCAATCCTCCTGACTCAGCCTCCCAAGTCGCTTGGATTACAGTCATGTGCCACCACACCCGGCTTCCACATTTTTTATTGGTGCATTATAGATGTACATAATGATGAGATGTGTTGTTACATATTTGGACCTGCACACAATAGAGCAATATAATTTGGCCACTATCACTCCCTAGCCCTTCTCTCCTCCCTTCCCACCTCCCATCCGCTGGCCCCTTCCTCTGCTGATCTCCCTTTGACTTTCATGAGATCTACCTCCACGTTTGTTTTCCTTTTTTCCTTTTATGAGAGAAAACACAGGACCCTTGACCTTTTGAGTTTGGCTTATGGAAATACTAACATTCTTGAGATATTTTCATTATTTTTATGTGAAGTCTATGAGATCTGATGTGTATTTTATATTTAGAGCAAATTTCCGATTGGATTAGTCACATTCCAAGTACTCCATGGCCATGTGTGCTTAATATATTAGGCAGTGTAAGTCTATGCTATTTGACAGAATTTTTCTGGCTTCTTCAGCTTTCAAGGCAGCTCTTGGTTTTCACTGAACATCCCTGATTCTCCTTCGCGGTTTTGCTGATGTTCCTTTCTCTCTATCTTTTGTCACCCTCTGATGGATGCCACATACCCTCTCCCCGCAAAAAATATCTGTCCCACTACTTCCCAGACTTGGTTCTATCTTCTTCAAGTAACTAGAAGCCCTGTCAAACTGATGAGATGATCATAAGCTCATTGCTTAGGTCAAGCTGAAAGGCAGGATCTGAGAAGAAAGAGGAAACGTGTTTTCACTTCCCCTTTTAGTCTAGCAATGCTCAGAACTCACTTCAGTGTACACTTTGAATGTTTTTTGTTTTTCCTTCATTTTACACATCCTGTCAACCTATGGATCATATTTTCATTCTTTTGCAGGAAACTTGTTCTGCAAACATGTCCAGATGCATCATTTTCTGTACTTACCACTCAGGCTTTTGAACAGTAGTTGATATAAAGTGTACTTAGAATATCTGTGCAGCTGTCTGCAGTAGCTACTTGCAGGATACCATGACTGATTTACTGGGTATCAGAGTTTTGTGACTGACATGCTCTGGGGTTATTTAGGGTGTCTTATTTTAGCCTGAAAGGACTCTGAGAGCCTGTTTTATGTGCATCACACAGCATGTATGATAAATCTGAAGCTGCCCATCTGTGTGAGTGCCTCATGATGAGATGTAACACCCTCACAGTGATCTACTTACTTCCGAGTTTTATGCCAACTTGTTTTTATGTTTCTTTCTATGGGTTGTGGTAGTAAAAATGTATAGCTCTAGAGAATCAGCATGCTTCAGCATCCTGTACATGTGCACAGGATGTACTGCATATCACAGGCTTTTTCCTTATATTCTCTTGTAGGGAATAGTATTGCCTCATAAGAATAGTATCCTTTGGGAATTAAAATAGTATTGGCCAAATCTAGAGGATGAGGTCAGTTAATACCATTTAGAAATCAAAATAACTCACTCCTCCCTGGCTTTCATCACTACTGGCATGTGTCAAATGACAAGTTTTGGACTCACAAAATTTAATAGGACCATCTGAAGGTTCAGACTTCTCACCTGTTTGGGGAGATTAGTGAACACCTGTTTGTACCCATGTTTCATTCACTCAGCTTCTATATTAACCATCTCTATTAAAGCATTCTTGAGATTTCTAGGCACCCCCAATACTTTAGCTAAGAATAAATTAAACTTAGCTGGGCACGGTGTTGCATGCCCGTGATCCCAGCAACTCGGGAGGCTGAGGCAGGAGGATTGAAAGTTCAAAGTCAGTCTCAGCAACTAAGTGAGGCCCTAAGTAACCTAGAGAGACCCTATCACAAGAAAAGGTGGGGTAGGGGCTGGAGATGTGGCTCAGTGGTTGAAAGCCTCTGGATTCAATCCTTGGTATCAAAAGACAAACAAACAAACAAAAAGAATAAATGAAAATCATTCCAGTACTTAATGAAATAAGTGATCTCTGAAATTTAGCTATCTTCATGATTCATTTTGAGGAAACTCTTAAATCATTCCTCCAGTTGTCTGTATATGGACTAACTTCAGTTTTTTTGAGAAATTATTTTGTTTTATAAAAATTAAACAAGTCAATGAACAAATTTTATAGCTCTCAATAAAATGCTCTGTGGGTTCTAATATGTACATGTATATATCTTGTTCTAATTAGGGCAGGAGAAAAACAGACTGACTTAAGGTAATTGTAAATACATAAACACAATACTTTAAATGTGGAAACTTCTAGATAATATATATATTACCAAATAGTCTGAAAAAAAAGAGGTATATTTTACGTGAAAATGGCTACAGAGTCACCATATTCTTTTCTTTGCATTGATGATGGGCTAGAATTCAAGTTAACAGAGACTTCCAGTTATCAGAAAGCTGAAATACCCTCTTGCCCCATATTTTACTGCTTACTCCAAGCTGGAAAATGCTAAGTGTTGGTATGGTCCTCTTGATCTCATAATCAGCTCTGCAATATCAATCCTAATAATGGTCCATGGGTATCCTATTCTAGATGAGCCTCTAAGTCTGAATCCTGGGTGTGTGTGTATATGTGTGGTACACTTATTGTGTGGAATTTTAGAGTTAACCTAGCTTTCTCCTTGACCTCTTGCTTCACACACTTTTCCTTATTACAGGATTTGGAAGAAATCCTATGGCAAGATAACCTAGGAAATCAGTATTGGGCTTGAAGTTGGGTTTGAAGTTGTTCTCCTTAATGATAAGGTTTAGATAAGGGTAAGACTTTAGGTCACCCAGGCATGTCGCTGGAAATAATGGAAAGAACATGTGTCTTGAAATCCTATAGTCTTGGAGACAAATCCTGTCTCTGACACTTACTATGTGGCCCTGGATAATCTTGTCTTTACAATGATTATATCATACTTGTTATAAACTTGTTGATAAAAATAGTGATTATGTCCCAAAATCAACTAGCCAGCTATTTTGCTTGTAGTTGTCTATTAAAAATCAATAGCTATGATGTGATCATAAGGATATGAGGATTTGAGAGTATAAATTAAATCATTTTATTTAATTGGGATAAGGAATCTGTATCCAGGAGTCTTAAGTCATAGGTCCCAGGTCAAGTTATGGCATTGTTTTAAAAATGTATGGTATCAGATATTAAGGATGAAGCTTAGTGGTAGAGTACTTTATTAGTTTGTATGAGGTCTTGAGTTCAATTCCCAACACTGGGGGTAGTGAGTAGAATGAATTTATAGCTTCTTTCAAGGTCTTTGATATTTGTTGTTTCAATATTGTGTATGGCATGTAGTATAAATCAAAACTACATGGATGAGTCATGCCCTTAGCTACTTAAAATGTCAATGGAATTTTAATCACTTTTCCATTTATTTGTCTGAAAACAGATTTTTAGCAATAGCAGCAACCTAAGTAGTTTTGCATTGTCTTTTTTTGTGGTAGAAAATATAATTTTACAGGTGTTATTTAATGTCCTTATTTAGGTCTATGCAACTACACTTAGATTCATATTTTTATCAAAGAAAGAAGACACTTGAAAAGAATGCATGATTTATAAGATATGTAAGAACTCATTTTCATTCTTTTTGAGATTTTCTTTATGCCATGTAATCTACTGAGCTGATAAGTACTTTTTATGCCTTTCTGAAATTATTTTTTTCTCTTAGGAATGCAGAAGTTGAAATGAAGAGAAAATAAAAACCTTATGTTCATTTGATACATGGGATTAGTTTATATAAGGAGAAATTAAAGTAGCTTAAACTTTGAAAGGTTGCGGAATTATTTCTGAGTTTTTCCTGACTTTTCCTCATCATTTGAATTTTGTTCTTTCTTTGTTATTTCTTACCTAGGTTACTTGCTGGTTTCAGAAAACCATACGAGATTTGCAGGAACAAAGTCTAGGTTCATCGCTTTCAGACAATGAGGAGCTAACTTATAAGCACAAGGAACTAACAATAAAAGCAAAGGTAAGAGACTAAAAATAATTGAAAATGCATGGGTATTCTCTTGAATATGCTTGTACAAGTGATTTAGAGGAGGACTTCTAGAATAATAAGCGAACCAACAGCTTCCGTAATCACTATATTCTTAATAGTTAACTATGTATCAGACATATATGAGATGCTTTGTTTAAATTATCACAAAACCCCTAAAATGTAGGTACTATTTTCCTCATATTATCGATCAAATCAAAGAAACGAAAGAGAGGCTTGGAGATGCAAAATAACTTGACCATTATAGTGTCTTGTCAATGGCAGTGTTGGAATTTAATTCTAGGTTTTGTCTAATCCAGGGCTCAAGATCTTGAACATTACACTTTGCTAACTTTCTGAATAATTTTGTCTTTGCTGAGATCTCAATTCACTATCACTTTTATGATTTCCAGGTATAGTCTATAACTGTTCCCTTTTACATTTCCCAAATTCCTTGATTCAATTCAAAGTTCTCAATTTTACAAGAAGTACTGGCTGCTTAGCCAGGCAATTTCTTCTTGGTATGCGGAATGTGCAAAAAGGGAACCATGGAGTGCTGAAAGCAAGATGAGTAGGGCAGCTGGACTACCATTGTTCCTCTCTCCAATGTTTCTTGTTATTTAGAAATCAGCTCATTTGTACAAGTTAAGTCTGTAAATACTTTCCACAACACTTTATAGTGCTTCATATTGATGTGCAAGAAAAAAAAGTCCATCATAATAGACTGAGTGAGAACTGTGAACACTGTAAACACCATCAAGATTTAAAGAACTCTTTTATTAATATCTTGAGTGGTTAGTAGCTGTAGTTAAAGCTGTCATGAAGCTCTGGAAAACAATGCACCACTACTGAACAGTGATTGAAAATGGTGAAAACAAACCAAACATTCACGTGTCCTGGAGGATGGAAATTTATGAGGGGGGGACAGGTTTATTTAGACTTAAATCTTCTCATAGGGATCATGACATATTTTTTTAATTTTTTTTTCATTGATATCTTTTTTTTATTTACTTATTGATTCATTGAACACAAATGGAGTACAGCTATTGTTTCACTGGTTGTACACAAAGTAGAGTCACACCATCTGTGCGTTCATGCATGTACACAGGGCAATGGTATCTGTCACACATTCTGTTATTATTTTTACCCTCCACCCCACCCCCACCCCTCCCTTCCCTCTGTGTGGTTTGTTCCTACTCCCGGTTTTTTTTTTTTTTTTTTTTTTTTTCATTATGCATCATCATTAATTTATCAGAGAGACCATTCGGCCTTTGGATTTTTGGGATTGGCTGATCTCACTTAGCATAACAGTCTCCAACATCATCCATTTACCTACAAATGCCATAATTTTATTCTTCTTTATGGCTGAGTAATATTCCATTGTGTATATATACCACAGTTTCTTTATCCATTCATCTACTGAAGGGCATCTAGGTTGATTCCATGATCTAGCTATTGTGAATTGAGCAGCTATGAACATTGATGTGGCTGCATCACTGTAGTAATCTGATTTTAAGTCCTTTGGGTATAGGCCAAGGAGTGGGATAGCAGGGTCAAATGGTGGATCCATTCCAAGTTTTCTAAGGAATCTCCACACTGCTTTCCAGAGTGGCTGCACCAACTTGCACTCCCACCAGCAATGTATGAGTGTACCCTTTTCCCCACATCCTCGCCAACACCTGTTGTTGCCTGTATTCTTAATAAAAGACGTTCTAATTGGGGTAAGATGAAATCTTAAGGTGGTTTTGATTTGCATTTCTCTTATAACGAGTGATGTTGAACATTTTTTCATGACATATTTTTGTCTTGTTTTGTGTTGAGTTTCTTGCTTCTATTTGAATACTGCAGTATATTGTGGTGTGTTCAAACTGTTTGATTTGAAAATTTAACTGATTGATAAACTGCGCAGTTACAAGAGTCTGTTGACCCAGCAAAGATGCTCATTTTTAAGTTCTTTACGTTTTTTTTCTGCATTTAAAAAATTTATTTTGAAATTAATTTTTTATGGAGGTTATACAGTAATTTATTCTGTGTGTATCAAAGTCAAATTTTGTCAGAGAAAATTCTGTCAAAATCTTCAAATGCTAAGCACAAGGGATGGCTTGAATGGCATAGGATAGCTACTTCCTTTAAAACAAATGAACAAAAACCGTATAAACAGATTATTTAGATTATTTTAGTCACTATAAACATGGACTTAGTATGGTTTCCTACAGCCATGAGGATGGTCTAGAGTAGAATATTTGTCAATGTTTGACTTTGGTTTTAGTAGGGCACAATTTCTATCATTGTTTACAGTTCATATTTGAACCTCCAATATGCCTAAAATAGAAAAGCATACAGGTATTCTTTCCATCGTTATCCTTAAATTGCAAACAGGGCTATGCTATTTTGCGTTTCTGCCAGCAATGAATGAGACTTACTATTGTTCCCTATCCTTGCCAACATTCAGTATTGTAGGTGTTTTGGATTTCAGTCTTTCAAATAGGTACGCAGTGGTACCTCATTGTTGTTTTAATTTGTATTCCCCTGATGACATAAGACGCAGAGCATCTTTTATATGTCTATTTGCCTCTATATCTTCTTTGTTGATATGTCTGATAAGCTCTTTGGCTCATTTTTTTAATGAGGTGGTTTGTTTTCTTACTGTTGAGTAGAAATAAAATTTTAACAATACACATTTTATGCCAAGTGAACCATGGAAAAGTTCAAAACTGTAAGGAAAATAAAAGTTAATCCTTAGACTGCAAGATAATCATTATTAATATTTTTCACACATTTCCTTTCAGTCTTTCCATATAAACCCCTAGAGATACATTAGAGTCATGCTCTTTTCCTTCATTATATGGATGAAATTCAAATTGGAGGATTACTCATTTTATTATACAAAGAAGTTAAGCTCTAAGAATATCCAAGAAATATTATAAAAAGGACACTAATTCCTGATAACTTCCATAATGTTCCTGACTAGTCTACCTGCTTCCTCTAGGGTTTGAACTACTCAGGATCTCATGCAGAAGCTGACTATTGCCCCATGCACTCAAGTGGTTTTCAAGGCAAACTATGTCTGGAAATTGAGGCAGAGAACCCTCTTCATTGCATCACTGAGCATAAAGTTATTTTCTCAAAATAATTACTAGTGGTTTTTTTTTAACTAGAAGTTCCTGTTTTCTTTCTTCCTGTTAAGCATTCTTTTTGATATAAAATTCTTTCCAAATTATAGGTTGGCCCATGGAACTGCCTGTCTCAATGCCGTCTTTACAGATTGCCAGAATATCAGCTATTTATTCATTCATTCATTCACGCATGCAGGCATTCATTCGTTCATTTTGTGATACTGGGGATTGAACTCAGAAAACCACGGAGTTACATCTCCAGTCCTTTTTATTTTCTATTTTGAGGCAGAGTCTCATTAAGTTGGTCAGGCTAGCCTTAAGCTTAGTGAGACTGGACTTGAACTTCTGATCCTTCTGCCTCAGCCTCCTGAAACACTGAATAGCTATGTAGAATGAATCAACCAAATAGAGGTAACTACTCCAGCCAGGTGGAGTGGAACATGCCTATAATCTGAGCTACTCAGGAGACTGAGGCGGAAGGGTCACAAGTTCAAGGCCAGCCTGGACTATTTAATGAGATCCTGTTTCAAAAAGTTAAAAGAGCTGGGGGTGTGGTTCAGTGGTAGAGTACTCCTGGGTTCCGTCTCTTCGACAACACTGAGAGAGAGAGAGAGAGAGAGAGAGAGAGAGAGAGAGAGAGAGAGACTCAGACATAACCTTTTGATAGAAAGGCTTTTAAGACATTTGCGATCGATCTGGGACACTAGATCATTCAATGGCAAGACAACTGGTTGTCCAAGGCAGCAGGGGTCTCATGTGTTGAGAGAGCCCCTTCAATTGATGTGCAAAAGATGGAGTGGCACTCTGTTCTGGGGTTTGAGCAGGTGGATGGAATATGAAAGATTGGTTAGGAGAGGTCTTTCCAGAATAAGGCAGAATTAGGCAAACAGTAGTTTGAATAGTTTGTCCATGGAAACAGTGAAGCTTCCTAGTAATGATGAACACACAGAAGAGAGAATAAAGAGTTGTCTTAGAGGCAATAGATATATCCACAGCCATTCCATTGAAAGAAATAATAAGAATCCATGGTCATTCCTAGTAAATTTCTACAGTTTGATAGAAATGTTGCTGAGGCAGTGGGAGGTGGGACTAGACGACCTCAAAACTCCCCTTTATCTTTTAAACCCCATAAAGGAGATAAGATTATGTTGCAACATCCATTATGCTTGCTGTGTTTAAAGCAACACCAGTGTAAACACACTTTTCCAGAGCTGCTCTAAAGGAGAACGGCTGGACTGGGAAAATAGCGACATGTCTTGACAGCATCTTATCCCTCTTGGGATTTCCAGCACCTAGGACAGTGCCTGGTATTAGAAAGGGTGTGTGTTTAGTGCCTGTTTATTAAGTAGTTTTTCTGTGAAGAAGAAAAAACATTCTTTAATTTTTCCTTGTGATTCTCTACTGACTTTTGATAATGACTTAGTTTTCTTTATCTATCTATTCACGATCTTTTTTGTTTGTTTGCAATTTTTTTTGGCCATCAGGGTTCTATAAACCATTTAATTCTTCCTACATCTCTGGCTTGGCCTGTCTCTTGATTTGTTTTATTGGTTTCCCTCTGTTCTCTACCCCTACACACATTCCCATTGTCATGGGATGGGTTTAATATGTCTTCAAACATATTCCTACTCTAAAATATATAGAGTTAGATATTTTCAATTTGCATAAATGGTATTAAGCCACAGATCTCAATGTATTTCTTTCCATAATGCTGTGTCTAGTTTGTAGTTTTTTGTGTTTTTCCTTGTGGTAATTTCTAGTTGCTGTGTAGCTCTGCAAAGTCCTGTTGCATTGGATTGCTGTTCTGCT
Organism: Glaucomys volans; assembly: GCA_020662805.1. Lineage (NCBI taxonomy): Eukaryota > Metazoa > Chordata > Mammalia > Rodentia > Sciuridae > Glaucomys > Glaucomys volans. The sequence goes on along the minus strand of JAJEJO010000246.1, from coordinate 488,605 downwards.
TCTGTCCCCCTTAACTTTTAACCTCCTCCTCCATTCCTTACCCTTTCCCAACCCCCGATTTTTCATTTCACTCTTTTTCTACTCACATCAGTGATTCTGCCCTCCTGCCAAGTTCTTCACTTTTCAGTTATTGCATTTTTCATGCTCACTCTCTGGATTGATCCTTCTTCATACTTTCTCCCCATTTTACTAATCTAGTGTATTTCCTTATATCTTAAGGTGTACTTGATTCATATTTTAAACTTTTGGATTGTCCAGTGCATTCATTCTCACTGATTTGGGTATTCCAGTGTGTTGTTTGGGCTCATCAGATGTTCTTTTTCTCCTGAGAATTACTGTTCCCTTGAGATCTCAGCAATTTTGGTAAGGTGCGGGGCTGAGGAAGCCAGTGCTCTGACTTGTTCCTCCTGGGTGCAGACTTCTGTTGCAGTATGGTCTCAACCATTCCTGGCTTGTCCCCTACACATAGAAGAACTGACCCTTTAGAGGACCTCCACTCTGAACCTGCTTTGTTCCAAGACCATTTCTGTGGGTTGCACTGTATTCAACTTGTGTAGCAGAGAGATGGAGCAGCACACTAAGAAGCAGGTCAGGTTGCTTACCTCTCTCATACTGGTAACCCCCTGGGCAGATTCCAGTGCTTTCCTGGAGTTTTCTTCTCTTTAGGTGGTGCTACACTGTGGTTATTGTCTATCCAAGAAAAGTGTGTGAGGTGGGAAGACAAAGTTAAACAACGACCAAGCAGTTGGGAAGAGAAAGCATCACACCTAAAAACTTTATTCCAGCATATCTCCTGTTTGGGGCATCCACCATTATTCAATTCAACTCACCATGTGCCCCTGACACTGAGGCCCAACCATCCTTTGACTCCCTACTGAATGACCTCTAAACCTCCTACTTTGTTGGCCTTTACAAGAAGGACCAGGTATCTAGTTTGTAAGCTCAGTGCAAAATGAAGATATGAAGCTTTTTAAAAACTTACTGAGAATTTCAGGATAGCAATGGCAGAGAATTAAACCAAGCCTGGGGTCCTTCTAAACACAGGCCCCTGTGTGATTGCATAGGTCAGTTGACCATAAGCCATTTCTATTTACAATGTTAGGAGTACTGGAGGGACCTAGAACCCTTTGGTGCTTTAGCCACCTTTCTATAAACCTCATGTTTTCTTAACACACACACACACACACACACGCACACACACACACAAGAAAGGAGAGTTATTATGACAGAATATCAATAATTCTATAGTCTGATTCTTCGTCCTCCCTATACTCCAAAGCAGAATATGTTTGGGGAGCAATGCAACATCTAGAAGTGGGCTGTAATGCTATAATGGGTCGCATCTACACAAAAACAACAACAACAAAACCTGGTTAAAATTCCTGCTGGGTCACTCACTCATAACTTGACCTTTCTGAGCCTCACTCTCCTCACACAAAAGGAAGAAACTTGAAAATTCAAGTGGAAAATATTTGTGAAAGCACTTGCTTTCTTTTCCAATCTATAGGGTAAACTGTCAAATAGTTTTCATCTGTGCCTTTTCAATATTCGTATTCCTTCTTGAAGGAAGGAATCCAATTTTCTACATCCTTAAATAGGAAACAGTATATTACATTTTGGACTTTTGTTTGGGTGTGGATATGAGGAAAGGGATGGGAATGTTCCTTTCAAAGAAGATTTAACAGAAATAGGGCATCAAGCTGGGGATTCATTAGTGAAACTCATATAAGTAATCTGATACACAGAGAAAGCAGGTGTTTCTACTGCCCACAGTGAAATTGAACAGCAGGGAGTGGTCCACACAGCTTGTTAGTGCACTCAGTAAGTCCCACCTAAATAAACTTTGAAAATGCCTCTATCATTTCTTGCTGGAATATATTCAAATCAAGAAATACAGTAGCTTTTTTTCATCTGTCTGTCCTTCCTTGCTTCCTTGCTTCCTTCCTTCCTTGCTTCCTTCCTTCCTCCCTCCCTCCCTCCCTCCCTCCCTCCCTTAGTTTCTTATCTGGGATTGAACCAGGGCAGCTCACTGTGCCATTGAGCTACATGCCCAGTCTTTTTTATTTTTTGTTTTCAGTCAGGGTCTCACCAGGTTGCATGAGGTTCTGAACACAGACCCTTGCCTCAGCCTCCACGTTGCCTGGATTACAGGCATGTGCCACTGCACTCAACAACTTTTATAGCTCTCATCTGTGATACCTTATTCAGCATGTGTTCAAATCTTGAACTAAAGGATATTTTAAATACACACTTTGTGGGTAATTGTTTTAAACTGTACTTTCTTTACTGAATATAAAACTATTTTTCTTTCACATATGTAACAGATAAAGACATAAGCAGACATGGATGATTATAACTGTCCTTTGGTTTAGAACCTTAAATACTCTTAGATTGTATCCTAAGACAACTTAATACCCCATGACTTAAATTCAACCTTTGCAGCTCAGAATTAGTGGTAGGAATCTTTAAGATAACATGTAGCCGGGCGTGGTGGCACACACCTGTAATTCCAGCACTTGAGAGGCTGAGGCAGGAGGATCACAAGTTCAAAGCCAGCCTTAGCAATTTAGCGAGGCCCTAAGCAACTCAGTGAGACCTTGTCTCTAAATAAAATAGGGCTGGGGATGTGGCTCAGTGGTGGAGTGCCCTGGGTTCAAAACCCAGTACCAAACAAACAACAACAAAAAAAGATAACATGTAAACAAATACTTCCTCATTTCAGGAGTTCCTTTGAGAAGGAATACTCATTCCTTCCTCTACACATGTTCATAGTACTGTCTTCAGGAACCAGCCTGGACTTCCAGAGCTTCAACACGTGGTTCAATTCAGGCCCTGTGTGGTGGGTACCATGTGAGTCTGGATTAGTGCTGCTCAACTCTGGCTACACACTAGAGTTACCTGGGGAGCACTGAAAGTTACAGACATCTGGATCTCATTCTCTGAATCTATGTAGTTTTGGGGAAACCAGTTTAAAAAAATAATTCAGTGTAATCTTAAAGTGTTAGAGTCATTATCAAAAAAGGAATCTGAGTTTCTTGCTCATGAAAAATTGAGACATCTGGCATTATCAGGTTTGCCTTTCCACAAAGACATAACAGCTCTTGGCTACAGTCCAGTGAGACCTGTCTCCGTTAGAGAAGACTGTGCGCTCTCCTTTGCCACAGACCCCACATTCCATCTAACCCATCTCTTCTCCCACTCATTTACATTATGTTCCTGGCCCTTGTGAGCATTTGAGTTTGAGACCTGATGGGCAATGAGATGCCATCCAAGTAAGGTAATAGCTGATGTGCATTTTAGTTACCTTGAAAACAATGTGAATGATAGTAATAGAAAAGAGTGAGATTGAAGACGGGAAAATCACTTTGGAAACTATTTCCATTTTAATGAGAGTGACTTTAAAAGTCTCTTTCAAGATGGAGGTTATTAATCTCCATCTTCAAGATTTAAAGGAGGCTTTAGCCTCATTATTCAAGGCGTGCCTCTCAGTCGCAACAGCAGCATTTGAGAGTAGTTAGAAATGTAGAATCTGAGATTTCCCAATCAAACCTGTAGAGTCAGAATCTGTGTTTTAACAATTTCTCCAAGAAGATGAGTATTCGAGCTAAAATTTAGGAGGTGTTGATAGTCTTTTTTCCACTGTAGAGTCCATGTGTGTCTATATTTTCCTTAGTTTTTATACCTAAACATATATTCTTATAAAGTCCTTCATTAACTACAATCTTCAAAATTCTGAGAGTCAAACTGAAAATGGTGTAAAGAAACATCATATTCAATGTTTTAATGCAGCCACATTCGAATTCCTCAGCTTCAAGATTAAAACCATCTTCCATGATTCATCACTTAATCCGATTTTCCAAGTCAATGAAAATATTTTCCAGTTGTTGCTGAGTGATTTTATAAATTGGATTTCTGATCTTTGCCCCAAGTTCCTTCAAATAATATTATTTGAAGATCTTTTAAAAAAATAACAGTTCTTAGGTCCCATGAAAACTTTATTCAAAGGAGAGTTAAGTTTAAAGTTATAAAATATTTAGAAATATGAGAAAAAGAAGTAAAGCAGAGTCTCCTACAAGTTTATTTGAATAGTTTAAATGGATAATTATTATCAGTAAAGCTAGTACAAGTGACTCTCTAAAAATATGTTTTTTATTTATTTTTCTGATTATATAGTCCCTTCTCATTTTAGAAAATAAATAAAACTAAACAAAGGAAAATTAAAATCACAATAGTGCATAGAAGTATATGAAAATAGGAAGAAAATTATAATATACACAAAAGATTCATTATTCCAAAAATGTATGTGTGTGTATGTGTGTGTGTGTGTGTGTATAATGTGTGTTTATTTATTACATATTTTTGAAATATTGGGAGTTGAACCCAGGAACTCTCTATCCTGAGATACATCTCCAGTCCTTTTTACTTTTTATTTTGAGACAGGGACTTGCTAAGTTGCTGAGGCTAGCTTTGAACTTGTGATTCTCCTGTCTCAACTTCCCAACTTGCTGGAAAATAGGTGTGCACCACCATGCCCAGCTGTATATGTGTTGTTTTGCAAGGTGATTTTTTCAATTAGCATCATATCATAGCATTCCCCCATTAAATGCATATTTTAAATGCTTTTTAATGATTTATGTATGTGTACCCCCAAATCCTATAGACATTTATACATTACTTAAAATAGGCAACCAGACATAATGTCTTTTTTTTTCAGACATAATGTCTTAAGAAAATGGTATGAAGTGAATGGTTCACTCCCAGGCAGTGTCTAGCATAGCAGCCCTGGCACAAGGGACCTGCAGTTAAATCCCAGCGTCTGTTTCATTTTTGTATATTCTTGGGCAAATTTCTTGGTTGTTTGGATCTGGGTTCCATTCCCTTTTTGTAAAAAAGGGTACTAATGGTACCTAACTTACACAGTTGTGAGGATAAATGTGTTCAAATACAATAGTACTTAGCACAGTGCCTAGAACAACTCCATACTGTTTTTTTTTTTTCCTCTTTCCACATTCTTTATTGGTGCATTACAGTTGCACATAATGGTAAGATTTGTTGTTATATATTCATACATTCACTCTATATAATAATATCATTTGGTCGATATCACTTTCCAATGCTTTCCCCCTCCTCCCACCCTCTGGTCCTCCTCCTCTACTGATCTGCCTTTGATTTTCATGATATCCCTGCCCTCTCCACCTTTCTTTTCCTTTTTCCTCTCTAATTTCCACAGAGAAAAATAAGACCCTTGACCTTCTGAGTTTGACTTATTTCACTTAACATAGTGGTCTCTAGTTCCATCCATTTTCCTGCAAATCATATAATTTCATTTTTCTTTATGGCTGAATAAAACTGCGCCTATATAGGATATTTTCTTTGTCCATTCATCCACTGATAGACACCTAATCTGGTTCCATAGTTTGGCTGTTGTGAATTGTGCTCATGGGTATGCATGTATCACTGCAGCATGATGACTTTAATTCTTTAGGATAAATACCTAAAGGGTCATTTGGTGGTTCCATGCCTTAACTTTTGAAGAGCCCACATACTGGATTTCCACAGTGGTTGTACTAATTTACAATCCCACTAACAGTATAAAAGTGTTCCTTTCTCTCCACATCCTCTCCATTATGTATTATTATTTGTATTCTTTCTTTTAGTCTTTTTAAAATTTTTTCATTTTTACAGACTGTGTTTTGATTCGTTGTTCACAAATGGGGTACAACTTTTCATTTCTATGGTTGTACAAGATGTAGATTTACACCATCTGTGTAATCATACATGTACATAGGGTAATGATGTCTGGCTCAGTCCACTATCTTTGTATTCTTGATGACTGCCATAGATAAAATCTCAGTGTAATTTTGATTTGCATTTTCCTAATTACTAATGATGTTGAACATTTTAAAAATATATTTGTTGCCATTTGTATTTTTTCTTTTAAAAACAATAATGGTTTTTTATTAGTAGTAAAATAAATATAAAATTTACAATTAGTGATGTTTGGTAAATTCATGATGTGGTGTCACTATCATGACTATCTAGTTCCAGAACATTTGTATGACCTAAAAAGAGAACATCCTACCCATTAAGCAATCAGTCTACATTCATTCCTTTCCCCCTCCTGCCTCACCACTGATCTCTACAGGTTTACCTATTCTGGATATATTAGATGAAATCACATAACAAGTAATGTTTTGTGCCTTCTTTCACTTTTCTTGGCTTCATTCTTCCTTTTTTTGTGGAATAATATTCCAATATGTATAAATACCAAATGTTGTTTATTCATCAGCTAATGGGTATTTGGGCATTTCCACCATTTGTGAAAATTAGTGCTGCTATGAACATTCAGGTACATAATTTTGTTTGGATACATGTTTTCATTTCTTTGGTTTATATACCTAGAAGTAGAATTTCTGGATCATGTGGTATTTCTACAATTAGCTTATTGATGAATCACTATGCTGTTTTCCACAGTAGCTGCACTGTGTTATATTCCCACCACCAAAGTACAAGCTTCTAATTTCTCCATGTCCTCATCAACATTTGCTATTTTCCATTTTGTTTGTTTTATAGTCATGTTACTGTGTGTGAAGTACTATCTCTTTGTGTTTTCTATTTGCATTTCCCTAATACTTATTATCTTGCAGATCTTTTCATGTGCTGGTTGGCCATTTATGAACCTTCTTTGGAGAAGCACTTCTTTAGTTCCTTACCCAGAATGTTCTTTGATGAACAAAAATAAAATCCAAATTTTCTATTTTAAATTTTGTTTGCTTATGTTTTTGATGTCATATCTAAGAAATCATTGCCAAATCCAAGGTCATAAAGATTTACCCGTCTGTTTCCTTCTAGGAATGTACTGGCTTTAGCTCTTTTATTTAGGTCTTTGCTCTATTTTGGATGAATTTTTGTGTATGGTGTGAAGTAAGGATTTAACACTCTTTCACATGTGTTTATCTAGTTATCCTTGAACAATTTATTGGGGAAAAATTATTTTTCCCTATTGAATGATCATGACACCTTTATTAGAAATTAATTGACCACAGATGTATGGATTTACTTCTGGGCTTTTCTTTCTATCTCATTGATCTAACTGTCTACCTTTCTGCTTGTCTGCCACACTGTTATAATCCTCTAACTTTGTAGTAAGTTTCAGTATCTGAAAGTGTGAAGTTTATAATTTATTCTTATTTTTCAAGACTGTTTTGGCTATCCAGGATCCCTTGCAATTTCACATAAATATTAGAATTAACTTTTCCATTTTTTTAAAATAGCCCCTGAAGATTCTGATGGGGATTGTATTGTATCTGTAGATAACTTTGGGGGGTACTGCCATATTATAAACATTAAATTCTCCAACTCATGACCACAGGATGTCTTTCCACTAATTTAGGGTTCTATGTTTTTCAACAATGATTTATAATTTTCAGTGTACTAGTCTTGCACCTCCTTGATTAAGTTTATTCTAAAGTATTTTATTCTTTTTGGTGCTACTGTAAATGAAAATTATTTTCTTAATTTTCTTTTCATAGTTTTCACTGTAGATCTACAGAAACAAGAGTTATTTTTTGAGTGTTGATCTGGTAATGTGAAACTCTACTGATTTAATTTATTAGATCTAATAGCTTTTTTGAGTATTCCATTGAATTTACTATAGACAAGATGATACCATCTGCAAACTTCCCCTTCTGAGTAATGGGTATTACTTTCTTGCCCATCTTTCTAATAGTAAAGAATCACTTTCAGTGGAGACCAGAGCTTCTCAAACTACAGTGTACTTGCAATTTCCTGGAGACTTAAAAATGTATATTCTGATGCACTGGGTTTTTAGTGGGGTCTGAGTGTCTGTATTTCTAACAAACCCCTGTAATGCTCATGCAGCTGGTTTCTGAGCCGCCCTTGGGGTGACAAAGGTATGTAGGAAAGAACTGCAGAATGAAAGAGTAGGAGTAGTTCAGAAACCCAGTTCAAGTTCCAGTTAGAACTTGGAAAATGTAGGTCCAAATAGACCTTTGAGTCTCTTAAAGTGTTCTCATGATTGACCAAGCCTTGAATTTAACCTTTTATTGTTTGTATTTGTTCCTATACCCATTACTCAGGTAACTGTAGATCAAAAGATAAGTTTTCTGATTGTTCCTCTTTTAAAATAGGAATATTCCCTCAGAAGTAGCACTTAAATGAATTATTTAGTACAGAGGGAACTACTTATAGGTTTCTTGGGAGGTGTGGAGCAATATTCAGAGTTCATACAACGTAGTTTTCAGGTTATCCAAATATTTTCTAAGTATTTCACAAGCATTGTCAAATGACTTTTTGTTCATTGCTGCACATTTTAACCTGTATAAGGAAACTCACTATTCTTCTATTGGAATTGTCATTACATCCCCAAGTTCCTTTGCTGAAAGTATGTGAAAAAATCGTAAAATCACCGTAAAATATATTGCTTTAGTAAATCAGCTCACATCAGATCTAATGACTACAAAGAAAATCTATAAAATGAAAGAGAGTCCATTTCTTTTAAAATGTTTCATCTAATTAAGAAAAATAAAGTGGGGTCTGAATCTGAAATGTCTCAAGGCAGAAATCAACTGAGTTCTCCAAACGGTAAGACACCTGCACTAGTGCATTTCAATTCCTTTGTCATCATTTTAGTGAAAAATTTGTTTTACTTGTCTGATTTTTAAATGAACTTCCCAATTAAAAGCAGATGCCATTTTTCACAGAACATAAATTAGAAACAATTTTATTGCTAACAGGCAAAATATGTATAAATAGTATTGAATTTGCCAATGAGCATTGGGCAAATCCATAAAACGATGGGATTTTCAGTTGGGAACCCTCATCTTACCTCAACTTATGGGTTAATTTGAAGCTTAGTGAACCAAATGTTTTCATTTCCAAGGGAAATTTGAATTTAGAAAGACCCTCAGAAATATTTATGCCCATTTGGGAAAGACTTAAGAAAGCAAATAGAGAAGATTGTACTCTATAATCACTAGGTTTAAAAATACCTGCTGTCACTTTGCTTGTGGAATCTCCACCAGCTCATTATGTTTAAATGCCTAGAAAAAGTTTTTATTTTCTTAATTGACTTTTACAAAAATTCTTCCTCCCCCGACTTCCTCCTTTTTTGTCATTCGTAAGCCCTTAAGAAAAATGTTCCCACAAAGCATGACTTTTTAGAGTTGCTCTTACTACATGCTTGGTAATATTGCTGTCATAATAACAACAGTGAAATTGAGTCTACCTTCAGGGGACACCGGAGAAACTGTTTCTATGGCTTTACGTGTCATGCCCTAAATCTCTATCACCTCCCTGTGAGCTATTTTACCATCTATTTAGTGACTTACTCAATACTCGGTCTTGACCTTCTTTACTGCAAAGGTCTTCATTGTCCACTGTCTTCAGCTTCTCACTTGTTCGGCTATTGCACCTTGTTTATGGTTTCACCCCAAACTGCTCTCCTCACCAGCTCCTTCCTTTCCTCCTTGGCTTCATTCCTGTGCTACTCAGCCTGAGCCACAAGGGCTATTGTGAATAAACTCCATCATCCAGTTTCTGTTTCTTCCTAATTTAGAAAGATCATGAAGCAAATTGCATAATTGTTCTGATTGACTCCACTTAAAATATAATTTATCTATTATCTGTTACCCTTACAAATTGTTTATTTGTCCATTCCCCATAACAACTTGTCCAAAACCTTTAAAATTCTCACCTACGTAGAGTCAGGCCTTATCTAACCTCAAAGTTGCTTAATTCTACAAAGTGAAACCACTTACTCTTTTCTTCTCTGCCCAAACTTTCTGTCTTTTTTCCTCCCCTTCCCCTTTCCTTCCCTTTCCCCTCATTTCTAGTTTAAGCCTTCATCTATTATTCTAGATCCCACCTTTCCTATCTCCTTCATTTGGTATCTTTCTTCATTCTTAATTCCTCATTTATCCCATTCTTCCCTCTCCACCCACCGCCAATCCCCTTCGCCTCTATAACTGCCACCTGCTTGTTGTAGGTCTCAGTTTAGACACCTCTTCCTGCAGGGCATTCATGTTCATTCCTCACACCAGATCAGCTCCATTTCTCTTATGGTCCAGGATCATCCTCCACTTCAGTTCTCTGTCTTGAGCTGTCTCTTCTGCTTGTATCATCCCTTGCTTCTCCTCGGCCCCACCTCTAAAGCCCACCATTTGAAACTCCTGCCTATGTTTAAAATCCTGGAAGAGAGCTTTTCAGATTCTCCAAATCGGAAGCGATTTCACTTTCCACCAAACACTTGTTTAGTTTTCCCTTTGAGTTCCCAGTGATCCCCTTTGTACTAGGTGTCCTTTAAGAAGTGCTGAATGATGACTTTATTTGTTTACCCTGGGGAGTGAACCCAGTAGCACTTCACCATTGAGCTACATCCCCAGCCCTTTTATTTCTATTTTATGATGGGGATCTCACTAAATTACCAGGCTGGTCTCCTCCTCCCAAGTAGCACACACCACCACACCCATCTTGAATAATGCCTTTTAGATTGTTCCACATTCAGTGTAAGAGAGTTATAAAATGCCCATCCCAGTATTGTTTGCTACTGCTTCACACATTTTTTGAGTATAGGATTAAGTACTCAGCACACACTTAATAATAAGCTGAAAACTAGAGCCCAGAAAAGGGGTGATGAGTTGAAGAAATTCTTGTCTTGACTGAATTTTGTTTGAAAACAAATGATTTCTTCTGTACAAGTGGAAGTAAACTTTTTCTCCAATAATAAGAGTTTGTTGATATTATACACATACTTATAAAGATTTCACAATGAAAGTTAACAGTTAACTATATTACAGCCAGTGGAAAGAAGCAAAGGGAAGGAAAATAAAGCAGGTGGTTTAGGGGTGGGTGCTTGGTAGCTGCGACCAGAGAGGTAGTAGGAGAGGGGTTAAGTGACCTGAATATAGATTTATTTTAAAGATAGATCCAATAGAATTTCCAGATGGATTGGATGGAGGGATGTAAAGGAAGGTAGAAAATAAGGTAGGACCTTGAGCAGCTGGAAGAAGAGTTGTCATTTACTGGAGAAGGGTCAGACTGAGGACACATGAGGTTGGGGGAAGGGAGTGAGATCAAAAGGTCAGTTTGAAGTATGTGAACTTCAGAGCCATCTAAGTGAAGGTGTTAGAAAGTCAGTTGCTTCTCCAGGGCTGGGATGTAGTACTAGAGACAAATTTTGAGTTAACAGTTTGAATTGGATGGGATTCCAGAGACAGTGGCAGGAGTTGAAAGACAGACAGAGGGGATGGAAAATTCTATTGAGGAGTCTTGCACTAAAAGGGAACAGAGAAATCAGGGGAGGGGTGCAATTAGGCAAGGATTGAATTCCTGTAGCTTTCGTGAAAGCTGAAATTGAGGGTTGAAATTCCGTGTCTTTCAACCAGGAGGGATAGAGTAAGAAAAAAAAAAAAAAGAAAGAAAGAAAGAAAGAAAGTTAAAAATGTAACTATCAGTATAGAGGAAAATTGGGGAAAGAAAAACCTGAACAAGTTTATACCTTTCCCCAGCACATATATATCTGTATCTATATATTTATACATAAACACATATTGTTGATTGTCCTTTTAAACCAATGACTCTTTGAGATGATGATGTAAAGGAAACAAAAAATAGAAAGTTGTGCTTTCGTTTCTTCCTTATGAATTAAGATGAATGATATCCAGCATTGTATTGTTATATTCCCCCAAAAGATTCTGAGTGCCAACAGGAGAGAGAGAGTCAGCCCCACCCTAATCCCTCCCCTCCCTATAGCCCTGCCCTAATCCCTTCCTGCGCCCCATAAATGCTGGCAACAAAAGAACTAAGGCAGGATACCCGGCACAGGGCTTTTAGGTGTATGGATGTTCATTGCTGGCCAGCTAAAAAAATAAAAATAAAAGGCTTCTTTTGGCTTTACGTGACCGGCTTGGGTGATTTTATTTTCGTTGGGTATAACAGTATCAGGATTTGGCAAGGATTTTGTTTATTTTCATTGTATCTTCCATAGCCTACCTCAGTATTTGCTGAATTTATAAAACCAAAATTAAAATTTAGATTTAGAAGTCATCGAGGCCATAATATAATATTCACACTCAAATTAGTTGAAAGTTTTAAAGCTAAAGCTATTGGGATTATATGTCCATCCTCCATTTATTAGTATGATTTTGCATAAACTATTTTAGGCCTAGAATATTATGGCTCAGTGATTTCAAAATTTGCTGGTTATAATTATTATTGCTTGTCTATGACTTCAAGTAAAATGCTTCAGATTTTAAAAAATACACATTTTTTTCACCCTACCAATAAAAATTATAGTTCATTGATATGGGGTAAGCCTAAAAAATATGTTTTTAAAATTTTCCCAGGAAACACTCATAGTTAGATTTAAGACTATTGTTCTAGTCTGTATCTAACACTCATTGTGGGTAAAACATAAACAGATCCCCCCATATATTAATTTAATCTATTGTATATAGGGAAATCTGCACAAGAAATGAACATCACAACTGAATAATTTGCTCCATATTTGTACTATATATGTTGGGTTCCTGAATATATCTCCAGTGGATTCTCTAGAAAATGAAAAAGTCCTTTGAGGACATTACTAGGAACTAGGACTAGATAGCCTATGTCCCAGTCCAATTGTAGACAAATTATGTTAGATGAAAATCTTCTGTCCAGTCAGGCTTTTAGTAATTTTGATTAAAAATTGAAACACCAGCTGGTTCTGGTCTTTACTTAATCAACTAGAAGAAAATATGAATAAGAGGAACAAGAAATCTAGGGACTATCAGAAGGACAAAATGCTAAAGAAAAAGACAATAGTTCATGGAAAACACACATCTTGGAAAAACATCCCCCAACTTCATATATAATTAAATTCCCATCCCAAACTATGTTGAACAAGGAAGGAAAAAATAAATACATTTCTGTGCTGATCTCTTTTTTGAAAATTGGTTTATGAGCATACTTTATTGTGACTTTATTTGCTTTTGAAATTTTATTTTGCCACACATTCATTTGCTTCTCCGTTAGCAGTGAGCACCCTGCTCTTGCTGCTGACTATGGGCTCCACTCAGTGGCCAAAAGCTGAAGAGAACAGCAGATCTGATCTGTCATTTCTGTTATATACTGTCAGTCCCAATCCACGCAAGGTTAATTTATGGATAATATGGCCAATAACCTAAAGTTTTGTAGAGCCTGAAGTCCAAGAATTTCAAGCCCTCAATTAGTTATTGAATTAGTTGAGTCATAAAAGAAACAGCAGTGTATACCCAATGGCGGTGACTATCATTGACTGTAGGAAAAAGGAGCTTGAAAAGCAAATGTTTTGCCTGAAGTGACATAACAAGTTTGAAATAAAGTGTACTTCTGTGTCCAGTTCTCCTCTCTTTCCCACAAGCTTTCCCTGATTTAGTGGCTGTGATTCTCCACTGCAAGCCTAAATAGCCCATTTCTTTCATCTCTAGGTGAGACACAAAATGCAGATCTTCCTGTTTGCAGTTGGTATCTTTGTTGGATCACATCACAGTGAGGGCGTAGCACAAATGCCTGTGGGCATTGAACTCTGCACCCACAGGAGAGTGGAGTGAGCTGTTTCTCAGGATGACCCTGGTATTGGTACAGGTCAGCATAGAAATGCCCTGGAAGGGAGCACGAGGAGAGGAAACTGCAGCCCAGTTTGCAGCCCAACTTGACATAATCAGAGTTCCAGCTTTTCGAGGGCTCAGTGCCACTCTTCAAAAGCATAAACATGTCTTTAAAAAAAATTCTGTTCAAAGCAGACTTTCAAATATTCTCTGATTAAAATTGCCAGGTTTATTTTGTTTGTGCCATCTGCTAATGCAATCATGTAAAATTCTATGATTTTGTGTCGATGAGTTAATTCTCCTGGTGCCAAACCAAATGGGAGTGTAGATTTAGGGATTGAACAAGAAATGGGCTGTTACTAACAAGATGGCCTAGGAATTAGCCATGCTTCGGGAGCTATACATGAAATCAACACACACTTCTGCCAGATCTGATGTTGGTCAGTAATCTCCACAATCGATATTTCTTAGTCATTTACAAATGCAATCCCTATTGCTTCTTGTCTGTCTTCCTCCACTTAAAAGTTAAATTTGGAAGTCAAGTTGATAATGAAAATTTATCACATGGTGTTGAATCATTAAATCACCTCATCTACAGGGAAGATTTTGTGTGAATAAAAGCTTTCTAAACATATTGTGATTATTTATCTTTTCGAATTGGAATAGTTAACGATTCTACTTTTTGAACCTACGTACTGGATAATTTTTATGCCAGTCCATAACTTCATTTGAAGAGTTAACCTAGGACTATAACAAAAAAGAAAAAAAGGGAAAAGAAATTTCTTTCACCTTCTTGTCTATCAGCTCTAATCCTCTTAACAGTACCCTTTCAATCAAGGGATCCAAGAGCAGCTCAATTTCCTCAGCAAATGGAATATTGAAAGGTACAGTTTAAAAGGGTTACTACTGTGAGTGATAAATGAAAATAATGGAGTGACCTATGGAGACACCCTGAGCCCAGGAACACACAGGGACATATGTCTTTATTGGGTCAGATATTCACGCATCTCTGTCAATTGGAAAGCCAAGGAAATGGCAGGCTTTGGCTTTCTGCTGGTGGGGACAAGTACTGGAAATATTTTATTGCAAAGTGACTGAAACCCTGTTAGAGGTTTAACACTTAGCAGGCAGCAGGAACAGCTTAGAGAAAACGAACTAAGATTTTCTCCATTGGGTTCCTCCAGCCTTGACAAGAGTGACAACTATATTTTTTAAATAGTGTGATAGATTCAGATGACTCTGTAAAGTTTTATCTTAAAAATAAAATAGCAGAAGTGTCCCCTAAGAAAAATGGCTAGGGAAATACATCATCAGAATGGTATAGAAATGCATCATAAACTGCCTACAGATTGCCCAAAGAAAACAGAACCAATTTTCTGAGAAGATTGAATAGAAATATTGAATGGGCCCAGCTTCATTTAATACCTATAGAGTTCATGTGAAAATGTAATTAAGCAGACTGGGGATGGAGAGCAAAAAAAAGATAAAAGGCACAAAATGGTCCTTTACAGTTTCTTTGGAAGGTTAGAACCACGTTTTATAGCACTACATGAAGCACAAGGTAAGAGTGGGTTTTCAAACACTTGGCTGTATGCCAAAAGTCTCTCTCTGGTGTTGTTGGCAAAACTTACACTAAAGGAAGATTTATGAACATTGTTAGAGAGCAGATATTTTTCCTCTTATTTATAAAGGAAGTGCTTTATTATTTTGGTCTAATTGCTAAGTAAAATTAAACCTAAGTTGGGGTTATAAATTTTAAAATTATATTTACAATATAGCATCATGTTTAAAACATTTTGAAATAGGAAGACTCAAGATTTCAAATTGGAAAATTCTAGGATCATATAAGACTTTTCT
Organism: Glaucomys volans; assembly: GCA_020662805.1. Classification (NCBI taxonomy): domain Eukaryota; kingdom Metazoa; phylum Chordata; class Mammalia; order Rodentia; family Sciuridae; genus Glaucomys; species Glaucomys volans. Next base: position 473,159 of record JAJEJO010000246.1, on the reverse strand, counting down.
CATCTTCAGGGCCATTTCAGAGCCCTATGGAAGTTTTACCTAGGCCTCTCTAAACTAACATGGCAAATCCTTCTGTCATGGGGAAAACTTTCCATTCTTCTCTCTGAAGAGCTGAGAGGCTGGGGTCCTGGCTGACAGGCTGTGAAGTTAAACCACCTGAATCTGAGTGTTGACTTTTTCACTTGCATGTGTTGAGACCTTGTGCAAGTTCCTAATCCGATGGAACACCAATTACCTCACTGGTAAAATGCAGATAATAATAGTTTCTACCTTTTGGGGGGGTGTGGCAATAATACAGGTAACCATTTAGCACAATGCTGACATACATACAGAAAGGAAAATCAGCCTTTACCCTGTTGTAGACATTAGCATCCTCAGCCTGAGTGCACAATGACTATGAACTATTTCTCCATCCCAGTTTCTTCTGTTTCCTTAGCTTTCTAAGCATTTCCCAGGGTCTCCATATTTGTTAGGTAGGTTTCCCCAGTAAGCACAGAAGCTTCTGGTCATGGCCATTAAAACAAAAATTACTTTGCATCTCCACAGTAAGTATTTCTTCACCTTAATACATCAGGATTTGAGAAAAGAAAGAATGATATAGAGAGAAGAAATGAACTGACTGACTGAGTAGTTGAAGGTAAAAAAAAGGAAAAAAAAGGAACAAGCCAAAAAACTCTGGTTAGCAGGTGGACTGCTAGGTGATTCAGGGCTCTGAGTCATGAGTAGCATTTCCCCACACTGTTCCAACTGGACCATTGATCCCTGAGACGATTAATAGTTTTCCCAGTCAAGAATGCTTGTCCAAGACCTTTCACACCACATTTCCTTCTAGGAGTCTCAACCGCATTAGCATAGTACAGATTCTGACAAGTGCTGCAATAAAGGGACCTATTTTACTTTGTTTTTCTCATAATACTGATAAATATATCATGCTGGTCAATAATATTTTGAGAAACTTTCTATTACCATTAACTCAGAGCTGGGAAAAAGGAATTCTTATAAATACAAATCAAATTTTGGGATGTTAACAAACCATGATAAAATGGATGAGAAGTGGGACTAATATTTAGTGAGTGCCTATTATGTGTGCCAGAAATTATGCTAGCTGCTTTAAAAATATTTGCTCACTTCCACTGGATATGGTGATGCACACCTGCAATCCCAGTGGCTCCAGGAGGAGTTCAAAGCCAGCCTCAGGAATTCAGCAAGTCCCTAAGCAATTCAGTGAGACCCTATCTCTAATAAAATATAAAAAAGGGCTGGGGACATAGCTCAGTAGTTAAGCACCCCTGGGTTCAATCCTCAGTACCGAAACAAAAACAAAAAACAAAACAAAAATATTTGCTCACTTCCAGAAGGTTAAAATGATGGTTTTTAAGAGGAAGGGATACTGACACTGATTTATGAAAGATATTTACTGCATTTGTTAGTTTTTTGTTAAGTGGGGACACAAAGTCCTTTAAATAAACAAAGGTTTTTAAGAGCTCATTTAGCCTATACCCACACCCAAGAATGTTGCTTTTGCATTTGCTTAGAAATGTGGAGATTTTGGACTCTCAATTCTCGATTCCCTGGAAGGTAGCATAATACTCAGAACTGTGAACTGGTCCTAGTATTGCCACTTGAGGAACATACTCCTATGACCCTCTGTAATACCAGAAAAAGAACACATAATGTAAGGATTTTTGACTATTAGATTAACAAGCCACAATTTTATAACAGGAACTCCAAAAAATGCCATTCCCTTAATCTGCCCTCCTCATCCATTTATCAAAATATTTTTCTCTTGCACAAATACTAGCACAGGTTCTATATACACCACAAAATAATAGGTATAATTTCTACTTTCAATACCTGATAATTGTTCTTTAAAATACTACCAAATTTTGGTGAGTATGTGTGTATATATGTGTGTGTGTGTTTATAGGACCAGCACATATGCAATATATTTCATAGTGTAAGTCTATAGGAAAGTTATATAAAATAGCAGTTTATGTATTGTTAAAAGAAAAAACTACATTTTGTTCCTTCTTTATATTCCCCAAGACATCTATCCCAGCATAGTGTCATGTACATAGCACTTAATATATCTTATGAAATGAATGAAACAGTAATGGTAAATTGCACTGAAATCATTTTATACAACATAATATAAAAATGTAACTTAATAATAGGGCATTTTGCACTAAGGGAACAAACCAGGATGGAGTCAGACAGAGATTTTTGAAATCTGGTGATAAATTTCTCATGCTTTAACAAATAGCTTATGATTACCACTCAATCTCAACTGAAATGGGTACTAGAAAATACACTAACAAGACTGTCATGTTAGAGATAATCATGGAACTGAGTCTGGCTTCAACAGTTCAGCAAAAAACTTGAATTTCCCTGAAGAAATTAGATGGAATGTTAATGTTTGGTTTACTCCCACTGTTATTTTCCTTCTTCTCTATTTGTGGTTTTCTCATCCTCACACAATATAATGTGAAAAAAAAAAACTATCTCTTTTCTTTTTCTGAAATGTTTATACATCATTAAGAATGAAGCATTGAGAGGAGAAACGGGGGTCAAAAAGGAGGAAATACTGCACACGAATGGGTGTGAATTTCATGATGAATAACACATCTTAATTTCAGTTCTTTGCGTAGGCACACAGAAACAACAGCCAGAGATATGCGATTTCTCTTCCTTTCCTGTACACATTTGGCCCTCACTGACAGGGAGACTGAATTCTGGGAGAGGTAGCTTTTTAGACTTAAATGAAGACAAATAGAACATGAGTTAGAGATTTAAAAATGCTGTTGACTGTATGTTGGGTCTGCTTTCAGGTAGAGGTAACAGAAATGAAAGTGACCTGTACTCAGGGCAACAGGAGCTCCATCAGTCACTCATCTCATCTCTGTGCCCTTTTCTACTTTCATGTTCTCTCCCTTTTTAGCCTCTTTTCTGCATCCTTTTGTATTGAAACTACATGTTGGTATTCAAACCTATAATGCAGCAATCACTGCTACACTATTTATTATACTTGCATGTTTTAAAAATACGACAGATTTTCTGATATATTCAACACATGTAAATGTTTTCTGAATCTTAGATTATAAAGGGGAGAGGTGCCTTAGTTTGAGCTATTGTAACACAGATGGGGTAGCTTATAAACAATAGAAATTTATTTCTCATAGTTCTGGAGGCCGGAAGTCCAAAATCAAGGTGCCATCTGGTTGGGTTGTGATGAGGGCTGTCTCCTGGGTTGTAGATGACTAACTTCTCATTGTATTCTCATATAGTAGAAGGAGAGCTGGAGAGTTCTCTTGGGTCACTTTTATAGGACACTAATCCTATTCAAGAAGGCCCCACCCTCATGACCTAATCATCTCCCAATGGCCCCGACCTTCTAATGGCATCATACTAGAGGTTAGATATCAAAATAAGAATTTGGGGAGGGGCACAAATATAATAGGTGGTGTGTATAACAACTAAAGAGAGTGCTCTCTTGTAGGAATGGACTTCTGTCATAGAGAAGCTGAAAAGTGAGGCACTGGGAATTCTGCTGTCAAAGGACTGTGTGGAGAAAGAACATCTACATCTATCTAACCAGAAACTGAATCAGCTTCAAGAAGAGTTTCGTCGACTCATGGTGGAAAGGAAAACCTGGTTAAAAAAGGCAAATGAATTTTTTAACAGTGCTAATAAGGTCAGTGTGAAGTTAAGATGAAAATTTTAGGTATTCATGCAGAGTGGTAAGAGACCCATTACTACAATAGGTGTAGATCACAGAAGTCAAAACTTCATGTAGAATTTTAAAATTAATAGCAGCTAAGGAGAGTTTTCAAAATATACTCCATTGTGGCCATTATTTGGTTCTCAAACCTAAGAGTCTCTGTGCTTTCACATGTAAAGAGTTACTTTTAAAAAATGACCTCATGAGGGTTTTATTTTAGAGCTACCATAGGTTGTTGTGGGAAATGCTTGTGCCCACATTGTGGTATTTCTAACAGGGAAAGGGACTCTCATAAAATGTCAAGGTTTAAAAAAAAACTTTAAAAATTTACCAAAAGCTCTCTGTTCTTTTTTTTAAATTCTCTTCCATTTATCAGGTAGGAATATATGAATAGTGAAAGTCTTGCAAACCAAAAGGCCAGAATCTGCCTCTCCTGATTGCTGTATCTTGGTCTTGCCTCTTTAAGTCAGGCACAGAGAAGTTTTGCTGTGGACCATCTCTGGATCTTCTTGAGTTCAAGAAGTGCTCTGCTTCTTCTTGTTGACTCATTTAATATTGATCGTAGCAGGTGGTTCCTATCAAGTGGTAGTGTCCTGTTCATATCACTTGAGTAGGTTTCAGTATATGAGGATGGCAACCTTATTTGAATTGTTTTTTCTTTACTAATGTAATATATACCTTCCAACCACCATTTTTAATAAATAAAATTTCACTGATTTAAAAATAAACATCATGGGGCTTGGGTTGTGGCTCAGCAGTAGAGCATTCACCTAGAATGTGTGAGGTACTGGGTTCGATCCTCAGCACCACATAAAAATAAATAAGTGAAATAAAAGTATTGTGTCCAACTACAACTATATATATATATATATAGACATCATGGCAGGCAATGAAAATGGGGAAATCCCTGGGAGCTTAGGTACATTGTGATCTAAAATCATGATATGGACATTCTGAGTACAGTGTTTGACAAATAGGAGCTTTTTAAAGAATTTCTTTACTAATACGAAACTTTTGAAAAGATGAATGGGAAAATTCTAAAACAGGCTAGAATTATTGTAAAAATTTTAAAGAAATATTTATTGTTGAATGATTTGTTGTTGGGATTTTGTTGTTTTAAAAGAGAAATAACATAAAAAATATTACTGGATTTATTGGATATAGATGTTAAGTGTTATGTTTCTCTTTGGCAATCTGACATTTGAATAAGAGACTTTTAAATTTACATCTCATGTTCAATCTGCGAACTGAGTGGGCCATTTGCAAGTCAATTATTATTGTTTCTAAGGAAAACAGTTATAGAACATGTTGCTATAAAATAGTCTTTCTATTACAAATCCTCTAGTTTACAGCCTTGCAAAATGTAGAATTCCTCTCACATTCTCTCTCTCTCTCAGTATTTTACTCTTACTTTCTCTGCTCTCATTATTTGGTACTTTGCTGGGGAGATTTTTCTTCTAACATTACTCCTGGGCCCTGAAGGAGAAGGGATATCTCTAGTAAAATTTAATGAAAAAGAAGAAAGAGGAGGAGGAAGAGAAGGGGAAGGGTAGTTAGTTACTTTCTCACACTCACACAGTAATACAATTCATATCTGGAGAAGGGAATTCATATTTCTTAACCCCAAAGACCTTTGATTTCTAGACTCCCTGTTTGCTGATTTGAATGCCATACCTGCCAAGTGTTCAAATTATGATCAACTCAACTAGGATTCATCCATACTATAGCATTTTCTATAGATAAGTGGCACTCCAAAAGATTTAGAATTTTTTCTCCCTTTTTAAAGCATCAAAGAAATAATTTCCAACTTTAAAGCCATGAATTCAATGTGAAAAATGATAGATACGTTTACCTCAGCAAAAATAGAAACTGAAGTTTGGAAAATGAATGTTTAATCATTACTCTTAAAAGGAAATCTTCACTATATTATTAAGAAGCAATAAATGATAAAATCCTGTAGTGGGTAAATTTGTTTAACTTAAAGAATGAAACCCCTCTCATGACTTATAAATGTTTTTTTCCTATTTTGATTTATATAGTGGAACCTCCAAATTTTATAACATCTTATCATTTTATTAGCGAATCTTTAGAATAACATTCATAAATAAAGGGCTGGATTTTAAAAATTAACATAATTTCAAAATCCCTTAAATATTTTTTTCTTTACATGAGTGAAGGGGTATTTTCCATTTACAGCATCAGTTTTTTTTTTCTTCTAATCTTTAAAGCACTGACTTTTCCTTTGGAAAATTCACTTTCTTGCATTTTAGGGTGCTGGAATTTTCTAATTATAAGCCATCCCATCCTTAGATGAAGTCCTGCTCTCAAGAACTGAGGGCTCTGATGTTAACTTGTCAGTTTCATGGATGCTGACAGAAGACACATGACTTCTGGGTCAGAGTCGAAGTACTTTCATCATAGCAAAAGCCTTCTCTGAGTGACAGCATGCCACATCCATTCTCTAGGCCCCAGTTCCCACAGGGGTGATGCACATGAGCCCAGATGGATGTCTGCACTTGCAGAGGATGGTGTTCAGGAGAGGAACCCTCAACTTGTGGAATCTGCTGCTTTATAGCAAGCAGTAAGCAAGTCTGCTATTTGTCTCAGCAGGGAGACGTTACCTCAACCCCGAAGTTGCTAACTGCAGACACAACACTGAGAAATAGCTCCAATAAAAAGGGGTCAAGATCATGCATTCTTGGCATAACAGTAAAATACATGGAAGCATCAGGGACCCATGAAGGACTTTCTCTCCCAATACACACAAATCTGGGTGTTAGCACTGTGGGAACACAGAGGAGGTCATGCTTTAATTAAAAAAAAAAAAAAAAAAAAGTACTTTCCTCAAAAACCAATTCCACTCTAGATAAGTAGAATTATTTTTTTTTTCAGCAATCAGCCTCTTATTTCAAATTCATTGAAGCTAGGTCAACATTATTTTTTAATTTCTAAAAAGAGAAAGACGGGATTTTAAAAATATACATTTTGCTTTTTAAAAAATTTTGTTAACAGAGAAAGGAATGAATGTCAAAATCTGTGTGCATAATGGACCATTAGCAAATTTTTAAGATCTACATTTAGTTCCAGATTTTTATCATGTTTGTGGTTACGATCATTTAGAAATCCTTTTTACACACCTTTTCCTTTCATTCTCATTCACTACTCTCTCTACTGATTCTAGATATCATTGATTAATTCCTTTTAATAAAGTCATTGAATAAGTAATTTGTTAAATTCATGAGAATAATATCTTTCTTTAGATATTTTTTTATTTAGTAATGCCAGGTGTCAGACATTTTTCTAAATGCTGGGCTACAGCAGAAAACAAAACATCTACAGGCCAATATATTTTATAATTTGTGAAATTCAATAAAATGTAATTATCACCTAGTCGTTCACGTGGACAACAGTTCTCCCAATGCCTTTGCCCCATGATTTCAGGAGCGCAATTGATTCTCCTTTAATTCTGCTAAGGGTTGAGGATGATTACCCAGGGTTTGTGAATCTGTTTCTCATCCAGAGGAAGTATGAGCAGCACGTGGCGTGGGATGTGGCTGTTTGAACCTGGACTGAGCAGCAGGTGGTGATGCCTGTCAGGAGTATTGCTACTGATGTTTGTCAAAAACCAGCCAGGGATTCAAGTGAAGAATGAGCCATGTTATTCAAGAAGTTGACATACTTCCTTTACTTCTTAAAGTTTTCCACTGTGTTTGTTGAGCCTATGTGTTAAATCAACTTAGCAACAAGTGCAAGAAAGGGTTGATGGTCAACAATGGCCTATAGCTGACTGGAGAAGAGAGCCTCTGATTAGGTGCTTCTCTGAGCTAAAGGACATGGCATGAGACGGGAACATGGCACAAATTGCAGAAACCCATCATGATGCCCCCAAATTTGCACCCTTCACAATTATAGATTATCTTATCTGTTGTATTTCTGGCATGTTCGTGAAAAAGAAGCTCTGATCACTCTTGACTGATCATCCAAAATGTATTTATCACTGTTTAGGGAAGGCAGTTTGAATCAAACAAATACATATGTAGTATGTTTCAAGAACATAACAGCATGAGCTTGTGTTTCTAGGACAGCTGTGATAGAACCCAAAGCTGTAAAACATACATGATGGGCCGCAAATTTTCATATTCCATGCCTTCCATTCCTGGGCATGTGATTTCACTGGGGAAAGCAAGCAGAGGAGATGGAGGCCAAATCTATTTTATGAACATAGTCTGAAAGCAAACGTGAGGTAAAAGTTGGGGCAGCTAAAGAAGCACACAAAAATTAATTAAAAATACAATGTGATAGCTTTCATTGCTTCTGCCATTGTTGTCAAAAATTTAATATCTCATAAAAATAAGGTTACTTCTTCAAGATATTTATAATGAAACAGAATAGCAATATCTTTGTTTCAGATGAAAGCAAAATAATTAAATATGGAGTTTGGTACACTTTCATGTATCTAATCATTACTTTAGCATTTTTAAAATACATACATTTTGAGCCCAGATGTGGAAAACAACCAATCAAATAGTCCAGTTGTTGTACATATTAAAAGAGGAAACCTGCCCAAGTAGAGGACCTAAAAATATTATCCAGAAAGAATTTGTTGACAGATGACATAAACAAATTCAAGAAATTAAGTTGATTGTTATAAGATACCAAGGGAGATGTAATTACTTTCAGTTGTACAGTTCTTTAGCAGCCTCTCTCAGATTCTTCTTTTCCAGAAGAAATTCCTTCTCTCTTGGAAACAACTTGAGCAACCTTCTTCCCCATCTCCCCTTCTTCCTTATTTACATTCAACTAAGATGTTCTATTCCCCGCATTTCCAGGCATCAAATGCGCATTTGAGCTAAACCAATGACAGGTACCATCTGCGTCTTCCAGACCCTGTCAGTCTAGTTTAGAAAGGAGGCAAGGGAGCAGGAGGGCGGAGCACCCTGGGAAAGCCACAACAGAGTTAGCCCAGACAGAAGGGAACACTGAGCAGAGACTTCCAACCTGGCCCAGGGAAAAAAGGGTCAAGGATGGCATTTCCAAAAAAATGAAAGCATTCCCCCTGAGAACTGGAACAAGGCAGGGATGCCCTCTTTCGCCACTACTATTCAACATTGTTCTTGAAACTCTAGCCAGAGCAATTAGAAAGACCAAAGAAATTAGAGGAATACAAATAGGAAAAGAAGAGCTCAAACTATCCCTATTTGCTGATGACATGATTCTCTATTTAGAAGACCCTAAGAATTCCACCAGAAAACTTCTGGAACTCATAAATGAATTCAGTAAAGTAGTAGGATATAAAATTAATGCTCATAAATCTAATGCATTTTTATTCATAAGTGATGCATCCTCTGAGAGAGAAATTAGGAAAACTACCACATTCACAATAACCTCAAATAAAATAAAATACTTGGGAATCAATCTAACAAAAGAAGTGAAAGACCTCTATAATGAGAACTACAGAACACTAAAGAAAGAAGTTAAAGAAAATCTGAGAAGATGGAAAGATCTCCCATGTTCTTGGATAGGCAGAATTAATATTGTCAAAATGGCCATACTTCCAAAAGTGCTATACAAATTCAATGCAATTCCTATTAAAATCCCAATGATGGACCTCATAGAAATAGAGCAAGCAATCATGAAATTCATTTGGAGGAATAAGAGACCCAGAATTGCTAAAGCAATCCTTAGCAAGAAGAGCAAAGCAGGGGGTATCACAATACCAGACCTCCAACTATACTACAGAGCAATAGTAACAAAAACAGCATGGTATTGGCACCAAAATAGACAGGTAGACCAATGGTACAGAATAGAGGACACAGAGACAAACCCACAGAAATACAGGTATCTCATACTTGACAAAGGAGCCAAAAACATGCAATGGAGAAAAGATAGCCTCTTCAACAAATGGTGCTGGGAAAATTGAAAATCCATATGCAGCAAAATGAAACTAAACCCATATCTCTCACCCTGTACAAAACTCAACTCAGAGTGGATCAAGGACCTAGAAACTAGACCAGAGACTCTGCACCTAATAGAAGAGAAAATAGGTCCAAATCTTCATCACGTTGGTCTAGGACCAGATTTCCTTAACATGACTCCCAAAGCACAAGAAATAAAAGCACAAATCAATGATTGGGATAGAGTCAAACTAAAAAGCTTTTTCTCAGCAAAGGAAACAATCAGCAATGTGAAGAGAGAGCCTTCAGAGTGGGAGAAAATCTTTGCTACACACACTTCAGATAGAGCACTAATCTTCAGAATCTACCAAGTACTCAAAAATCTTTACACCAATAACACTAATAATCCAATCAATAAATGGGCCAAGGAAATGAACAGACACTTTACAGAGGAAGATCTACAAGCAATCAACAGATTTATGAAAAAATGTTCAACATCCCTTGTTATAAGAGAAATGCAAATCAAAACCACCTTGAGATTTCATCTTACCCCAATTAGAATGTCTTTTATTAAGAATACAGGCAACAACAGGTGTTGGCGAGGATGGGGGAAAAGGTTACACTCACACATTGCTGGTGGGAGTGCAAGATGGAGCAGCCACTCTGGAGAGCAGTGTGGAGATTCCTTAGAAAACTTGGAATGGATCCAGCATTTGACCCAGCTATCCCACTCCTTGGCCTATACCCAAAGGACTTAAAATCAGATTACTACAGTGATGCAGCCACATCAATGTTCATAGCTGCTCAATTCACAATAGCTAGATTGTGGAACCAACCTAGATGCCCTTCAATAGATGAATGGATAAAGAAACTGTGGTATATATACACAATGGAATATTACTCAGCCATAAAGAAGAATAAAATTATGGCATTTGTAGGTAAATGGATGATGTTGGAGACTGTTATGCTAAGTGAGATCAGCCAATCCCCAAAATCCAAAGGCCGAATGGTCTCTCTGATAAATGAATGATGATGCATAATGCGGGGGGGAAGGGTGGCAAGAAAGGAGGAAGGATAGATAGCATAGAGGGAAGGGAGGGGCGGGGTGGGTGGGGTGGTAAGAATAATAACAGAATGTGTGACAGACATCATTGCCCTGTGTACATGTATGAATGCACAGATGGTGTGATTCTACTTTGTGTACAACCAGAGAAACAATAGCTGTACTCCGTTTGTGCTCAATGAATCAATAAGCAAAAAAAAAAAAAAAGGATGGCATCTCCAGAGGAAGGGGACCCCTGAGCTAAGCCTGGAAGGATAGGGCAAAAAGAAATGGGGGAGGGGTGGATGGTATAAAGTCATGCCATGTTTGGGGATCCAAGGATGAGTCATTTTACATGAAGTGCAGGGTGTCTACTTAGAGTGAGGAGAGACAAAAGCAGTAGAAGCAGCAAGGGGGTCAGGAAGGTCTTGACCACCATGTCAAGGAGGGTCTGTTTTCTGCTGAATATCCTTAAATTTGCAGAGTTTCTTAAGGACTTGAAAAGGTTACGATAGGGGCAAACCTCACCAGGAGAAGCAGATCATGTGTTAATTCACTCTCCTTTTATATTCCTGAGAAAATGGTGATAGTAGGGTTTAGACACCTTTGGCTTTTAGAATCCAGGGATCAGGCTATTTAAACAATAGCAAGTACTTGATAACTGTGGCTGAACTATTAGCATAAAAGTATTAAAATATGTTTAATAGAAAAATTATAGAAAAGAAGGAATGCCTTTAGCACCTTACATTCTCATGAGGGTCCACAACTCAAGCCATATTTAATAGTCAAAATAATACATCCAGTTTTATTCTTTATATGTCTTTCTAGCAAAGTGTCAACATGACACTTTGGATTTAGAATCAAGTCAGGCTGGGAATGAAGTCTAATCTTGGACACTTAGCCCTGTGACTCTCAGTAGTAACTTAACTTCCCTGTGCACCTGGGCTTTTTTTTTTTTTTTAATCTGTTACATAGAAATATTAATTATATGAACCTCATAGGATCATCATGCTGTCTAAGTTGATGTATAGCTAGCACATAGAATAACAATAGTCACTAAGTGCTAGCCATTATTTTGTCATTGTATAAGCATTTAATATCAGACTAGTCACACTAATGTGACTTCAATACTTTTGTTCATTTTTATATCCCCAGCACATTGCTGAGTACATGGTCCATAGATTTCAATGAATATTTTTTGAATGAATGAAGGAAACCAAGTGCTTAACACATTGTAAATGGGCATTTTCTACATTAATATTCTCAAGATCAGCCTATAAATTATTTAGGTCAATTTGGATAAAAGAAACCACAAATTACTGACAGATATTTGCTGCCTAAAGTTCTATTTAATGGGTCTGGTTTCCATTTCTAAGGTGGATTTATCCTAAAGATACTAAGAGATGGTCAATACATAAACACCTTCCATTCCTTGTTAATAAAAATGCTTTTGATATTTGTTACTTTAAACTTAAAGCTCCTTCTTTTTTCAGTCCCAGTTTTTCAGACTGTGGGGCAAAACCTGCATGAGGCTGTAAGCACCTTCTATTATTATCACCATTGATTCACCCTGTAAAGGACAGGGAGTTCTGTGCCCAGCAGCAAGGGCCTTTGGGGCAAGGAAGAGGCAGGAGCAGCAGCAGGGGGCCGTGAGCTTCAGAGTTGAAAAACCCCCACCCTGGAGCCCCTGCCTTCATGGATTTGAAAGCTTGAGCTGTTCTGGCCAGGACCTGAATTGAAAATCAGTTTGGCAGATTGAAGGCCAGCAGCAGTTATCTCAGGTCATGTTCAGGAAAGGAAGCTGAATCTCTGGTCTCTACACAAGGTGAACCCAGGGGAAATGTGAACCTCCACAGGTGGTAGGATCAAGCACTCCAAGTAGAAAGAAGCTGAGTTGAGTTTTGTGTGCTTGGTTAATTTCAAAGTTCATAGTTTTGTCTTGTTGTTTAATGTTGATTCTTTTCAGATTAACTAGTCAAGCAGCTAACAATATTCTTAATAAACATCTCTGTGGAGCAACATGATAGAAGAATTGTGCTAGATGACTTGTGGTTCTTGCCTAAATCATTAGTCTTGTAGATATTTTAAAAAGGATAAAATGTGCTGTGTCCTGATATCATCTCTATTTGATGCGGCGCAGCCTGTCTTGGATCTTGTACTTAACAAGGGAAAAAAGATAGGTTTTTATTAGCCTCTTAAAGAACAAAACCCCAGCAACTCCTTAGTCTTTTCCAAATTAGGGCCCTAAGGAGTGCATGCCATCTCTTCATTGCCTAAGAGCTGAGTAGTGTCATATGAAATGGTCAGGAAGAGCTGAGATCAGAAGGAGAAAATATCCTTGTGATTATATCCTTTTCCCCAATCCAGTCATAAAAGCTTTAAATGACCTGCATGGATAAGGTTTAAAGAAAGATGGAGATATGAAGGGAAAAACTACAGGGGAAGCATTAATCCCAAAGGAGTTTATGTGGGGGTCACAGTGTTCTCATTGCCAGAAATAACCCGTTCTGTACTGTGCGTGCAACCAAGAGATTCTTTCCAGGCTGGATCCAGTTTATCATGTTCCCTATGGATACGGTAAATGGAAAAGCCCTCTGTTCTATTTTCAGAGTAGATTAAGTGAGAGCGGTGATCCTTAGATCATTTCTGGAATCAGCACATGGGTTTCTCATCTAATTCTACATGGGAATAAGAGAAAGGAGTTTTGCATATAACTTAGACTATCACCATCGTTATAATCTTGAAAGAGACTTCCTCTTAGAGTCAAGATGTTTAGCTCTTATTTCTGTCCACAGATTATTCTCTTAGGGTTAGATTAAGATTTACTTAAGGAGTAAGTTCTCTTACAGCATCCAGCCCACATCACCTGCAGGTGTGCGACAGATGTATTTGTTGAGGTAATGAAGGAATGAAATCACTCATCTCTTTTCTCTGCTATAGTTTTATTACCTATGCTTCATACAGCAATTCATCATTAAATGCTTTACTAACACTTTGATCTATTAGAGAATATAGTTCTGAAAGAAAATTTTGCTATTTCGGTTCCAAGTTATGGGTTATTTTTGTCCTTGATATAACTGTCTTCTCTTTCTGTTGAATGTTCTGCCCTTCAATTTACTTCCATTCTATTAGGAAATGGTGCTTTTATCATAGCATTAGGGTCATGTGTCTAATGACCTTGTGTCTTCAGTATCTCAGGCCTGTGAAGATGAGAGCAGTGCCTGAAGATATGTAAGTGGCAACAGTGCCCCAGGTCTGGGGCCCCTTGAGATGAGTGACACACAGCAGGAAGTCTTGCCCTCCTCAATGGCTTTTTAAGATGCACTGAATGGATGAATCAAGGTTTCGTAAAACAGCAAATATTTTCTGAATATTTATTGCATATCTGCCATAATACCTAGTTACTTTCATATTTTTTTCTTCTTTCATTCTTAAAACAACAACAAACATGACATGTATTAAGGTTATCCTGACTTAATAGGAAAATAGAATGGAGTTCAACTCATAGGCAAGAAGCAACTCTTTGAAGTTCGCCATCCTCTTCCCATTCTTATTAGGAACTTGAGAATTATTTTAAAGGAAGAAAGCAGATAATACCCTGACATTTCATCCTTTAATGTAACTCAGGGATTCTCAATCTGAATGTGAGAATGTCTCACCTTAATCACTAACTCGCATATCTTAAACTCTAAGGGTGATTTTAAGGGAGTGGATAATTTTGATTGCACCAGATTTTTGCTTCAGGCATTGAATTTATAACAAATGCACAATTAACAAGAGGCTCTGCTTTATTCAAAATAAGCAATTAAAAATTAAAATATAAAACAAAACTCCAGAAACAGTAGATAATGTCAAGTGATATTTCAATGAACTACAGAAGGATCCAGAAAGTCATCTTCTTTTCTGACATCAGCATCTTGTATTTGGCTCCATTGACAACTGCAAGAAGGAAAAAGTATCAGATAAGAAAAAGTTCTTTAGGGTCAACGTTTCTTTAAAAAAACAAAACAAAACAAAAAAAAAAAAACCTTTCTTTCACAGTTCTATAGCATAGAAGAAATCTTTCTCTCCATCTTTCTCTAGATCAACCTTTCAACTTTTCTCTGTATCCCTTACCTACAGCAAGGAAAACCAGACATTTAGTTAGAAAATAAGTTGAAAAACCCTACCTTTGGGACTGGAGGGTCAGTGGTAGAGCACTTGACTGGCACTTGTGAGGCACTGGGTTTGATTCTCAATACCACATAAAAATAAATAAAATAAAAGTATTTTTAAAAATATATAATAAAGTTTTAAAAAAGAACATTAAAAATAAAACCCTGCCTTTTTCAACCAAGATCACAGTCTTTTCTGAAATAGTCCTTCTTTCTCAAGCTTCCTATAATAACTCTTTGCCACATGAAGCCATAATCCAGGGTTTAAAAGCAGGGCCCTCAGGGCCAAACAAATCGGGCATAAATCTCAAATCTGTCACTTAGATCTGTTACTCAGTGCAATTTACTTAACCTCCTTGAGACTCAATTTTCCCAATCACCCAACAGGGATAATTTCTTGCCCCCACCAGGTGATATTAAAGATAATATGCCTGGAATGTGACAGGCATTCCATAATATTTGCTGAGTGAATGAAAAGTAACATGTCACACACAGTATGGAAGCAGGCACGTAGTCCTTCTCATTAAAATGAGTCATTATCACTTCATCTCAGCTCATAAAGGGGAATGAGCTTGTTTAAACATTCTAAGCAAATGGAGCAGACTTGAGAGATTTGAAGACTTCAGTGGGAGAACAGAATACCCACAGACCAGTTTGAAGACAGGATTTGAGGGATTCCATAGGCAAATTCCAATTTTGTCCAATTCTAGTTCTGCCACTAAACTTATTTCCTAAGACAGCAGCCAGGTGTAGGAACATGGGTGCATTTGAACACTTCCACGCTGTAGCTTTTACACTTGGCTAAACTATCTTTCCTGAGAGCCTCCCCTGGCATCTCTCAGGTCTTAGTAGTACCAAACCCATGAACCCATCTGTTCTCATTTCTCACAGTCTGGGATCTTCCTCAGAGTCTTCTGTGGGGTCTCCCTGATGCATTCTGGTGGCCCCTGCCAAGCTCAATGGCTTCCAGCTCTGCAGTGCAGGAAGGCCAGACTCCAAGGCCCTGGCCTGACTATCCAGCTCTGCAAGCTTTCTCTGACAGGATGGTTGATCAAATTGGCATGGAGCATTCTGCAAGGTGGCTTCTCCCAGTCCTGCTGAAAGGCAACAGAACTCTTTAGCTTTTCTTTGACTTTCCTCACTCATCTGCTCTCCAGACAAACATCAGACATGGAATATCAGGAGACCTACAAAGACCACTGCACTCTGCTTCCTATTCTTATCTTGTATCATCACAGTCTTATTTCCTTGATGTCGTTTACTCCTCTAGTTTAATGCCAAGTCAACCTTAAAAGCTAATGGATAACTGCTTTCTAACTTGTGTTTATTCTGTAAGCATCAAACCCTGCACCAGGCAGTTGGTCTGCTAATGCAGAATGAAAATAAAGGAATTTAAAAGTCTTCTCTCAAGACAGTACCTTGGTTTTCAAGGCTATTTTTTATATGTAATTCTATTTTGCACATCTGAAATGAAATAGTACCTTGGTGCTCCTCTGTGCACTGCTTCAGCACAAAATCCTAATTTCCTCACTAGACAGAGGTATGGTTTGGAGGGAGTGGGCTGAGGTCTTCGAACAGGCAAGGGAGAAAAGGAAAATTAGCAATTTCTTCTATATTTCCCTATTGCGCTTCAGGTTCAGAGTATACTTTATTGGGAACCTTCCTTTTAAGACTATTACAGAGACATTTATGTCAGTAAAGGCTACATAATAATTTTTAAATAGCCCAACTATTATCTGTATCCAGTATAAAATGTGCAAAATATAAACCAGACTCTCTAAATTCCACAGTTATAGCTGTTTGTGTTGTATAGTTACATTCTCAAGGTAAACTCTTTTGGTAATTTTGTAGTGTTAACATTTATTTATGCTGAACTAAACTATGATCAGTTTTCCTAAATAGAGCCTTAAAACTATACTGCTGTGTTCCAAGGCTAAGATAGTTGTTTTTTGGTGATGATTAAACTTATAAATTGAATGGTCTGGTTTAATCGCCAGTGTTTCGTGTACGCATGGTTGTGGATTTTAAACTAGAAAAGCAGAAAATAAAAGTATGTTTTCTTTGGCAGGCATTTGATGTACTTGGAAGAGTTGAAGCTTACCTTAAGCTCCTTAAATCAGAGGGTTTAAGTCTCCCTGTCTTGGCAGCAAGGCATGAGGAATTACACAGAGAAATTAAAGAGTGCACAGCTGATGCTTTGCAAAGGGGCCAAACCTTAATCAGACAAGTAGACTCCTGCAGGTGAGTAAAGCTTCCTTCATCCTCAGTGTAACAAGCTTTTCCACAGTTTCCACAACCTGTTAAAAAAATAAGTCGCATGATTTTTTTTTTCTGCTTCTGATGTTTTGCTGTATTATGGTATGGCTTAAAAGGATCCATTGAATTTTGGTCACCAGTGATTCTGAATGCAGCATAGCTCATCCAGAAGCGAGGCCATATTCTGAGCCTGAGGACTTAAAGATGCTAAAGCTTTCTCTCTGCGTGTTTCTGAGGAAGGAGAAGGAATTGACAAAATAATAAATAGGGCTTTATTTCTCAAGCTTTTCATACCCTAGCATCTTCATAGCATGTCTTTCTCCCTTTAGTTCATGAAACTCGCATCTATCCTATCCCTTTTCCTTTCTGAAAAAAAGAAAATGTAATATAAATTCTCTTCTTTTCATGGTCTTGGTGATTGATCAAGCAAAACCTAAGTAAAAGATGACTGTTAATAACAATAGCTCACATTTACTTCTGAGGGTCTACTATGTGCCAGGCACTGTGCTTAGAGTTTCAGGGGCATTATCTCATTAATCCTCATGGTGACTCTACAAGACATGGGCTATTAATGTTTTCCTTTTACAAATAAGATAACGGAGACATAGAGAGCATTAGTAACTTGCAAAAGGTCACATAGCCAATTTGTGACAGAGCCAGACTTTGAATCCAAGTGCTTGGACCCCAGACTCCCTGCTATCTGGGTTTGGAGGGTCATTTTTGTGAGCAAGTTTTGTGAAAGCATTGGTGTGAGCTTAGATTTGGTTGGGCATGAGGAGACAAAGGGACCTTGAGAAACAGAAAGAATGCAGTAGGAAAGCATGGGAAAGAACAGGAATTGGAAGACAAAGGGGAGATGACAAAGCAGATCATGGAGCAGGTATTAGATAGGAGGAATGAAGGTGGGGCTTGCATTTTGGCAGAGAGAGACTACAAGGATTTGTACAAATGGTTAAACCCAGTTTTTCCTCCTTCATATCTACAATCACCTTGAAACTCAAAGACATTCAAGTTAATGAACAATGAAGTAGACAGAATGTGATAAAAAATTGATTTCCTGTTTAAATCCTTGTTTTACTCTATTTAGATATGTTTAAATGTGTTGGTTTCAGAGTCTGTGTTTACGGAACTTTCCTTCCAGAAAGCTGTCTGAAACTGGACAGAGGTATTTAATGGTTACCACAAGATAGTTCGAAGCTAAGTCTAGAAATAATCCAAGGTCTTCCAGCAGGAGCCAAAAGGTTGAGGTGATAAGGAGGACAATAATTCTCATCTTTGAAAAACTAACAACTATAGCTACTAACTATCCTCACACTAGCTCCAAACCATGCACCAGGTGACAGCGGGTGTCCATTAGGCTCCAGTGTCCAACAGGTTCCTATCTGGGCCCAAGTGTGCACACTGGAGCTCCTCCCACTCCCTTCCCCTGCTGCAGGTCCACTTTCTCAGAATGTAGAAGAGACTCAGGGTATGCAGAAAATAGACCGTGAGGAAGAACAGGCACTTACAGTGCCTGAACTCAGGGTAACTGTTGGAGGTTGTTCTGAGTCATGTGATGTCTGAATTAAGTGGTGAGGTCAGCCTGGCTGTTATCATTGGGTAATGATTCAAACTCAAAATATTTTTTTTTTTTAGCAAGTGGAGTGGATCTCAAGGGACCAGCAGATAGAGGTGTTGTTTCTCTCTCAGGTTGCTCATGCATGCACAGATCTCTGGATTTCTGTTTTTATGTTGCTGCTTCCTATCTAGTACTCCACCCCATAAATTCTAGATGCTTGCCTTCTCTGATGTCTGATCCCTGATCTCTTAATTTAGGAGAGCTCTTAGGATTCCACCTCCCTGAGCTTTAGTCAGGAAGTTACCTTTGGGGCAGTAAACTGGTGCGATCATAAGGCTCCTCTCCTTTGTTTTCCCTTCTCCAGGATTACTGTCCTGTGCTATATGTTGTTCACTGTCTGAAAATCAAGATCTCATACATTTGTCTTTTTCAGGTCATTTACAATGTGAGGGTAAATCCAGTCCCTGCTTTTTGGCCAGAAACAAATTTCTGGTTCAGAAATTCTTAACTCCTAGAGTTAGAAAGGTGGCCACAGTTTTTTAATGCTAAACTTACCCTGTTTGTTCAAATCAGTAATGTTTTCTTTTCTTTTTTAATATGCACTTTTAGTTGTAGGTGGACACAATTCTTTTATTTTTCTTATTTATTTTTTATGTGGTGCTGAGGATCCAACCCATGCTAGGCAAGTGCTCTACCACTGAGCCAAGACCCCAGTCCTATAATGCTTTATATTTTAATACTTAAATATAAGTAAAATATAAGTAATTATGCTTTATATATTTTTCTTTCTTTCTTTCTTCTTTCTTTCTTTCTTTCTTTCTTTCTTTCTTTCTTTCTTTCTTTCTTTTTTTGACTGTTTTTAACCATTCACTTTCCCTGGTTGCCACGTTTATTTACTTGCTAATTTCATTCTTTGTCTCCTTTATTCTTTCTAGTCTTAATTTTTATACACATATTGTTTTTAAAGGGAAATGTATCTTTTTTTTTTCAAGAGGCCAACTGGATCTTGGTAGAAAAATCTATCATCAGGAATATTTGAAGAAGCTTGATTTAATTCTGGATTAAATCAAGAATTAGGCAACTGGATTAAAAAATATTTAGTCATATGTTTTCTGTCAGCATCTTAGAAATACAAGCTTTCATAGAAGTTTCAAGGTATTTTGTTACCCTGAAATTGCATAATATTTACAAATCACTGCTACTTTGATTTCCTTCGGGAACTGAAGCTAAAGTGAGATTGTTTCTTGGCAAGGGACATTTTTGAGTCAGAAGGTAGATGCAGAATAGAAATCCATTAAAAGCTGAATTGAAATGCATTAGAATCTGAGTTGCATACTAGAGTGCTAAGTGGCTACTGACCTCAATCCTGTGCATTCCATGTGGGCCTTGCTTTCCTTCCTTATCTAATGACCTATCAGCTCGAGGACCTGGGTTCCCATCAAAGAAAAGAAGCAGACGGGAAGAAGGAAATTTCAACTTATAGTCAATTCAGGAGTGAAGGTGGAATGTAGAATGGTGGTGATGGAAATAAATGTAAATTTCAACAGAACGAAATGGTTTCCTAGACTTCTGAATGCCAGCATCATGACCAGAACACAAAATACCAAGGTACCTGCTACCAGACATTTGAAAACTGCATGGAAAAGAAACTTAAGACCTCATGTCAAAGGAGTTTTATTTTGTAAGTCTGAGAGCTGAAACGATATGATTTTTTCAACTCCTCTGAACCTCAGTTTCCTCCTCTGTAAAATGGAGATAGATATTTCATAGACTTTTTTAACTGATTAAAATAGCACCACTCCTTGAACATAGGAAGCACCCAATAAATAATTACTTCATTTTTTTTTAAAAAGCTCTTCTATACAAAGAGCTTCAGAAACAAAATACTAAGAGCCACAGGTTGCTTCAATGTTTACAAAAGAGTGAGCTGTACCAAATTGTCATGTTCATTTTAATATTTTAATTAACTGAGAAGGTTAAGAGTAAAATAGAGATGATAGCCTGGCGTGGTGGTGCACACCTGTAATCCCAGCACTTGGGAGGCTGAGGCAGGAGGATTGAGAGTTCAAAGCCAGCCTCAGTAACTGAGCGAGGCCCTAAGCAACACAGTGAGACCCTGTCTCTAAATAAAATACAAAATAGATCTGGGGATGTGGCTCAATGGTGGAGTGCCCCTGGGTTCAATCCCAAGTACAAAAAATAAATAAATAAATAAATAAATAAATAAATAAATAAAAATAGAGATGATAAACATGTATCTTGAGGTAACAAAAGGCATAATTTAGTATTGGGACTGATAGGAATTTTAGAGGTCCTATAATATGATTTTTTTAAACTAATAAAACAACCTCAGAAATTCAGTTTTCTGGCGCTGGAGTTGTGGCTCAATGGTAGAGCACTTGCCTAGCATGTGTGAGCCATTGGGTTCAATTCTCAGCACCACATATAAATAAACACATAAAAGTCCATCAACAACTAAAAAAAAATTTAAAAAAAAGAAATTCAGTTTTCTCAATACATGAAACCTTTGTCATTGCTTTTATGTAATTTCCATCTTATTAGGAACAGACCCATGCTTTTTTCTCCCCTGGAATACTTTTGAAGTTGGAGCAGCCTCACAGAGTAAATAGTGGTAATTTATATGTTTCCTTACCTTTTCTATGTCTGGCCTATAATCCGATGATAATTCTGAGTTAGGTTGCTTTTATCTTTTCAGAGTGTAATATCTGTCATATGACCTAATCATACCTTAATGTTAGTGATATTTCAGTGCATTCTTTTGCTCTGAGTTATGCTGTAAGTTACCTGTAATCGTATGCGAGAATGGTCACATGTAGATCCTCCACCAGGTTGCAAGCCCTGGGTTCTGGCCTTTCTCATCTCTTCCTAGGCCTGACTTGGCATCATCCTCCAGTTCTGAGTTGAGCATAGACCAGGCATCACTGGTTATCAAGGAGAATTCTGCAGTTTTGAAGCCACAAAAAGCTGTGGTGATGGGACGTGCTGGTCCCAGGGCCTTGTTTGAAGGTAAAGTCTTCCATAAAGGGACAAAAATGACTTCTTTTTTCTCTCAGTGAAGCTACTAATTCAGAGCTCAAAAATATGAAAACACCCAGTATTCATTTGCCTTTCCTGCTTGCTGAAATTAATTTAGGATTTATGAGTAAAATTATATCAATTCAATTTCTGTCCCAACACAAAGATGATACCTGTTTTCATTATGCCTTTTCATGGTGGATTTAGGCTTATAAATCTCATCCTGACTGAATATTTTGCTTTGGTATAACTTTAAATATTACCTGCTTTGATCCAACACTTACTACTTTCTCAATATAAATTCTTTAATGTATTTTCATATGCAAAGAGGAGTTAATCAGGATTTTGCTTTCTCTTCCTGCTATTTTCATTTCTGATTATTGCTACGACTTCCCTTGGTTAATATTATGGGTGTTAATGAATTTAGGACAGAGCAAGGTCTACTTTTGTTCCCTCTTTCATTCATCCAAAAATAATTTTGGAATGCCTTTTGCAAATCAGGTGCTCCTGAGCATCTAATGTGACAGGTTAAGTGTCTGCCCTCATGATGCTTCTATTTTACTGGAAAGATGGAGCCAACTAACAAATACATAAATACATAAATGAGGTGGTCTTACCACTCAAGCAGATAGAAAAGTGAAGTGGGAAGAGAGCGAGTTCAGGGTGGCAGACCCTGGAGTCAAGGGAGGACTCTGGAAGGAGAAAAGGCTGCTGTTCAAACATCTGGTGGATGAGCAGACCCCACAGAGCCACAGAAGAGTGTAACAGAAAGGACAGTGCGGCTGGAGGAGAGGGCAGCAGGGGACAAGGGCCTAAGTAAGACCAGAGAGTTGGCTGGTACTTGAACTATGTTCAAAGGCTCATTAGCAATAATGGAAAACACCTGCATGTTTAATTCATTAATTAATTTAATCCTCATCCTGTATGGTAGGCACCACGATTTTCCTGTTTTATGAAGAAGTTCAATATCTTGCTCTAGTAGCTGTGCCACAGCAGTAACAGGGAGAGTGAGTGCTGGAATGTCAGACTGAACTCTCTGTCAGATGGCTAGCTCTATCTCTGTCTTTCTCTTCTTTTTATTCAACTTCAGTCAATAGCAAGGAACCTGGTTGCTTAGTGGACATGGGTTCATTTTTTACTCCAGTGTGCTAAAGATGTACTTCATCTATCTTCTAGTTTCAACTCACGTCCCACCTTCTCTGGAGTATTTCTTTCCTTCAGTTTATTTAAAAGATTACCAAACATACTGATAAGTATCTCAGCCCCTGGACCTCAAGGTCAGTCCAAGCTATGCCCGAATCTCAAGAACCTCAGTGAGGGAGCCACACACCAAGAGTGTGCTCCAGGCACAAGGAGCCAAGGACATGTGAGTGCTGGGGATACCGCTGCAGAGAAAGGAGACACATGCTAACATGCTAAACTCTGGGATCAAGACAGGATGAGAGAAGCAGATGGATTGATGGAGAGGGCCATGAATGGTTGTGGAATTTGGAAGGTGGGGATGAGTAAAGGCTCTGTATCTCCAAGCCAAGATGAACAGAATCTACACCTACTACATAATCCACATAATACTTCCTTTGAATTTCTTTGCATTTGTCATATCTACCTCATGGTTTCCTTTTTTCATTTTGTACTGTTCTGAATTGTTCTTGGTTGTTTTACTTGTGACGATATCATCTCATCTGGACCATAATATTAACTTGCTAGCCAAAACAACAAGGAAACTTCTTCTACCTTACTTAGCTTAACATTACATACCAGGTGACTTGATGTGAAATGCTATTAAGGGGCTGACATAACATCAAAGAGAGTCCCTATCATCCTGAACACATAGCAGAGATCTTAAGTTGTAAAGAAACAAAAGCAATCCCCACCCTCCAACCTAACAAAGAAATGAATTCCCTTCACCTAAGACATTCATCTATGACCACATTTTATAAGAACTTCCACTAAACATTTAAAGACTTAAAAATAGCTGACTTAAAAGAGTTTGATGATGCATGTAGACGATAAATGTCAGATACTGAAATTTAGGAAATTACAAAGTTGAGTTCTTATGGCAGTGTTAACTCAGTCACTTTCCAAATATTTTCATGTCTATATTAAGTCGTTCTTTTTAGAGGTTAAGTAAATGTCACAACTGCAGTCTAGGCTTGTTAACACTGTTACGGCTTTTTATTTTTATTTTTTTAAAAATTATTCTGAAACTCTTCATATGAAAAGTGCCAAAATTCACATTTTCCATTAAATTCAAGAATAACTCCATCAGGTTCTTGTAAAATATCTACAAGTTTCTCACTCCAATGTGGACTCATTCATTTGTGATGGTACAGATGTGATGTGGGGTAGAAAGGATCCCAGGTTAAAAAGAACTGATGTTCAGAATCTGCAGAGGAAGACTGCATAAAGGGGCAGAAACCTCTGCCCTGGATGATTGTGGAGGAGAGCTCTCAGGTTAGAAAATCCAAAGATAGAAGAGAAAGGAAGGAGCTGGGAGGGATGTGAGTGGACTCTTTTTATGAGCAGTGCTGTTCATAATAGTGCCAACCTGAAAGTCATTAAATCTTCCCAGATGTTTGAACAGTTTAAGAGCAAGCGCATAACAGAATATTTTAAGACCATTACAAAATGGAAGAATTCTGGAAGAATACGTAAAGACAGTCTTCACAGTGCGATACTGAGTGGGTAAGATGGAACCCAAATCATATACATGGTGTAACGCTAACTTTGTGCTGGGGTAGTAGCAGGACTGCAAACCAAAACAAAAACCAGACTTTTTGGAAGGAAATACACCAAAATATATATTTTCATATTTTTCAAGTTATCTCAAATGAGTGTATTTATCTGTTCAGCTCTTCTTGTATGTTTTTGTCTGAGTATGTCATAAATCATAAGAAAATCTCAGCAATCATCTTTTAAATATGGCTTTTCTGCTGCTCCCTTTGCCCCTCCTCCTGTACCTCCTATGAGGAGACCTCTGGAGCCCTGAGTCTCTCTCAGACAGTCTTTTATGTTTTTCATCCCTGAGTTTTTCCTGTTGCATGCTCAGTAAGTCCCTAGGATGAATTTTCTTTTTAACTTCACATTTTCTTTTAATTTCCCTTTGTTTTCTTTTTTTTAAAAAAAATTCCTGTTTTTTAAACCTTTATTTTATTTATTCATTTATTTTTATGTGGTGCTGAGGATCAAACCCAGTGCCTTGCTAGATAAGTGCTCTACCATTGAGCCACGACCCCAGCCACTCCCTTTGTTTTCATTCACTGATTTTTTTTTTTCTGTGTTGTTTTCATTACCAGGATTTTAAATTTTTTTCCAGATCCAATTTTGTTTTTATTTCTGTCTTTTTTTTGTATCAGAGTTTCTTGTTCTTTCGTTGTGAATATTGATTTTTCCTTTATTTCCGATGAGCTCAGAAGTATTTATTTTCAAGTCATTTTCACATTGCTCCACTTATTTTCACTTCAGCTGGAGTATGTTTATCTCCTGATGGTCAGGTGTTTTTTAGGATTGCTTTTCCTTGTATGTTTTGAGATTTTTGCGTTTGCTCATTTGGAGGGGGAGGGTCTTGCACTTTGGCTCTCTTGTTTGCTTTATTTTCTCCTCTTTGCTCTTTTGTCCTCACCACTTTTATAGTGGTTTCCCCCTGGATTCACAGTACCCAACTGTCCAGGATCAGTTTTCTGTCATTTCTGTCATTAAGATTAGGTTCACACAGTGCCCATGGAGATGCTGTGGCTCTCAGAGATGTGATCAGAAAACCAGGAGAGGAGAGGGCTTGGTGTAAATCCTGACTGCATTGCTAGGTCTGAGCCAGGGCCCCAGTAGCAGGTGACTGCATTGTTCAGGCTCCTTTTACAATGAGGGAGAACCACAAACCTGTTAAGGATATCAGGTAGAATCTAGTTATGGCACGCTTCACACAGGACACAGATGTTGGTCTCTGGTCTGGACCAGATCCCAGGAGCCCTGTGGCTTCAATCCCACTTACTGCTTGCTGTTTCTTTTTTGTTTTGTTATGTATATATACAATGGTGTGTTGTGCCTGTGTTTGTGCCCACACACTCGCTTTGTGATTAGTTTGGTGGAGAGAGATTATCAAATAACCAAAATTATTATAAAAACATGCACTTCACGTCTACAGAGCAAATGGTATTTTTTTCAAAGTAGACATGAAAAACTAGACAGCAGCAGCTGTTTCCACCAAAATAAACACAGTTATAAACACGAAGGGACAGTGTTCATGTTCCTGGGAAAAGAAAGAGCAAGCTAAAGACAAGGAAGACTTTTTTCCATTTTCCAAGTGTAATTTGTCCACAGACAGAAAGAAAAATATGGTCAGCTGATCCCTTTTGATGAGACAAAGTAAGCTGTCAAGTACTTACCATCTGGTTTAGCTCCTAATCCAGATGGGCTGCCAATAGTAATTTATGAAAGGGGTGAAAGTAAGTTGCCATTTTCCAGAAAGAATCATTAGAACATATTAACATTGGGATTTGGTCCTTTCCCCAACTCTGATTTGTGACAGATGAGAAGATAGGGCAACTGCTTCCCTACAGTAAATAGAACAGCCTATTCTTGAACCAGAAGTCAATATGTCTTTGCTTCTTGAGGGAAAAAAATCATTCTTTTTATCCTTCCTTCCCCTCTGTCAGTTCCCAGTATGGAGCTTCTAACAAATGTTGAAGGAAGCCTCCACAGTCTATTGTTTCTGAGAATTAGAAAAGTCAAAGTCAATATCAGAAATAATCCGACACACCTCATGCTACTGACAGGCATAACCTAATCTGTTCTTACAAGGAAAGCCCAAAGGTCAGTTAATATTTCCAATGCAGATCATAGACCACAGATAGAGCTGGACTAGCCCCTCCCACTCCCAATCCCATGCACATAAGCAATGTTGCTTCAGAATCAGAGCAGGGTGACAGGGCACCATGTTTAGTTCCACCACATTTCTGTTACCCACCATCGGTCCTTGCCCCATCATTAATTTAATTTGAGTGTAAAGTAATAGAACTCATTCCTGGGTGACAGATGGAATTCTATTACTTTTTCAGTTCACATAAGAATTGCTGGCAAATTGTGGAGTCAGATCTTTCCTTTGATCAAGCCACTTGCTCTTCAGGCACTGAGGAAATTGCCAATATGCATGCTATGCATGTTTTAAAATGTTTTTTGAATGGTGAAAATTAGAGTCTGGAATCAGCATATAAATTTTCTAACTGAAAATGATTGGGGCTGAAATAGAGGCTGTTTATAATCTGCAGATTAAGGTTTCAATAAGGAAGAATAGAAAAGGACCATAGTAGCCCTGGGACTAGGAGTGTGATGGACGTATACCAACTGGGAATTCAGGGAAAAGAAAGAGATTACTGCCAGTCATATGGAGATGACCTAGTTGGGACAGAGAGGGAAACAGGAACTAGCCAAGGTGAGAAGGATGATTGGGAACTTCTCTTACCAAGGAAGGAGTCTAGGCCACAATTAGGATGGCAATAATGGATAGGTAATACTGTACAGCAGAATAATTTAGTCTTCTCTCCGAAGGCTTTAAATAAATGAGGTCAGTATTAGTTGAACCAAACTATACTTGGCAAACTTGGTTAAACCCAACTATAAATGCTAAAGTGTACCAGAGAAGAAATGATGCAGTCTTTGCATAGTCTAAAGTAACCAGGAGTTTGGCTCAGTGGTAGAGTGCTCTCTTAGCATGTGCAAGGCCCTGGGTTTGATCAGCAAAAAAGAATAAATAGACCAACCTGATACCTGCAAGTGTCCAAAAGTGCAAATTCATCATTATTTAAAAAAACTGGACATTGTTACCAGTGACATTTTAAATATGGTAACTGTGTATATATGTATTCCCAACCTTAAATGTACATATTCTCTTTGCTTAAATATTGATCTGATAGTATTTTATTTAATTTTAAAATGTTCCTTAATCTTCTACTACTTATAAGTCTACATGCTCAGGGCTGCAAGAGATAGAGGAATGAATAAGACATCATCTTTTCCACTTAATGAATTTACAATGTAATTAATAGAGTGCATGATAAGGAACAAATCACCACAAAACGAAGCAGAGCCTCCTGGATCATTGAAAAACAAAGAGAAAGAGAGAGATCCTATTTGATTGGTTGTGTTTTATCTAAATTAAAATAGTAGATTGCTTTAAAAGACAGTATTTTTTCTGAAGGAACACTTGATTTCCTATTTCCATTAAATTGCTTTCCTCTTTCCACTTTCTGTGCTGGAGGGACCAGCAAGACCTGTCATTTGAATGAGGTGCTATACCCCTCTAGCGGCCACTTTGAAAACTACAGGCAGACATTGCATTACCTTAGAGAAGCCAGACATTTTCAAGAGCATGTGAGCCAGGCTGATGCTATTTGTATGATACCAATAACACTCAATAAAGAAAAGTTAATTCCAGAGGAAAAATTCCCCTCACCTTATGTCATATGTCACAGACTTGGAAAAGGTACTGTAAGGTGGTAGAGTGTGAACCAAATTCCGGCTCTGCCAATTCATAGCTGGTCAACCTACTGAGCCTCTCTGTTCTCAGGCTGCTCATTAGCAAAATGAGGATAGGGATTATACTTAAAAAATATATGGAAAGAGTGTTGAATAATTAGAAAGGACACTATTTGAGACATTAAGAATGGTGACTTATCATAGTAAGAGTTCAATGACTATTTTTATTAGTTGTAGTTATAGTATCTTGGGTTTAAAAAAAACCCAATATCATCATTTCCTAAAATTTTTTGAAATTAAGATTTTAAATTATTCATTAATTCAAAAAACCAAATATAGTAAGTGTATATATTTGGGTATTAAAGAAACCTGATTTTAAGTCAGATCCTTCCTATTTACTAGTTATGCGTCTCTAAGGCAAATTATCTCACCCCTGAAACTTCAGTTTCATTGGCTAAAAATTTGAAGTTATTGACACCTTTTGAAGTGACATGTTTGTTGCAGAATTTATTAAGTAGCAGCTGTTATTAAAATTACATGCAAAGCTGTCAGAATCACAATTCCATATTTGCCATGTACTCTACAATAGGGTGACATGATTTTAGAGGAGAGGAAGCTCATTGTAGATTTGAATGGCCAAAGAGGAGGCCTGATTTAGTGTGAGCATAGAGGTAGAGCACCATGATTGAAATGCAAAATAGGGACTCGGAGTGGGGAATTCCAGAGGGAGTGGGGATACTGGAGCAAGTTTGGATTAGAGTCAGAGAATGGGCCTGAGCCCTGGTACCTGAAACACCCTGGCTGGGACTTATGGATAAGCCCCAAAGCTGGCTGCCAACTATATTCTTCAGAGATGGCCAAGTAGTACAAAGAAGTGATGTGAACAGGAACCAAGAAGCTTGACTGAACTTGGTTACTGAGAACTGGTTTCCCCCAGGGAGCAGCCTATTCAAAAATTGTAGTTAACTCCAAGCTACCTTCTTGGGGTTCCACAGGCCCCCATTCTAAATCTGTTTAATAAGATAGCCCCTGTCTATAAGGGATGCAGTGTGCATTCTGGGTGGGACCACATGAGGTAACCCAGAAGTGGCTGTAGCATCTTTCATCTCGGTTGATGCAATTCTTTTTCAGTTCTACTCTGTCTTTCTGAATTTTGTTAATCATTTCCAAATTCCTTTCATTTTAGCAATGGCATTGTCTGCCATCTCTGAGCTATCTTTGCTTGCTACATGCTTGCCAGTTTCCTTTCATAAGCTTTGTCCTTTGTACTTTCTTTGCACAGTGCCACTTATTCACTTTATCTTTCTCTTTCCAGATTTCCAGGCTCACAGAAACTTGGAACCTTAGAAAATAGGACAGCTGGACTTTTAAGAGCCTTTTTAGCAAATAGCATCTCAGTCTAAAACCTGGTCAAAATATGATCAGTATTACCAAGGCACTGCTTCTACAGAATTCATGGATATAACTATCATTAAGAATTACTTCTGCTGGACATGGTAGCACACATCTGTAACACCAGCAGCTCAGGAGGCTGAGGCAGGAGGATCACAAGTTCAAAGCCAGACTCAGCAACTCAATGAGACCCTAAGCAACTTAGCAAGACCCTGTCTCTAAGTGAAATATATTTTAAAAGGGCTGGGGGATGTGGCTCAGTGGTTAAAGTACCGCTGGGTTCAATCCCTGGTATCAAAAAAAAAAAAAATTACTTCTAAAGTTCTCCTGATGACTTGGTTATACTCTTCACTGTTTCTGAGTATTCAAATGCAACACTAATTGGTCTAATTGTGATGTCTGTGGAACATTATGTGCCAAGAATAAAGCTTACTAGAGTGACTCCATATTTCCCCCAATTAGACATGTCTTGGGCCCCTGTGGTACCCGCAGGACATATCTGAGTGTGTCCCTCCTTTGTAGCAGCCTCATTGTCATTCCAGTGAGATTACTTTCACCTCTTAGCCATTTGGGTTCTTGCCCTCATTTCATTACTAATTAAATTCATTTTTACAGAGCCATAAATTAATTATTTGAGGTAAAATTACTGAAATCTGTACCTCGTTCCAAGATCTTTTTTTAACTCTGGGTAATTAAATTTAAGAGTTATCATGTTAATCTTTATTAGTGTTTGAAGGAAATGACTGATGGGAATTAAAGACTTCAACGTCTAAAATAGTAGGCCAGGTCCTGTCTTAGGGAGAGGAGCAACGATTTGTAAGTGCTCATTCCATCCACATTGTTCTTACTTTTCTTGCCTTGTTGGTGTGGCCAGCTTGGAACTGGTTTGGAAACCTGTTAAGAGATGTCTTTAGACTAGAGCAACTGGAGTCCAACTCCAAGTTCATTCATTGTTTCAAAGGCATATTCATTTTATGAGCTCTTGTGAGGCTTTTCTTTGTTTCACAAGGCCAGAAAAGAAAATGATAATGTGAGAGTGGGTTTCTTTTTTATGAACAAATGTATTCGATACCTAATTGTTGGTAATAACTTAGTTCTCATCTAGCAAGTCTGGTCACGAACATTCAGAATCATTGAGAACAAAGGCCTTATTATTACATAAATATTTTATCCTATTGGACTAGTAAATGCTTTGTTAAATGGCTGATCCACATTTCTGTTCAAAGAGCATCTTTACCTAATTAGAATAAGTTATACTCCATGCATGTATAATATGTCAAAATACATTCTACTTTCAGGTATACCTAAAAAGAACAAATAAAAAAAGAGCATCTTTAGATAAATGAAGCTTTTAAATAATACCCTCAGGAAAAGTCATGTCAAATATACTGTGCCTTTTGCCATATTAGAGAAATATTAAAAAGTAAACCTTTCAAAAGAAGACAAGACCTCTTGCAAAAATCCATAACTCGTCTTTTCCCCTAGGACTGACTGACTTAAAACAAAGGAACATGGGTTTGGTTTTCTCTCTGCCACAACCATATTAACTACTTATATTATTCTAAAGCAGATAACTTTCACTAACTCCTACCTAATGTGAGGAAGCAGATCTGTTTTCAAATGCTTCCTTTTCCTGGGTCTTCTATGTTGGGGTTGAGTGAACTTACAATTGGCTTGCTCGGTTCAGCTTTCGTGTGACTGGCATCCATGAGATGATGGGGCACATTCAGAGACGAGTGGACCAGCTGACCCAACAGTGTTCAGCACACAAGGAACTTGCTCTTAAGAAGCAGCAATTAACCACCTCTGTGGAGAGTCATCTAAGGAAGGTAATTTCATGAAATGAAACTCAAACTTCTAAACTAGTGATTGTAGATGGTATTGTGACTGCAATATGTGGACATGGCAGGGGTTACAGGTGTGTCTCCTTCAGCTTCTCTCATGTTTCACATGAGGTCCTAAAATTCACCAAACACTTATAACTCACTATTGCTCATGAATCATCATACCATCCAAAATAGGTATCTAATATAATCTACCACCTCTGGCCTGGTTGTATACACACAAAGTAGCCCTCACCTTGCACAGCTCTGTGTTAACTAAACTACATATACATTGGAATAAGGTCCCTTATTTACCTGGATCTGCATGTGGTTCCAATATGCACATATTTCTGTTAGCATGGCACAATATAACATGAGGGCTACAGATAGGTGAATACATGGATAGATAGATAGATAGACACCAGAAATAATGGTTTTAGGTTTTTCTGGGAATAAATTATCATTAGCATGCTTTGTTGAACCAGATCATTGCAAGAGATAGAATCATTCTGCATAAAAAAAAAAAATAGAAAAATCCTCTGACTGAGTGAGTGCAGTGGCTGGTTAAAGAAGCATTTATTTCCTATTTTCAAAGGGAAATAAGGACAAGAACCCACATATTGATTAGATTAAAAAAAATTACTTCTCTGTGGGTATAGAGAGCAAAAACTAGTCCCAGTTATCCAAATGCTAATGAACCTTGCTGCAGAGGCTGGGTCTCAGATTTTCAATGATGTTTTTATTTGATACAATATACTTGCAATCTTGAACTTAAATGAGCAGTCAGTAGGTTTTGCAACAAAGAACATTAAATAACAGTTTCTATTTAAATTAACCTTTCCTTCTGTTATCTATCCAGAAACTTGGAAATCTGAGCCTTGCTCTGATTCCTGGGTCCAGGGAGAGTCTAAATATGGGAGCAGCTGTGGTGCCTCATTCCCTACAACTGGAGATGCAAGCTAATTTGGTGGAGGTGGAAAAACAGTGGAATTCAAACAGCTGTTGGCTACTGGTCTTACTGCCTATTCACAGCCAATTTGACTGAGGGGTATATGGGCTCTAGACAGAGCAAGGGAATGAAGGAAGTAACTTGAATGGAATGGAACCCTTCAAGGGTCTCTTTATCCATTGATTCACGTGTACCAAAGATCAAGTCACAATTCCCCAAGTTCATCAATTGAATGACATGTATGTCCCTGAGTTTAACTATAACGTGCAGGGGTTGGTGCTTCCCCATAACCCGTCAGTCCTAAATGCAGCAGCCCATACAGCTGTCTAATGCTTGGGCTCAGGATTCTACTTCAAAATGTGCCTGTAAATTGGTCCCATTCGACTTACACATAAATTCAACTCTACTAACGCATTTGCAAGTGTATTATCACTCTTTGTAGTTAATGTAGGTAGTAAGTTCTGAGAGGATGTGAATGATTGATGATATTTCATTGATCATAATAAAAGAAGTATCTTTAAACATATACCCTCTGTTGGTGGGTTACTGGAATTACTTCATGTGAAGAGGAACATTAAGATATGAAGTGCTGAAGTATTTGAAATTCTTTTAGATTAGAACATATATTTTAAAGCATCATAGGAATATGTATACAGCAATATTTATTTTCTTTATATATGTGCATCCATATATGAAAATATCTATTATTATGACTGTAATATATTCTTTATTTCTAAAGGTGGATATGTCAATTCAGAAAATCATTCCAGTTGTTTCTAATGCAATGGATATTGGTTCCAGTCTTTCTGAATCTGAGAAGATTTTAAATAAATATCTGGAACTAGATATGCAAGCTAAGGTAAATAAAATAAGAATTATTATTATGGCTCTGATTTTGTAAATATGTTTTTTAAAATGTTCCATAGATCTAAAACTTAATTCTAGCTCCCTTAAGGGCTGCATTTCTAGATTAGTAAGTAGCAAATAATGACTTAAAAACTCTTACTGTTATGTGTCTAAATTATTTGTATTTATATGTGCATTTATTAGAGCACTTAAGCTCACTGAAACTCAATATTACAGACTAGAATTAAACAGTCATTTGGGTTTTCTTTTTTTTTTCCTTTCCTGAAATGTGTTAGCAACTCCCTTTTGGAGTGTAGAGAGGAAGTAGGGTGAATATTTCTCTACGATTTTTTGTGATTTTCTACTAGAGCATGTCACAAAAGAAAATTATCAGAAGTAGCATGCATTATTGCAAGATTCCAGGAGGTGATGGCACTCAGCCTTCAGGCAGAGATGACTCATCCCAGCTGGGCATGGTGGCGCATGCCTGTAATCCCAGCACTTGGGAGGCTGAGGCAGGAGGATCCCAAGTTCAAAGTCAGCCTCAGCAACTTAGTGAGGCCCTAAGCAACTCAGTGAGACCCTGTCTCTAAATAAAATACAAAATAGGGCTGGGGATGTGGCTCAGTGGTGGAGCGCCCCTGGGTTCAATCCCCAGTACCAAAAAAGAAAAAAAAAGAAATGACCCATCCCCACCTCGGCACCCTCTCTAGGGCCCTCCTACTCTTTCCTATGGGACTTGGGTTCAGTGATTCCTGCCAGCAGCTCCAAACCTGCCTGCCCTAGCAGAGCTTGGGAACATGAGTCAAGTCTCACTCACCCAGCTCCTCAGCAAGAGCCCTGGTACTCCAGTTTTCAGCAGAAGAGCCCTCTTCACAGATAGCCACCCCCACAAAGAAAAAAAATACCCTCAGACAGACACACCAATTATTTTAAATGGAGTACTTTGTATTTATTATTTAAGGTTTAAAATAACACTTGCATGTTAATGTTTTTATTTCAAAATCTTTAGAAGCAGAGATTTCCTGAGAAGAAATCCCATGCTCCTCTTCTTCCCAGAGTGCTACCAAGAAGCAGGGCTTATAAATTAAAATTACCTTCATTCAGTGGAGCACATGGGAAGTATATTAAACACAGGCAGGGAAGCAGGGCCTCCTTGCCGCAAACGAGAGTGAAGCTTTTCTTTCCATTTCTCCTTGATTCTTAGCTTACTCTTACATGAAAATTTACATGACTCTTTGTGTGGCAGTTGTACAGTCATGTGTCTCTTAAGCATGGGGGTATTGAGAAATGCACTGTTGGATGATTCTGTTGTGTGAACATCGTGTCCTACACAGACCTAGATGGAATAGGTCAATTGCTTGACGTGGTTTCTTGGAGTAATCAAGAGATTTGGTAAACACGAGATGTGAGAGGCTGCTGCCCATGTAACCAGGCATACTGTTTTACAGTGAACTTTTTTTTTTTTTTTTACATAAGTAGAAGGGTTCACTCTCAAGTAATAAAAAGTATAGTATAATAAAGTAAATACATAAGTAACATAATAATTTATTATCAAGTATTGTGTACTGTAAAAATTATACGTGCTTTACTTTCATACAGTTGGCAGTGGTATAGGGTTGTTTATACCCGCATCACCACAGATACATGAGAAATGTGTTGTGCCATTCAAAGTGGCTGTGATATCACTGGGCACTGAAGTTTTCAGCTCCAAAGCAATCATGAAATTCATTTCAAGGAATAAGAGACCCAGAATTGCTAAAGCAATCCTTAGCAAGAAGAGCAAAGCAGGGGGTTTCACAATACCAGACCTTCAACTATACTACAGAACAATAGTAACAAAAACAGCATGGTATTGGTACCAAAATAGACAGGTAGATCAATGGTACAGAATAGAGGACACAGAGACAAACTCACAGAATACAGGTATCTCATAGTTGACAAAGGAGCCAAAAACATGCAATGGAGAAAAGACAGCCTCTTCAACAAATGGTGCTGGGAAAACTGGAAATCCATATGCAGCAAAATGAAACTAAACCCATATCTCTCATCCTGTACAAAACTCAACTCAGAGTGGATCAAGGACCTAGAAACTAGACCAGAGACTCTGCACCTAATAGAAGAGAAAATAGGTCCAAATCTTCATCATATTGGCCTAGGACCAGATTTCCTTAACATGACTCCCAAAGCGCAAGAAATAAAAGCACGAATCAATGATTGGGATAGAGTCAAACTAAAAAGCTTTTTCTCAGCAAAGGAAACAATCAGCAATGTGAAGAGAGAGCCTTCAGAGTGGGAGAAAATCTTTGCCACACACACTTCAGATAGAGCACTAATCTCCAGAATCTACAAAGTACTCAAAAATCTTTACACCAAGAACACCAATAACCCAATCAATAAATGGGCCAAGGAAATGAACAGACAATTTACAGAGGAAGATCTACAAGCAATCAACAGATTTATGAAAAAATGTTCAACATCCCTCGTTATAAGAGAAATGCAAATCAAAACCACCTTAAGATTTCATCTTACCCCAATTAGAATGTCTTTTATTAAGAACACAGGCAACAACAGGTGTTGGCGAGGATGTGGGGAAAAGGGTACACTCATACATTGCTGGTGGGAGTGCAAGTTGGTGCAGCCACTCTGGAAAGCAGTGTGGAGATTCTTTAGAAAACTTGGAATGGATCCACCATTTGACCCTGCTATCCCACTCCTTGGCCTATACCCAAAGGACTTAAAATCAGATTGCCTCAGTGATGCAGCCACATCAATGTTCATAGCTGCTCAATTCACAATAGCTAGATTATGGAATCAACCTAGATGCCCTTCAGTAGATGAATGGATG
>JAJEJO010000246.1:221321-436772 GCA_020662805.1 Glaucomys volans | reverse complement strand
AAAAAAAAGTTTTCAGCTCCATTATAATCTAAAGGGGCCCCTGTCTCTCATCTATGCAATCTGTCATTGAAACATTGCTATGTAGCAAATGTCTATATGTAGTGCCTGAAATACTTACTCATGCATTTCATCCATGGTTAGAGTCTACCAGCCAGAAATCACATGCAGAAGAAAGAGGGGAGCCTCCCTAAGCAAGTGTAATTCACTGATTCTTTGGGTTGTTTGGATCTGAAATGTACATTTCCATTACCTGTGTTTAAGAACACTTCTATATCAGCATGTGAATAAGACTGCATAATTTATATGCCATTTTTGTAAATTAAAAATGAGTGAACAAGTTTGTAAATTTGTCATATCATATAATAAAATTAGTTTATGAATTTGCTGGAGCTATTGTTAAATTTCATGAAGCAATTCTTATGGAAAATTGTTTTATCTAAATTACTTAAAACTTTCCTGCTATTGTGTTTCACAAACTTTATATCAAACAACCTTTCTGCTATTTGTGACACAAGAAAATAGAATACTGTAATTGAGAAGTGTAGCTGACAGAACCAAGGAACCACTTGAGATGGTTTCCATTTTAAGTGCCTTTTTTCTCTTTTTGGAATTTTGAAAGTTGTGCCTTTCTTTTGTTGAGTAAATTCTCAGGACCAGTTCAGTGAATAACCGTAATAGATTGATGTGCAGAAGGCTAATGAAATGTGAATGTTCATGATTCCCCTCTCGGCTTCTGACCTCTGGTACTTTGCTTTCACAGGAGGCCTCACATGCACTGGAAGCAGCTGCAAAAGTCATGTTGGAGAAAAATGAATTTGAACCTGATGAAGTAGCATCTCTTTCTTTTAAAGCTCAATGGCTAGAGGAAGAATTAAACATACTTGGCCAGAGCATCACTTCCAGGTCACAAGTCCTGCAAACCTATGTGGCATTTCTAAAGTCATCAGAGGAGGTACAGTGGGATGTGTTGACCTTCTTTAACAAGGTGACCTCTGCCTTTCTTCCTGCTTTCTGTGGGGATAAACACTCTGCCCTGGTAGGTAGTTCCATATCTTCTACCCAGTGAATGCACTCACTCACAGGCCCTTTATTCTTCAAGGCACCATACAAAGATTTGAACAGAAAGTTGTTTCATTTTTAAAAATATGTAGATGTATGTACAAATAAAGTGTTGCAACATTATTTACTATGTTCTACTCATATTTACCATATTCTAAACATAAAGCAAAATTATTTGAAAACAGTCATTTTCTAAACCATGGAATTCTGAATACCAAGTTGTTAGTGTGTGGTTCATTTAAAATACATGCAATTGGAAATTACAGGCCATTGGTTCAATCACTCATCTGTGTCATCGGATGCCTTTTAATAAGTTACCTCTCTGAGCTTCTTCTGAGCCTTTACTTTGACGAGGTTGTACTAGATATCTCTAACATCCCCTCTAGTGCACTAGGATTTTGTCACTCAAAGGTCGGTTTCTTGAAGATGATATCGGTAATAGAAAAGTGTTGGGTATTCCTCATTTAACCCTGGCCCCGGTGCACCCCATGCCAATGCAGATCACTCTCATATTCAGGGACACAGGTGCTGGTTTCATGGGAGCCAGAACTAGCAAGGTCCTCTTAGGGGTAAAGCCATTTGAAGCTCAATTTCTATTTTCTCACCTCTACTTTTCTAATACCCTCACTCTCACATTCCTCTCCACCATCCTGCTCACACTGGTTTCCTCTGTCTGATCTGAATTTTTACCACCGTGGAAGAAGCCCATGTCCAGTCCCTAGAAATATCAGTTACTATGCTGTCCTTTTCCACATCTTTCCTTAACTATTGGTCATTTTTTACTTCCTTTTAGTTCTTGGCCCTGGACTCTTGTGGTTTGAAGAGATATTATGACTGATAGGATTATCCAGTTGATGAACATTTTTTTTGTTCAGGACTCAAAATGGAAGAGAAGCTACAATGAAATGCTTGCTTGCTACATCTTCATTGCCAAAAAACAGTTCCTACTTGGCTTCATGTTAAGCTCCACTTTCAGAGCCCACTTTGGCCTTGGGGACCAGGAGCCTGTCTAGGGCTGGAGCCTCAGCTTTGCAGATACCTCTTTCACAAAAGAACCTTATGTCTCCCGGTTTCCCTGCTTACACTATGCCACTTTTCCTATTTGGCAGAGTCTTTCATCCTTCTAATCTTGGCAAGGCCTCTGGTGTCATCCTCCCCCACCCCGCTGGCTTTCCCTTTTTGCCTCACTGGGTCATGGTTACTCATTTCCATTCCACTTTTCAGCCCCTCTACTTCCTGCCTTCCACCCAGACTAACCCTGCCAACTCCCAATACTAGATCAGTCCAATGCTGTGTTTACTCAGCTTCTCTTTCCAAGCTTCCAGACGCTCCTACGGAAAATCATACTATCATGCTGATTGGCACTGTTACAAATTTATGGGTCTCTGCCTCAGCTGGGTCCCCCATATGCTCCCTAGTTCGCTCCCACTTAGTAGCAGTCCTCAAGCATCTTATCCCAGTTCCCATCCCTAAATCTCAGCCATTGTCCTTACACATCATACACTCTGGGAAGAAATGAGGCCACTGTGCCTCACAGTCTTGACTTCTTTTTACTTCCAAACTTATTGATATATTTACTCATTGTCTACTGGCTCCAAAAAAGTGATGTCCCTACTCCTGTCCAGCCCTAATTAGCAACCAGTCCCTCCCCGTCTACTCTTAAATCTTTGGAAGTAGCTCCAGCAACTATCCTCTAATTTTTCAAATTTGCCTCTTTCCAATGCTTCCTGTGGCCTATAGTTGTCTCTAAATAGTCATGTCCTCTCCTTGGCTCTCTATCATTATACTTTGCTTCATATGTAAACTTTTGGAAAGGGAAGGTGGCATTCCTTGCCTCTACTTGCTCTTCCTCCCTGGTCCTCATCCCATTGCAGATCAGTTTCCCTTTTCAACCCTGTCCATTTGCCATCTCTTCACTACATGGAAAAATGTTCTTATAGGCTACCTACTGATGGACAAATAAAATGGTGTACTTTCAGGCTTTGTCCTGTTGAAATTTTTAATCTAGTTTCCCACTCTCACCTCCTTTGATTTCTTTTTAACAACATTTACTGAGTATACTTTACATAGCACAAAATTCACAATTTTATGATTGTGTGAAATGATTTCTAGTATATTTAGAGAGTTGTGCAAATATTATATCCAGTTTTAGGATATCCCAACTCTTCCAACAAGAGCTTTGGTGTACATCTTTGGACAATCCTGGCTTCAGTGTCTTTTCCAGTCCCAATGAGCACTTGCTTTGTATCCGGCCCTTGATTTTGTTTAATCCTTACACTGTTGTTTTAGTTACTTACCATTATCATCATTTTATAAATGAGGGAAACCAAGGCTCTAAAAATTAGGTATTAATATCAGACATATGCTAAACATCAAAACTGAAGTTTACACCAATCCCTCTCTATTATTTTTCCCTTTTCAAAGTCTGTGCTATCCTGTGTGTCTATTGAAAGATCTGTGAGCTCCCCTTCTTCCACATTCCTCATCATCTTGAAATTCAAGTGATTTTTCACATGTAATTAGTGAAGCAAGTTGCCAATAGTTTTTTTGTTGTTGTTGTCGGTGTTGTTTTTTAACCAAAAATGGATGAAATAATAAGGTTTATCATTAATTCCCTTAAAAATCAGCTGGTACAAATTTAAGTGAATTCCTATAATGTCTTCACTCTCATGTACATGCAAGCCTTTTTTGAGTAGTTGGTAAATCAAAGTTTTGAGAATTGCCCATAACTAGCTGCCCATCATCTTGATACATAGCCCATAGCAGTTGACCCTCTGGAAGTCAGGTGATTACCGTGCCGATTCTGAGTTATTGGGGTAGCCACCAGTTGTTTCACACAAATGAGAATGTGTCATAGTCATGGTGGCTACAGTAGAAAACAAGTAGAATCCTGCTAGTTAGCTTTGTTCCAGCACAATTATCCTTCTTGCCTCTTGTCCAAGCTTGGACAACCTGAACTTTACCCAGTTTAACATCATTTACCATTCTCTGAGCCAGTTTTCCAACAGGATCCTTGATACCTCCCATTCCTTCCACCTGGAACCCCTTTCTACTCTCTCTCACCCTGGACAGCTTGTCAAGACCCAGATCAAGCATCATATCCTTTGGGAAGTTCTCCTCCACTTACTCTGTACATAGGTGGTCATCTCTCCTGAATGTGCCCGTAACATCATGTATACACCTATCTTCATGTTGTGGTTTGCTTATTGGTCTCTTTCTCCCAGAACTATCTCTGGGTACCCAGAGATATAAATGATTAATTTCTACAAGGAAATTTCAGAGGGCTTCATGGAGGAGATGGCATTTTAACTGGCTCATGAATGATAAATAAGAGAAGAAAACTCATCCTGAGCTGAGGGAAC
Source organism: Glaucomys volans (assembly GCA_020662805.1). Taxonomy (NCBI): domain Eukaryota; kingdom Metazoa; phylum Chordata; class Mammalia; order Rodentia; family Sciuridae; genus Glaucomys; species Glaucomys volans. Next base: position 432,351 of record JAJEJO010000246.1, on the reverse strand, counting down.
ACGTATCAGCAGAATAGAGACACAGCACATGGAGCTAGAATTTCTTTGTTTAGATTGCTTTTGGTAGTTATAAGCTCTTTGAGTCTTGTCTTTTAGCCATTAAGAATTCAAAATGCATAAAAATTTATGTCAAATAATTTCTACTATTTCTACATCATCCAATTACTTGTTAATCTATAGTTACACATTTGATTTTATGTAAACTCAGTGCAAGGAGAGTAATTTAAAATAGTCTAGTACTGCTTACATTGACTAGCAAATGAGAAAATAAAATTCTAGGGAGGAAAAGTAACATGTAAATAAGATTATCTCATGAAGGTACTTTAATATTAATACCTATTCAGAAAACTAATAATGATCTGTACCCTTTTATTCTGGTTTACCACTGATTAGAAGTCAATGGTGAAGCCAGACTCAGTGATGCACACCTGTAACCCAATCGCTTGGGAGGCTAAGACAGGAGTATCACAAGTTCAAAGCCAGCTCAGCAACTTAGTGAGGCCCTAAGTAACTCAGTGAGACCCTGTCTCTAAATAAAAATATAAAATGGGTTGGAGATGTGACTCAGTGGTTAAGGCCCCTGGGTCAATTTCGGGAACCAAAATATGAAAAAATGCACCTGACTTGGACCTTGACCCACTTCTCTTTCCACCTACACTCTCCCTTGGTGATTTCATCAAGTCTCATGCTTTCAATGCACCCTCTGTGCAGATGACTCCCACGTTGGCATTTCCACCCCAGTGTCTCCCCGGTTCCTTGATTAAAACTCCACTGCCTATGGATGCCTATGTTTGAGATTCTGTACACATCTCACACTTAACATGGCCAAAACCAAATTCCTGATCTTTGTCTCTCCAGTGTTCTTTTTCCTATGTTGTCCATCTTAGTTAATGGCAACTCCATTCTGCTAGATGCTGGTCAGAAACTTTAGAGGCATCATTCACTGTTTCATACCTCACAGCCAATGTCAGCAAATGCTGCCAGTGTTGTCTCCAAAATATGTTTAGAAGCCACCTTCCCATCAATAAAAGTCATCCTCTAACTTCAAAAAAAAAAAGAAGAAGAAGAAGAAGAAGTCAATGGTAATATACTAATTACTAATAATTTTTCAATGATTTACATTTCTTTCTGATTTGTATCCCCTGATTCCATATCTGTGTTTTTCCTCTGAATTATAAAACAGCTTGAAACAGAAACACCAAGTCTTTAACACAAATTGTCCTAAATTGCAAAATATACACAAATAAGTAGTACATAAGAATGACTTGACTACAATAAATAGTTCTCCTGGGTAATATATTGTCCACTCAGTTTACTGCCCAGTGGTCCTGTATGTCAATGATCTAAACAAATTTCTTGTGTCTTTTTGGTAAGTGGATAATATTCAATAATTATTTAAAGAATTCTGTAGTTTAAATTTAACTTTTACCTGGGTTTTTACTGGAATCTAGTGTTCTTTTTTTCTGTTTTAAAGTGTTCTTAAAACTTAATGATATGTGATAATTTATCTTTTCCTTTTTAGGTAGAAGAGCAGTTTCAGAGCCTGAAGGAATTTTATCAAACTCAAATCCCTTGGAAGGAGGAGGAGGATGTGAAAATCAAGCATTGGTCTGACTCCACTGAGAAGCAATGGCAGCTCTTTTTGAAAAAGAGTTTTTTAACCCAAGACCTAGGGCTTGACTTCCTTAATTTAATACAAATGGTGAGGATGACATTAAAGGAGTCACATCTTCTGCAAGGGTTACTCATCAAAGTCAGAATCACAAATTCAAAAGTTCACCTATTAATCAGCTACACTGGCTTAGGACATTCATTCAACATAGACCAGTTCTGAAGCCCAACATTTATATGCTTAGAGCTTTTGTTAATTTGTAACAAGAGACTCTTTTAACTATTAAGAAGAAAGATGACTATAATTCAATTGCAACATTGTTATTACATAGAGTCAGAAGTCCACCCCAAAGTTCTGAGTTCTGTGGAAAGCACACAACCAGGTCCTTACAAAATGTCCATTGGCTACAGACAACTTCTAGGATGAATCTTCATTTTGAAGAATTTCTTACCTTAGCAGATCTTTTCATAGTGATGCTCCATTGCATTTAGACATACGCCCTTACCCTTTAGTTTCTCTGAGCATATCTATAAAATATCGTAGGATCCTTCTATTCCAACTCTGACCCAAATAAAGGTCCCTATAGAATCCTTTTTCAAAAGATGGTTAATCCACCTCTCCTTCAGGCCCTCAAATATCTTTCTAAGGAAACTGCTCATTTCATTATTAGAAAATGCCAGCTGTTAGAAAATTTTGATTTTTTAAAAAAACATTAAATAACTCTGTGTTCCTATCTGTCTTAGCTCTGTGTAACTAAACAAGGTCAAAAGCAATTCATATTTAGTTCCTCTTATATAAGAATGTTCTTCCAACACTGAAAATAGATGTTGTGTTTATGAGCCTTTTCTGCAGCTAAACACATATAAATCTTTTGTGAGTTAGTTCTCCAATTCTCCTTCCAGAATTTTAGGCCCCCTGTTAAAATTATTGATTAAGTGTGACCAATAAGTGAAGTACAACTGTAGCACAGAACACAGTGAACTGGACCATTATTCTTTATTAACAAAACCTAAGATGATGCTAATATTTTACCAATAATTTTACTTCTGTTTTCGTATTAAGCTTGTAATAGAGTAAAACTCTCATAACATTTCATTGTAACTATAGCCAAGCCAGATCTCTCCCATATATGTTTATGTCAATCATTTGTATTTTTCATGCAGATGTGGGCGTATATATTTGTTCTTATTTGATTTCATTTGGTCTTTGCCCATGATTCCATCTTGTTAAACTAATTTAGACCTATATTAGCTATCTCTCCTGTGTTTTATTCTGTAGATTTGACAATTAAGTCTTTTATGGCTGTAATTACGGCTTTAGTAAAATGCCTAAAGGCAGATCGACATCCCCATTCATGAAACAATCTATTGATCAACCAGTTTTTTAAACAATCATGAATGTTCCTAATTGTACTTTAATTCAATCACTACTTCATAATCTTTTTATAATGGAAAATTTTCTCAAAGTAACTGCTCAAAAGAAGGTCTACCCTGTGAACTACATAAAAATCATTTGACACAAATCAGGCTGATCCTAATGACCAAGGCTTTCAAAGCTTTCAAAAATGCTCACTAAGTGCCTGAAAAGTGATGAATTTATTGCACTGGTTTTCAATATGAAATTGATCAATCTGCAAACTGTGTAATCCATCCTTTCTCCTCCTTTAAAAACTCAGGCATTTCTCTAATTTTTTGAACCTTCTAGTTTCTGTAGATTTTCAAAGATTACTGACATTTGCAATTTTATTGGTACCTTGGGATATGAATAATCTCTATCTGGAGCCTGAATTTATCTGGACCTATTAGGTTTTAACTACCCTGATCTACTTTGACCTAAAATCATCTCTTTCTTTGTTTCAACTTTTGTAGTTTGAAGAACATTATTGTAACCCTATGTGGAACTATTACATGCATTATATAGTTCTAATTTATCTTATGCTATCCTTAAGCATCAGGAAAAAAAAAGAAAAGAAAACTTGCTAAGCAATTGGCCCAAGTTCTTATGTTACACACATGATTTATTACAAAAATAAACAAAACAAAACCAAACAAAAAACCTCAGGTTATTTTTCATTTGGAACAATTAGAACATCTCTCTCCAATCTTTTACATTTTTACTTGGTTCTTGGTCAGTATAGTCTTTCATCTCTTGATATGTTTCCAATCTGCACTTAGAAAAGAATTCAAATATTTGCAAATACCTTTTGTATACATACTTTACTAAATTCATTTCACAAATTTTATTTCTCTGTTCTAGATTTTCCAGTTGGTTCATTTTAAAATGAGATCTAATTGTTGGTGAAATTCTCTTTCTTACCCTCTCTTTATCTTTTCCATACTTTATTGAACCCTATTAATCACAGGGGTTTTAAAGTATGTCATCATCTGCATACTCGATGGAGTTTAAACTCCATCATCTGCAACTCGACTCATTTCTATTGTCTACTTTTGCTCTTGGTTTCCAGTCAGGTGATCTTGTCTTTTGGCAGGGCTGGTGAATATTTTTCAAATACCAGGCATGATGTGCAATCAACTGGAGGGGCTCTGGTTGGTGTTATCTTCTAGAATGGGCCCCTTTCTCTAGCTGGGTGTGGGTGGGAGATCACCTGAGCTAATCAGAAACCTAGGGTTATCTGTGATGCCAGGGCTCAGTCTTAGATTATCAGGGTTTTCAACTGAGTAGATGATGCTTTTTCTGAGGTCTGCCTGGGGTAGGTCCCAAACTCCATTCTTGTTTTTGGGTTACAGCTGAAAAATTCCACTATGCTCCACTACGCTTTCCAGCAGTTTCTTACCTAGGTAATAAAATCCACTGATCTGTATGGCTCCAACATTTTGTCAAGGTTCTTAAGAAGAAGGTCATCTGTGTGCTTGAAGCCCTCCTTGCTGGTTCTTTTGTTCCAGGAAGTCTTTGATCATCTACCTCCTGCACAGAATAGGAAACTGTCCCTGGGGAAAAATGAGGACAGGGGAGCTCATGACCTAAGGTCTTCCCGCTGGTCTCAGCCTCTAGGTCTTGTCGCTATGGAGCTCTGTTCTTCACTTAGGTGCTGTCTGCGTTTTTATCCAGCTTTTCTTGTTGCTCTAAGCAGAAGCACCCCTCTACCATTGGTTACTACAACCTACCCAGAGACAGAAGTCCTTCATTATTTATTTAGAAAAGTTAAGATTGTACATTCAGATTTTCATTTTTTAAAAAATCTGCAGCAAGAACCCAATCCAAATAATATTTTGTATCTATATCTAAATAAACCTGGATTGCTATGACATTCAAATTCCCACTGAAGTTTTCCCCAAAACAGTGTACATTTTACTCCTACATCTTCATAGTTTTTATCTTGAAATCATAAATGCGGTCACTTTAACCCAGCCTTTTCCATTGTTATTTGATAAATAAGTTCTACTTTATCGATATACAAAAGTAAAAGTCCACATAGTGTAAACGTTACTGATTTAGTGACATTGTGAGATATGAAATTGTTGGTAAAGCACTTAACACATGTTCTTTTTTCCTTCATATCCGTTGGATCATTAGGCTTTCAAATAAACATTGTTGAAATGTTGTGACCATTTGGCTTTTGAGAGGAAGGCCAACTGGCACGTGTACTGAGTGTTCTGCTGCTGGTTCTGTTGCCATGGCTGATGTTTTCAAGCTTGAAATTGAAAAAACTTTAGTTCATCTACAAATTATCAAGATCAGAGAAATTGATTTAGGCCAGAATTTTGGCACATAAAAGTGCCAATTTATTAATTTATAGTAATGAATACCAAAAATGCTACTGAGACCAGCCTTCCTATTACTAAGGATCTGGAAAGCAAGACATCAGAAGTCGTTTGTTGTGCATGAAGATAAATGGAAAATGGATAATAGAGTGGCCTATTTAGAGTGGATTATGGCAGAATTTTCCATGTCCTATACAGAAGTAAAACGAGCACTGTGTTTACTAGCTAGACTGCTGGCAAATTATTTAATCTTCCTGAGTGGCCAAAACGCTAAAGTCTGCCAAATACAAAATCACCTTTCTTAGATTCTACTGGCTGCTTATCAACAAAGCCCACTATAGCTATTCCTTTTCTTAGATCTCCATCAGACCATCTTACCCTCTGATTGTAGTTGTCATTGACATGCTATAATTTCCAGGTTATATTAAATTTTATATTAAATTACAGAATATATATTTTAATAATTTCTTAATCATATGTGAAAGAGATCCTAACTTTATCGTAGCATATACCAAAACAGAATTATTCCAACTATAGTTGTCCAATATCTTTCATAATTTATATTTTCTTAATCATAATTACAGAATAGATCATTTTATTACTAGATCCCCAAATCCATGGGGAAAACTATTTAGGATCTGCAGTTATTGTTTTGCAATTAATTATCACTTCATAATGTCTAAAATAATATAAAAATAAAAAGGCCTCTCTGAATATCATTTTAAATAATTTAAACTGGCCTATCTTTAAAATACTCTTAAATATTCATGACACAGTCACAATCAAATTCTGTAGTCATTTGATTACAGAAATCTATTAGAAATGTGAGAATTTATTGAGAAAATCTGGCCATTGAAGTAAAAAAAAATAATTGTTTTACCAAATAAATGTTCCTCTGAGTTTTTTTATGTTTATACAGAAATAAAGCACAAGATCTTACTCTTTACCCTATTATCCTTTTTCTACCAGTTGAATTTCCTCTGTTTAAAATCTTTGGAGGTTTCAAGCCAGGCAGCCAAAACATGTGAAAGTTGATAAGTGAAATCTTGGAGTTAGAGTGTGTGCTTCTGCTGCATGATCAGCATGAATGCATTTAGGTACACATTTCAGTTCACACAAAATGGGGAAAATTGAGGGTAAAATAATTATAATATACACAATATGATAGTTTAAAGGAACAAACAGAGGTCCTGAATAATCAGTCTGCTCTCATTCCTTGAGGCTGAGATTCTGACATATACTAATGACTCCAAACACCTTTTCTGTCTTAAAGAATCTAGGACCTGATGAGCAAGCATAGAATATGAGCTCTGAAGGCCTCACTGCCTCCATGCAGGAATTCAGGCTTGTCCCAAGAGCAGAACTGTGCTTTACTTTGGCTGTGATGAAGTATTTGCATCCTAAAATAGTTGCATGCAGAAAATTTGTGGCTCTTGGGAAAGAAAAGTCACTATGTGGATTATTCCTTTAACAGACAAAGGAGAATGAGATATTAAATGTGAAAAATAAAGTGCACATTATGGAGAACACTCTGCAAAACCAGAAGACTGGATGGGAAGAACTTAGCCGCCTGCGGATGGCATGGCAACTTAAAGGCGCTGAAAGCAAGTCTGTGAAGCAGCAGTGGATGGCATTCAAAGAGAAACTCAGAAAGGTAAGGGAATGCAAAGTGTCACTAAGTCTCAGAAAGGAAGGAAATCCTAATGCACGTTGACACATGACAGAGCCTTGAAAACAATACAGTAAGTGAAAGGAACCAGGCAAAGAGGGTATTATGTACTTCCACTTATTCAAGGTGTCTATAGTCAGATTCATAGAGACAGAAAGCAGCCTTGAGGTTTCCAGGGGCTGTGGGGAGGGAGAGGAAATGGGAGTGGCTTAATAGGTGCAGAGTTTCTGTTTGGGTTGATGAAAAAGTTCTGGAGATGAATGGTGGTGATGGTCACACAGAATGCATTATGCCACTAAATTGCACACTTAAAAGTGGTAAAAATAGTGAATATTGTTATGCCTACCATAAGAAAGGCAAAAAGATAGCAAGGCAAAACAAGGACTTCTAACCGTTTAGAACCATAGATGTTGTGTGTTTTCAGTGAGCTAAAAAGTGTAACGGCACACCACATCAACACTAGAATGACCATTGGTATTTGCTCAGGTATCCAAGAAAACACACCCATGGTTATCCAATGTTTATTTCAGGCAACTCACAATGTAAAACTTCTTCAGGAAGTACTCATGCCTGTGTCTGCACTTGACCTTGGAGGGAACCTCCAGACCATTTCAGATCTGCAGAAAAAATGGAACCAAATGAAGCCTCAGTTCCAGGTGAAGAAGTAGATTGATGGATTTGGGTGACTGGGAAAAATTTTTATTCAGTTTGGTTGAAATTTACCTAATTAATTTTTACAGTCTGGTAAACATTTTTTTTTAACAAAAATACAGCTTGCCTAATAATCTACTGTAAAGACACATTTTTCTTAGTGTTTTCATGCATGCTTCTCTATTTGATGACACACAAACATTCAGGCCACAAAATGTCCTAAATACATTTTTATTATAGATAAATTTAACTTACATTATTAATTAAAAGTTGAATGTTTTTACCATATAAACACACACACACACACACACACACACACACACACACACACATATTCTCTATTTTCTTAGGCAGTGTTTTAAATTGAGATGCCTCAGAACAAGGATGGGCAACCTCTAACCTAGAAGTTCTGCTGCCCTTAGTCCCTGAAATCTCCACTGAGATTTCCCTGTCCCCATATGCTGCCAACCAGCTTTTACCACAGCCCCAGGAATTTTGTTGTGCTCTTCATTCACCCTCAGAAAGCCCTCGGATATGAGAGAGAAAATCATGAGTCATGTTCCTGGCTTCTGACTGCTGAACACATGCCTTGCTCCCCAAACCCTGCTGCTCCTAATGTAACAATGTAACACAACTGCCAGGAGAGGTTGCCAGTGCCATTGTCCTTTGACCTGGATTTGTGTGTGTGTGTGGGGGGGGTTGCTGCAATATTAAGGCATATGTTCCTGTCTCTCCATCATAAGTGTTGACTTTAAGGAATCCCAGAATCCAATGAATGAAAGTTCCTTTAAGACAAAACATATAAAATAAAATATAACCACCCTCATTATGCATGCGTACCACAGCAAACTCTTTCATCAGAACTCTCAGAAAATGTGACTTGCCTGTGTTAAGTTCCTTGAGATGCCCTGTGTAATGTGCTCACTAGCATTTCATTTGCCTACCTGTGTTCGTGTCCAAGTTCTTCTAAATCAGAATCATGCTGAGTTCATCTGACTCTGTCACTGTGATGTGCAGGTATCTGATGGCTATGTGCTTAATTTGAGCTTAAAGAGCCTATTTAAGTCAGTCTTCTGAAAATCATTTCCTTAACCTAAATCATTTGCATTATGTTTACCTTTGATATAAGATCCTCCCCCCAAAATTATAGTAGTATCCCCTTTAAGTTGCCAACTCTTGTGAGTTCTACACAAGAATCTGGGTTTCTATGAGGGATATCTGAGCAGTACTCGGTAGAAGGGAAGGCAGTTTATCCTCTGTGCCTATGGTGGCTATTTGTGGATGGGGACAGTCACTTTGAAGCAGCGTATCCATTCTACTGTTCATCTGGTGGTTCATTCTGATCATTCTTTTATTGGAGAGCACAAGTAATTCCCCTGATATATTTGTACACTGGTCTTCTCTTGATGTTCTGACCATGCCACTTAATTCTAGTCTGTATTAAATATCAGAGATGTTTGTGGGACTTCATAAAGATTTAAGAGACATTTATTCAACAGATGGGGGGAGTATGTGGTGGGCCATAGGAATGCATGGCTTTCCATTTCACCACCTAGCCTTGACACATTTTTTTAGCATTGCTTATACATTTCTGAGAAGATAAGGATGAAACAATGTACCCCTGCAAGCACAATGCCTGGATTGGGGGAGGCACATAAGAAGTATTTGTTAACAATGAGAGAATATTTATTATTTAGATTATAAGATTGCTGGTTGTGAAAAAAAAAAAAACTCTCTGAAAGCTGGATTTCTTGTATTGCTTTCAATGTTTTAGCAACTGCGTGATGAGGTTCAGTATATCATGAGAGAGTTGGAAGAATTAAGAGGCAAAGGAGCCCCTGTGAAAGAAAAGTCTCAACAACTGAGTGACCTTATTAACCTCCATCAAAAGCAGATAGAGTGCATCCAAGATTATGACAATCTCCTGCACAAGGTGGTCCTATTCCACAAAGTCAGGGAGGAGGTAAGACCTACAGATGTCTGAAAGATTCTGGGTTTTACACTATGGAATTAAATTAATCATAGTGTCACAAGTCAGAGTCAAATTGCTTGCATTTGAAGCTAACATAATCTGGTGCCTAATTTATTTATCATGATGCCCCATCCTCCCTTACTTTCCTCATCTTTGGTCCATAAAGATAGCACCCATATTTCTAACTCCAAGCCCTGCCTCTCAGGCTACCTTACCGGGCAGGTCTTTGTCTCTCCTCTCTGTTATGTAAAACTGTACCTCCTTCCAACAATCCCATCCTACTTGGAGTAACCTCCCTCTCCCTCTTCTACATCCCTAGTGCTCTTATTCCACACATCTGTCATTTTTAGTAGCTTGATTCTTAATTATATTACATCTTACTAAGAGCAGCATTTTTTCCCAATGCAAGGATAAGTTATTTGAGGGCAGGAACCAAGGAATGTCGAGTACCTGACATCATGGAGTTCTCAGCAAATATTATTTTTTGTTTGCTTTCTTCACAAGAACATTGAAGTTATTAGCCTTCATTAGCATGAAATGGAGGTGTGCTAATATTCCTTTACTATTGCCTCTGAATTTGCTCAGATCATAGGTCTAGACCTTGCTAAGGTTTTAGAAAAGGACCAAAAGGGCGTTTCCATCTTTCATAGAACTGACAGTGTTAGCTGCTCAGTGTTACCCAGTTGGATTTGCAGCACTGTAACATGTATTTGGCCATAGAACTAATAATTACGGGTGGGCTTGGCAGCATTTCAACAACCTAGTATAATATGTTATAGAAAATAGGCTTAAAAATCTATCTATGAAATTCAGGCTAATTGTTAATTCTCTAAATTCCAGCTGGGACGTCTCATCAAATCAAGAGAACTGGTGTTTTTGAAGCAGCTGGAGGAACTAGGTGATGCTCATGAGGCCCAGATGCACCTCAGTCGCTCTCAGGATCAAAAGGCACATGTGGAGCAGCTCTATAAACTGGCCCTTTCCTTAGGAGTGGACATTATCTCATCAGCACAGCACCCTGTAAGCATCTTAGGACACCACCATTCTACCTAATGAGAAGGAAGGCAGGCAGACTGCTTAGCATACCTTACATTTAAAAATGCATTCAACTATTGGGGTAGTTATTTGTGGTGAGTTTCTACCACCTATAACAAAAGAAAAAAAATTTAAGGAGAATATCCGAATATAAAAATCTTACTGAACACATCTATTCTCATGTTATTTTAAAATAGAGTATGTTATAGAGCTGTGTGATCCCACATAGCAGTTAGGTTTCACATTTGAAATGTGCCTAATGCAACTAAGGAGCAAAACTTATAATTGTATTTAATTTGAATTAATGTAGTTGTGAGGAAACTTTTAAGTATGTTGAGGGCAACTTGGTATGTGAATCTGCTTTTGAAACAAAATTTCATGAAATTTAAGTGTAGATCAAATATTTCTGATAGAAACTTAGCAACAATTGAAATATGCTCAAAGTAAGAAATTATATCAAATTTCAAAGACAAGATGAAAACTTCTTATTAATTTTTTATATGGTTACCTGTAATAAAATGATACTTGGAAATATTTATAAACCATATATGAAAATTAATTTCACTTATTTCTTTTTTACTTTTTATTATGACTACTGAAAAATTTTTAATAATTTTTATGGCTCATATTATATTTGCACTGGACAATGCTGCTTTGGCATTACAGATCTGGAAGACCTTTAGATCCTAGTGTTTATCCAGAACATTTTATAGAGGAAGAATTTAAGGTCCAGAGCTGCTTACCATAAAAGCCCAAAATGGAAGAACGCAAACCCCCTGGCTCCAGCCAGGGCTCTGGGAACTAAGTGTTGATCTGCTTTTCCCCACTGACCAGATTTCAACAGAGGAGCTTAAGAGGAAAGAAAGTATTTCCAAATCTAATTTTCACAAACAACACAATAGAGTCTGATTTTCTGATTTTTAAAAAACCTTCTCCAAATTCCTTATTTAAAGGAAGAAAACATTATTTATTCCATTAAAATGTATTGCATGAATAATGTCAAAATGGCCAATCTAATTTTAAAGTTCATTTAAGATGATCCACCAAAGTATACATAACAGGGAAACTACAGTGTATCTTCCTAAACTGAGAGAAATCCAAGTATTTGTTGCTGTGAAGAGGACATACTTTTGTCAGGAAAGAGCTTTCTTTCTAAAGAATTTTATTAGTAAATGAACTTTAAAAAGGAAAAAAAGAAAGTAAGAAGTCTCACATGGCACAAATAATGTAAATTGTTCTCCAGCCCTTTTCTGGCCCTTCTGTGCTCGGTAGAGATTGGAGCACTTGCAGAATGAACCTGAGGTTAAACTCAAGTTGACGTGAAAATTATAGTACAGAGTGGAATGTTTCTAATGCATATTTTATGGCTTTTGAAGTAAAAATTATACCTTATAATGAATGGTGTCTCCAAGGAGTTGGGCGTGATGAGCAAATCTTCCAAACTTGAAATTCAAGACTGGAAATGTCTTTCCTGTAATGTTATCTGGCTTCCTTCTGAAATAATTATTTTCAGATGCGTTTAAGATAAAATAAATTAGGATCCTATATCTTATTTTTTTAAGAAGTGTTGCTTGTGAGTTTCATAATGCAGGTAAATTGCATATTCATCTTATGGCAATTTCATCTGTTCTTTTGTTACTTCCAAGTGCTTTTCATTTTTAGAATTGCTCTAATGTTTCTGCAAAGAACTTGCAGCAGCAGCTGGAGGTCCTCGAGATGGACAGCCTGAACTGGCGTGCCAAAGCTGAGGAGCGGGACCAGGCCCTGTGCCGCAGTTTGGAGTACTGCGCCACAAGAGACGAGATAAATGAGGTGGGACTATGGGAACTGACACTGACAAAAGCTGCTTCCAACATGAAGTGTGCACCTCCGTGAACACACGTGTACACGTACACACACACACACACACACACACACAGTGAATCAGGAGATTTCCTTCTTGCCCATGTCCTTTAATCCTCAGAACAGTGCTCTCAGGGCTCTGAAAGTTTCAGTAAACTTCAAGGTCCCAATTTTGTTGAAGTGAGTCAATACACACGATGACCCAGAGGCAGGATTACAGGTGTGTTTTGTGTGTGTGCACTCACTTGCTTTTGTTTGTTTGTTGCTTTTCTCCCTATTCAACCCTCACAGCAGTCATTTGCTTGAGCTGGTTCAGCTTTTTTAGGGCACAGACGACAGGGTGACACTGCCTGGTGGCAGCTAGCTCAGCCTGCTGAGAGTCTATTTAAGTACGGTTGACTCATGGTGAAGGGGGTGCTAAGGGGAAGGGAACAGGGTCTGTGCTTCAGAGGCTACTACAAAGTATTAGCACCAAAGTCAAGTGGTTGGTTTCATATTTACTCAAACTGAATGGCTTTTCTGCGAACAACTCAGTGCAAAAGAAAGCTAAAAGTGGTCCTCGATCCTTGTCCACATGCCCCCAGAGGCATAATTCCACCTCTTCGCCATCAACAGGGACCAACCCCCAGCTCCTAGCACTTACTGAGCAACCACCACCCCTTTCCTAGCTAAAATTCCCATTCATGGGTTTACTAATTTGGGGGAAAAACACAGATTAGGATAGCAAGGGTCCTAATTCCGGGAAGTGATAGCAGAACACTAGTGTACCCATAAAGACTAGATTTTTCTCCATTTACAGCAAGCTGTTTCTGAGCTCCTTAAGACATGAGTCCACTAGGCAAGGAGAGGAGAGAGAAAAAGAGGTAGTTAACCTTCTTGAACTTCTGGTTTATGCCTGATCTGTATAATCCAGGCACAGCAAGGGCACAGCAAGTATCAAATATTATCAAGCAGCATTAAAGCATGGACTAAAGCTTGACTAATTGAGCTTTAATAGTAGTCTAGCTCCAACATACACCCCTACAGGCCATGTTTTGCAGAGCACAGGCAAGTGCAGGAAGGATCATGACTGGAAAGAAAGCAAGAGGGCAGAACAGGAGGACTTTGGACCCCATCCAACAGGAGGGAAGCAGAAACTGATATCTACCAACAGTTTTCATTTAAGCAACATGCCACAGGTCTACAAGAGTCTCTGCTCAGAGTCTGTGTTTCAGGGAGTCACTTTCAACTAAAGCCTTGTTAACTCATTCCAAATAAAGCCCAAAATGCAGTCTGCCCTCTCCATTGTAGCGTGTCCTCTTTTGGTTCCTGTACTGCAGCTTACACTCCTGTCAGATCTTGTTAATGGAGACAATCAGAGCTTACTTTGCTCCCTAAGTCTATAAAATTTGGATTTGTGGCCAGAGAAACAAATTTTTAACAATCCTCCCAAAGTTATCTTCTGTCTTCCTCCTCTCTTCTTCCACTTCTCACTTGCTTCCTGCTTCTCCTTTTCTCCTCCTCCTTCTTCTTTCTGTATATCATTGTCTTGTCAAAATCTCCCTCCTGGCAGTGACAGCCTAGCTCTGTGTTACAAGTGGAGCAGTCTGAGGGTATTTCCAGCCCCCTCTGGCTGGGTTTCTATCTCCTTGAGGAGCCGTGGCATTTGTGGAGCTGGATCTCCCTGTTAGGCCCTTCCAGCAGGATTCTATTTACAGGGACTGCCTTGTGATGAACTTGCACTTGGAACCAGCCAGCTGGGATGACAGATGACCCTTCTAGTCACAGTCGGGACACCCCAGGATTGTCTGTACCGTTTCAGGAATGAGCAACCAGACACATGTGGGTTTGATGTGGGAATCAGATGTCATTTTAGCATACTCCTTAATATTAAAAGAGGTATCCTTCCCATTTGCTTCCATTTCAAATCCAACTAATCTTTGATGTAAGTTACAGTTTCACATTGAAAGGATCTTTGAAAACCTTGAGTCCTTTTTTCCTTTCTTTTCTTTCTTTCTTCTATTTTTTTTTTGGTAGACATACTAGGCATATCAGAGCGTAGCAACCCGCCCTGAACTTTCCAACCACGAGCCTAGTAGGAACATATCAGAAGGAATGTTTTTAGTGCCCCTTAGTAAAATAAATATATATGTGTTCTAGTTTATATTGCAAATATCAGAATACAAACAGATGGTAGGTTTCCACAGTGGTAAAAATATTTAGATATTAATAATGTTAAAAATTTAGATATTATTTTCATTATTACTCTTTAGATATAGGTACCTAGAACATTATATAAAATTAAATAATGTATGTTACGCGATATTTTTCTTATATCGAGTATAAAACCAGATACCCAGGCAGGAAACTAAAACATGCACAGTATTTGATTTCTAAAGTTAATCTTAGAACATTGTTTTGCTTCCAGTGTGCTTAAAGTGCTACCTGAAAGTTCACAGACTCTGAGTTGCAGTAGATTTTAGAGAATGTCTAGTACAATATCTTCATTTTTCAGATGAGAAAGAAAACTGTGGTGTAGGTATATGATTTTAATTTTAATAATGCCCTAGAGGAAAAAGAGTTTCTGCTCAAAGTATTCCAGGGAGTTGACTGTGAGCCAGAGGCTAATTTATTGGGCAAAAGTCAATTGCTGAGTTCAGAATTTACCATTCACAAATGTTTTAGTACCAACCACCTACTACTTGGTCTCATGTTAATATATCTTTTTCTCTATGGTTTCTTCTTCTATCCCTCTTTTCTATCTATTTTAAGATATTTGTGTGATTGGATATGACAGCATAGTTCATTTAGTTATTTCAACAAATATTTCCTTCTTGACCATGCTCTAGCTAACTAATGTGGTCTCATCTGTACTGAAGGCCCATACAAAAGGACTCAGTACTTCAAGGCACAATGTGTCAGTGATCTAAATGTCATTTTAAAAAAATGTGATGCAGTATTCCTTAACGACAAAGAACAATGATTTTGTGCCTTGAAAAATTTTAATAAGTTAAAAATTTTTTATTAAGACATAGGAAATTATAAAACCTTATTTTCTTTGTGTTTACCTACTAGAAAACACAGCTGTCAAACTGCCAGATTTTGCAGTGTTTATTTTCACCCATTTCACACAAAGGCATATTTAGATGCATAAATGTTAAATATCACTGTATATTTTCTTGCTTAGCTAGGTGAATAAGTGATTAATACACAGAGCATAATATTCTCTGCTGTGTGACATGACAGAGGAACATCGTTAGTTACTCATTCTTTACCCATCTGCATTTAGAAATGTAATAAGTTAACACTGAGCATGTTTCTCTTATAACTTGACCAAAAAAATCCTTTATATGATGTTAATGGAAATTTGTACCTAGGGGCTCATATTATGGGTCACAAGCAATTCCTTTGCTGAAAAGAATAGCAGTGACAGAATCAGGTTGGTTTCCATTTTCTCAAAATAAGCTTTCCACACATAAGCTTTCAGATAATTATATTACTGTACCCTGAAGTGTAGCAACATCTTGCCCATCAGGAAGGAAGTGGAACAGGACTCAGCCTGTATATTCCATGTGTCAGTCATGTGTTCCAATGGCACAAATTCTTCTGTCAGTTCGAATAAATCCATCATCTGAGTTCTAGAGACACAAGCTGGATTAGAAATAGTAAATTGGAATAGAGGAATAGTGTCCCTATGGACACATACACAATCAATAAAATTAAAACCACCTGACATCATATGGCACTTTGCCACTGACAAAATGACCATCAACAGCCACCCACTGGCAGGAAAGGAAGTAGAAAAAGGTTATATAGAGAGCAAAACAGCCATTGGGGCAGCACTATGAAATAGTGCAGACAGTAATTATTTTCCAAATTTATATCCTGAACTCATTATTTAAAAATAAAAAAAGACTTCATTCAACAAATATCTTTAATGTGGTTACAGTGTGCCAGGCCATAAGAATCCAAATGACCACAGGAAACTTAGTCTACAGAAAATTAAAACCTGGGAGGCTTCACAATCATGGCCATTTGTTAATCAAGCCCCACTCTGATGGAAGGTATATGTAAGTAAATAGGAAAATTTGCAATTGTTTAGGAAGCTGCCGTCCTTGTTATATGTGCAAATGACTATAGAAAAGTTCCAGAAGAATATAAAGAGCTGAAGTTTAAAAGTATAGCTATCATATCCAGGAAATAAAACTTAATAAAGATATTATGAAGATATGAAATATGCAGAGTGGGTAAAATATTTGTTATTGAGACCTGCTGCCACCTACAATTTGAAATGGTGCAATCATCTTCTTTTTCCAAGTTGCTCCATTTTCTGTTGCTACAAGATGGGTTGATGTGGTATGGTTGATGTGGTATGGTTGCCGAATGGAATGAGACCAAGAAAGTCTTGTCCTGAAATCTCTTCAGCACTAATGCCGAATATTCTACCATTGATGTTTATAGCAAACCATTCCAGTTAGCTTTTAAGTCTTTGGGTGTCTTCATTTCAAATGCAAGCATTCCTGGGAGGTTACATTATAGACTTCTGTTACTGGAAACAAGCAACAAAAAGGTTTTTTGTTTGTTTGTTTGTTTTCTGGAATGGGCAAAATAGTAGGCAAGAAATGAAGTTTGTGGGGTGGACATTAAGAGAAATGAAAATTGACTACCAATTTTATTATTTTGCTTCTGACCAAGAGTGTGTCAGTTCTAATGGAGTTTTTTTTTGTTTGTTTGATTTGGTTTTTAAATGCCTTTCCAGGATTGTAAAATGTTCACTTCTCTCACACCAATTCACCTTGACAGCAACAGACTTACAGATAATACATTCTTGTGCCAAAGCTGCCTCAACCAGCTTAGTCAAGACTAAGAATAGCAAGTCAGACCTGCAAGTCAGAAGCCTCTTCTGCTTCTTCCCAACCACATTTTCTTCCTAACCGTGAAAGGGAGCTAACAGCTTGCTAGGAAATTTGGTGAAGATGCTCATTCTCCTAGTTTCAAAATGACTAGTTTTAAAATCTTAATAGCTTTTTATCTCATTTTAGCTATTAACTTAGTCTACTTATTCCATGGCAAATACAGAGGAATTGAGTGAGTGCAAAAATAGGAATATCAAATTATTCACTGAAAAACATATTTTTCCTAATTTTAAAAGACTTTTAGAAATTGTATTAATATGAATTATAACAACAGTTACACATTTCCAACAGGGTAAATTTTTTCTTGCACCATGATTTGGGCATTTTATTTTTCTGCATATGTGCTCAAGTCAAACAGTTGTCCTAACCATCTCCACCATTCCCCATTGTTGACAAGCTAACTAAAGTTAGAAACAGCTGCATGAACAATGATACTGCACTAAGCAGCCATGGCACTCAGTTCCTTTAAAAATATGACCCCAAGTTATGTGGGGATTAGATGGGAAGTTTAGTTTTCAATTTGGAATGTACAGGTAAGAAAAATTAGATACTGCTAAATTTTTTAGTTGCTAAAGTTAGTTCCATACTGCCTTCCATGTGTACCTCAAAGGTACTGAATTTGAGTTGGTTAAGGCACAAGCGTTTAGATTTTGAATGGATTTCCAATGGGACCAGAAAAGAAAAGTGCCAGCACCTTCGTCAAAGGAGCTCATGTGTCAGAAAGAGGCTGATCCCATTTCACATACCCATAGCGTCATGAACATTCTTTAACCTTATAAATCATCTTCAGTGGAAGTGCATACATTCTGAAGCAAACAGAAGTAAAGTCACACTCATCAGTTATCAGTCTTGAATTTCTTTTCTTTTCTTTTCTCTTTTCTTTTCTTTCCTTTCCTTTCCTTTTCTTTTCTTTTCTTTTCTTTTCTTTTTTTCTTTTCTTTTCCTTTCTTTTTTCTACTGAGGATTTAACCCAGGGGCGCTTTACCACTGTGCTACATCCCCCAGCCCTTTTTATTTTCTATTTTGAGACAGAGTCTTGTGAATTCCTGAGGGCCTCAATGAGGGTCTCAATGATTTGCCAAGGCTGGCCTCAAACTTGTAATCCTGCTGTTTCAGCCTCCCGAGTCACTGGAATGACAGGTTGTGTGCCACCCCACTCAGCCAGTCTTAAATTTCTTAACCTAAAGTTGATTTGAAATCTCCTGATTTAGGATTAAAGTTTTAAGGCTCAATCTTTCTCTATCCCTCTTATAATTTTCTAGTAGCTGTTAAACCTTCTCATTTAAACAAATGCCCCTGTTCAGGTGTCAGTTGCCTTGACCAGCAGGGCTATTAATTCAGAAACCAGAGAGGGGTGATGTGGGTTGAAGAAAACCAGACACACACAGAGAAAAGGCTGGGGCCAGGTGGGCGGCCAAACCCTATTGGAGTTTGACTGACCCAGAGCTAGTTCGGCATGTTTATTATATAAGTTTAATCAGAAGGTTATTCTTGGGAAAGTTTCAGCAAAGCAGGCAATCTAAAGGACATGTGACTGTCGAGACATTAGGGTCATCTTGTTGTGCTCAGAATCCTCTATCCCTGGGAGTTGGTGTCTGAACTCAAGGCCTGGACTAATAACTGTTACATGCCTTTGCATGTAGCCCCCACCGCCCCCTGTCCACCATGTCACCTTAGCAACTGGGCCATCTTTTTTCCCCCCTGGCTGGGCCATCTTGACCTGCACCTTTGTGCAGACATTTCCCTGTGCAACACAGCCATGAGGGAATCAGGGCATGGTTCAAATCACCACTCTCCCCATTTTTTAATTTTTCAAATGTAACTAATGTGTGCTACTTTAAGCGTTGGAATTTTTCCTTCTGTGTAGGGGAACCCTCACTGCTCTAAGGGAAAAAGGGCTATATGACTGCTCTGACTGCTTCAGGCTGAGAGGGGGCAACACAGGGCAAGCAGTTTGGGTTTCTCCTCAGGAATGTTTTGGTCAATCTAGAAATCCAAGGCAAAAGTCTGGTTTGGAAAGATGGTTTGTAAAGTCATTGGGAGGTGGCTGCTTCTATGAGAGAAGCAAGAAGATGTGAGTACTAGAATGAGATTAATGCAAAATAAATGAATATGATGATGATGATGGAGACCAGAAATTTTTAATTTTTAATTTTTATTTTATTTTTTTACCAGGTGGCATAAGAGCTAAGAAATTATCTTGAAAGATAAGACCAGATTAAAGTTTGAATAAATCCTTATAATTTTAACAATTAGAGGATTAAACTTTGGTTTATATGAGTACACTAATATTTGATCTTTAAAAAGGCTTGACTAATTTTAATTAATTGTGCTAGTTATATATAACTAATTTAGTTACACACAAACTTTTAAAACTTTACCCAATGATTTTCAGTTTAATAACAGTCTCCCTTCCTCTAAACTGAAGCATATAATAAGTATCTCATTTCAGTAATGAAAAATAAGATATAAAGTTTTATTTTCCAGTGGATAAATGTTAGTGATATATTTTCCCCTTTATTATAACTTCAATAAAATAGGCATGAAACAAAATTTATCATCTTAGCCATTTAATGTGAACAATTCAGTGCTATTTAGTACATTTACACCATTGTGAATCTATCAGTACTATCTACCTGCAGAAGTTTTTTTTTTTTTTTTTTTTTAATACATTCCAAAGAGAAACTCTGCTTATGAAACAGTAACTCACCATTGAGGATATGTGTGGGGATGTAGAAAGAAGCCACTGGGGTATATGCTCCATAGGCTGCGGGAAGGTAAAATCCTTAACTGTACACTCAGAATTATTCATGCTTGTGGAGAAAATTCCCAAGTAACCTAACCCACCGACAGCCATTGCCCCAAGTTAGCTTCGCTCATCCTTCTCTCCCTCCTCCCTTTGCAAAACTGTGTGACTCCAACTGGACCATCCTTACAGACTATCATGTAACACTACCAGTTCTTTGTTCTCGGACTCCCTCTTCTATAAAAGTGCTGTATTTCCTTAATAAATTTTGAGACTGTGTCTAGAACCTGCTCTCCTGGGTGGCATTGGTTACCCCGTCGGCCTTACCCGCTCCAGAAGGGACAAAGAGCCCACAGGTCAAGGCCTAGCCAAACAGTGACAATAGGTCGAGGCCTAGTCAGACAGATACAACAAATATGTTTTTTAAAACAAGAATTCCTGGCTTGTTCAGAGGTGGTACTTATCATACCTATAGTTGTAGGCTACAGCATTATGGGAAAAAAACTCCTGCCTAAGTTTTCTGTGAATAAGTAAGGATATAGCTCCTTTATAGCTCAGACTCATAAAACTGACCTCATCCTTTCCTGCTAAAATCGAACATGTGCACACTGAAACATTAAATGTCATAATATATAAATATTTATTGGTACAAATATGCTAATTTAACATAACGATCTTGTAAATCATTTCTGAGTTCTGATAGAGAAATTGTTTCTAATTTTGAAATTATAGCTCTTTTGGCTCCATAACATTACTGATTTATCAATTAAAGTGCTTTTGTGATCTTTGTTCTTGATTTAAGTTATAGTTTCAACCTAATGCTTAACAATTTCATTTACTACATAAAATAAATACTACTGATTAAGCATAAGAATGTCAGATGCAAAAATTGCATGAATATAATAATTTCTGTGTATACAAGTCTGCTAAGACTTTGCAGGTGATTGTCTCCGAGAAGTGTTAAATATAAGACCAAGGCTTTATTTTTAAATAGGCAGAATTTTAAATAAGCATTTTGAGAAAGCATGCATTTTCTAGGACAAATACATTTTTCTGCATTATGAATTTAAAACCTGGCCTGTGCACAGCTTTTATTCCCTCCCAAATAAATTGTTTGCTGTCATTGAAAAGAATTTTAATGTTTTTCTGACTTTTCTTATCATAGCTCAAATTTATCAACCATGACATTGTTCACTCTTGCTATTAAAGGGTTCCACATAATCTGAGGTTAATGTTTTCTCTGTACTTCTCTTTGCTGATAATACAAAGAAAGAGTTGCCTGTCAATATCCTCATCCTCCTTGAATATAGAGAAGGGACAGAAAGTGATGTGTCTAATAGACTGCTTAGAATTCTGGGGCAATGGTAAAGTCAAGCTGTCATCATCTGTACCCTGTTCTCTAAGCACAGACATGTCCTCTGTTTATGCCCAGGTTAGCATCGCCACCATTGGCAATGACTGTCTCTTTCTTTTTATTGACCTTTTTGTTTTTGAAGCACATCTAAAGTTAAAGGCCTATGTCTAAGAAGTAAACTCCTCTAAAATTGTTCATGAAAAATAATTTTTAACTGAGCAAATAAAACTCTCACATTGGCTCTTCTCTTCCACTCCAAGGTGGTCTAAATGTCAACACTTCATAAACCTCTTCAACCTGAACAGCTCCTTGGAGCTTACTACATGTATATGTGAAGGCTGCAAGAGAACACTGGAGATGGAAGAATCAGGAACAAATATTAGCCCAGAGAACAGAATGAATAGGAAAAATGATACCAAATAAATAAAAATAAGAAAATCAGAGTTGGTGAAAGCCTTTATACAATATGTTAGAAACTGTCTTGCTTAGGAACCAAGGAATATCCTATAATTTTAAATCCTAATTTAAAATTAAAAATCAAAAAGTATTAAAAACAATACATGACTCCTTATATTAGGGGATATACTTAAATTCACATTAAATATCCACTTAGCAGATTTGGTAGATTTCTATTGAAGATTACGCTGAATACATTTTGAAGGTTTTACGTATTTCAAAGTGCTTAGATATCTGATTAATCATAAATGAATATTAGCTTTCTTATTTTAAGGAATTCTGTTTCTTTTTATTGAACTGTAGCTCAAAGAGTCTTTCAAAGATATCAAAAAGAAATTCAACAATTTGAAGTTTAATTACACTAAGAAAAATGAAAAAGCTCGAAATCTGAAGGCTCTTAAATATCAAATACAGCAAATTGATATGTATGTCGAAAAAATGCAGGTAATGAAAAAGTGTGTGTGTGTGTGTGTGTGTACTAGAATGATCGCAAAACCATTTTGCAATTCACATCTAGGTGTCTCTTGGGTTTTTATAAAAATAGCATTTGAATCATAAAGATCATCTTCCATTTTTATAACAATTGGATTTCTTGTGTAAAATAAGTAATACATTGATTATTTCTCTTTCTTTTCAAAAATAGTAATTTATCTCTATAGTCCACAATCTGCCTTCCTGAAATTTTTTTGGTTAGTTTTTGATGTTCAGCAAAATGGTGCCAATTTTACATGGACTAACCTGCAGTCAGTTGCATCCTCCACTCGGTAACAGCATGCCACCCTGACTGGGATTTCTATCATCTGAAGTCAAGTGTTGCTTTTATTAACTTTTTAAAACATTAGCTCTGAGAGCTAGATTTCAAATTCTTTATTTTTTTTTCAATTTAAAGTTTTTAAAATTGATCCATTCCCCAAAATCATGCATGTTTGCATGGGACTAGGTGCTATTTTGATACGTGCACACATTGTGTAAAGTCTAAATCAGGTAAAACATATCTGTCTGCTCAAACACTTACCATTTTAACTTTCAAAATTCCCTGAGCTTTCTGGAATATGCACTACATTATTGTTTTCTCTAGTCACCCCACTCTGCAGTAGAACACTGGAGCTTCCTCTCCTATCTGACTCTAGCTTAGTACCCAGTGATGGATGTTGAGATTTAGTTTTTGAGGAGCTTCAAAATTATTTCTACCAAACCTACCCCTCATGTCAACCTCTATTCTTCTCCCCAAGACATATGCACCCAGTAAGTCATTGCTTTCTTTCTTTGTACCTTTCTATATCAAGAGCTTCCTTCAAGGCTCTCATAGTCCCCTGATGATCACATGTATGCCCTAAATTATTTGAATGCCTTTCAAATAATTTAGTGAGCTTATTAAGAAGAAGTATTTGATTTTCACTTTATGATCACTGTCTTTTTCTAAAACTCCTACTAATATTTCCAAAATCTTTAATAGAGCCTACTAAATTTTTTATGTATCTGCTGAATACTGAATCAACAAAATATTTAGAATAAAACCTATTCTCATTTTCAAAAACAACTTAAAATAAATATGATTTTAGCATATCAGAATGGTGGAAGTTACAAGTTTTTCCAAGTTATTGTCCTGCTATTTTTTTGCTACCTTTCATAAATCAAACTTGAATTTTTTCAACTTTTTTTGCACAGGTTTTGAGAAAGAAAATGGAAAAAGTTAATAATAAAACTTCTGATTCTTTCTTAAATTATCCAAATAATAAATTTAATGTCCTTTTGGAAGCCATGAAGGATTTGCAAAAGCAGGTGGATGATTTTGAGAAAGTTGTCACAGATTACAAAATAAATCTCGACCTGACCGAGCATCTCCAAGAAGTAATCGAAGAGGTACTGTCTTCCTGTTGTGATGGTATCCTTGTTGTAATATTTAAAGAAACTATTTTGCTCCTTTGAAACAATGCTGCATTAGATATTATTGTCATTAAATCCCTGATTCATACTCCTTTTCCTGATTATTTCCTTAGAATAATTTCCTGAAGTAGAATCGCTAGGTCAAAGGGGATGACTATTGCAAGGTTTTTGATTATATTATCCAGTTGCTCTTCAGAAAGCTTTTACTAATTTACTCTTGCCAGAAACATGACAGTACACATTTCTTCATAACCTCATCAATTCGGGATGTCTAACCACTATGAAATTATGTTCACTGCTGGATAACCATTTAAAATACTCATAATGGCTTATTTATCTCACAGAATTTGAAAATATTTAGAAAGAAAGTGGTACTGGAATTTTTTTCAGGCACAAGATTTTATTCATGTCAGTTTTGTTATTGTCAAGAGGATTAATGGTGGTCTACACAAAAGGCATGAAGTCTGACAAGTTAAAGTTATTATTTCACACTTCATACTGAAGAAGCTACACTTGAAGCGCGAGTGTTCTTTGTTACCTATTATTCTGAGATACAAAGTGTCTTTCTTTACCACTAATGCAGTTGAGTTTTTATTTTAACACCACATTAAGGAGGATCAAGATGATTATTCATCTATATCTGATATATGGGTTTGCTGCAGCTCCATGGCACTTATTTAAAACCAGCTTATAAGAGAGTCATGTGTTGCTATTTCTCACCTAGCGTAAGTGCCTCTGGCCTGGGTCAGATGTTCCTCCCATCACAATTATTCATTTTTAGTGAGAAACTGTTTCAATTCTCTACTGTGCTTTGAAAATATGACTATCTTCATGACCGTCTTCTATTTTGAAAAGGTAAATGCTATCCTTTGGATGATATTTCTTCCATCCATGATCCAAATATCATTCTTAAAAGAGAATTTATTTATTGCAATATTAATCGGGCAATATTTTACCCATGGATTGCTAACAGTGTTAGTTTATTATGCTGGATTTTGACTGTTTGAGCTATTTCCTTTCCACTTAGCTGATGTTTGGATTCTTTTTAGTGCCAATTGTTTTTCATGACTTTTGTTTTTGAAAGTCTGCAACATTCCTCTAAGGAATTATTTTTTAGACAAATCTAAGCAGGCAGGAGAGTCAAAGCTGTTTCTATTTATTTGCTTTTTAATTTTGTTTACACATATTTTCATACTTATACTCTTTCTTATTTATGCCTTTAGTATCTAAGTGCAAGATTATATTGTAGCGTTTTGGTATTTTCTTTAGTATGCCTTAAAAACAAACCCATGTGAACACAAAGTTTGAGGAAATTAAAATTTAATGCTTTATTGGTCAATATTGAGAACTTTAGAAGGATGGCATCTCTTTAATCTGTGCTTTAACCCATTTTAATTTAGTGTCACTTTTGGTATGAAGATGCAAGTGCCACAGTTGTAAGAGTTGGGAAATATTCCATGGAGTGCAAGACAAAGGAAGCTG
Source organism: Glaucomys volans (assembly GCA_020662805.1). Taxonomy (NCBI): domain Eukaryota; kingdom Metazoa; phylum Chordata; class Mammalia; order Rodentia; family Sciuridae; genus Glaucomys; species Glaucomys volans. Next base: position 407,028 of record JAJEJO010000246.1, on the reverse strand, counting down.
TGGAAATTCTCCACCAGCAGTTCAACAAGTTCATTGCACCCTCGGTGCCTCAGCAAGAAGAAAGGATTCAGGAGGTCACTAACCTTGCTCAGCGCTTATATGGTGAGATCTCTCTTAAGCTATCCAGTGATTTGTCATTGAACCAATCTGTACTGAACCTAATCTGGCACGAAAGAGGGAAGGCAAGCCTTCAGGATCCTCCTGTTCCAGAGGAAAGGCTCATGATCAGAGCCCACATTCCGCAAAACCAACAGTAGGGAATGGAGAGAGGGATTGCTGACAGCAGGAGATGAAGCCTCCTGATTTTTAGCTACCAGAAGGAGGGTGTACGCTGTCTTTCTCTATTTGCTTTTCTCCCCCCATTCCTCTTATTCATCTCCAGGGAAATAAAACCAGAACAACTCAACTTTTACACACATACATACACACACAAAAAAACCCCAAAACAAAACAAATCTAATTTCCACTAGAGTGATTCCTTGAACCACATACAAAATACTTATAAATAATAAGTATGAATAATACTTATTCATAAAGCTAAGACTGAGGTCTATAACCCTCTTGTTTCTATGAAGGTTTTGGCTCACAGATTTGAGAAACAACTGGAAAATCCTCCCTTATCTTCCTCTCACTTGTGCAATAAATGAAAGAACTCTGATTTTCATCTTAAAACTTTTGCTTTTGTCTACCTCCATCATTAGGAAAGATGATATTGTTTCCAGCCTGGGAAGTCCTTCTTCCTAAAGCTGTCTTCATATACGAAGTCCCTAGGTGATGACAGTCTTCTAGGGCTCTACGAAAAAAGTTCTTGTGAGATCAAGAGTGACTCCCAAAGACCAGACAAATGCAGGCTAGAAGGAAAACAACAACAGGTGGTACAAAATGCTTCATCTGGCTGCCCACAGCTGCCACCAGATAGATATTTTGTCTTATAACATGAAGCACTATGCATGCATAGCCATAAAAATGTTGTAGAATAAAACATGTACTGAGCTGTTATTAAATTATTGAGAATGAATCATTTATGACTTTCCAAAGAAAAAGGGTAGAAACATAAAAATACTAAAATATAAATTGAAAAATTAATGAAAACAGATGGGACATCTCCTAATTACTATAGTTATTGTATAAGAGTACTAAAAAGTTTTGGAAGTACTCTGCTCCCATGCACTGGGGATGTTTCTGCTCTTGGTGCACTTTTCACACTGTAACATAAACGGCTGTTTGTGTGTCTTCTCTCCTGACTACAAACTCCTTGAGAGCAAGGGGAGTACACTTCACACTCTATTTCAGTGCCTGTTCAATTTCAGGATATGATAAATATTCACAAAGACCCCATAAAATTACATTTCCCTCCAATCATACAACATCCTGTATCCTGCTTCATTTATATTCCTCTTTTTTTTGTTCGTTATTTTTAGATATACATGACAATAAAATGGTTTTTGTGTTTTGACATATTATATATACATGGAGTATAACATCCCATTCTTGTGGTGGAACATGTTGTGGTGTTACACTGGTTGTGTATTCATATATGAACGTGGGAAAGTGATATTCAATTCATTCTACTATCTTTTCTATTGCCACCCTAATTGCCTTCCCTTCATTCCCCTTTGTTTAATCCAATGGACTTCTATTCTCTGCCTTCCCCTTAAGGTGTTTTAGCCTGACTCTTACCAGCAGCTGGCCTATTGTACTGTTATTTGTCTGTTGTTTGGTTTTCCTTACCAGAGTGCAGGTTCTGTGAGATAAGAGATGTTGCAACATGGCATATATGAAGTGCTTAATAAATGTATGCTGAATATAAAGTAATTGAATGAATAATATGATTAAATACATGAATGGTATCAATCTTCATCTTGGAAGCCATACATTTAAAACCATGTGTACCTTGTTAAGGAAGTCTGGTCCTAAGCCAACATTATGAAGATTCAGGCCTAATTTTTCTTCTATTTGGTGCAGGGTCTGTGGTCTAATTCCTAAGTCCTTGACCCATTTTGAGTTGAGTTTTGTGCAGGGTGAGAGATAGAGGTTTAATTTCATTTTACTCCATATGGATTTCCAGTTTTCCCAGCACCATTTGTTGAGCAGACTATCTTTTCTCCATTGTATGTTTTTGGCTCCTTTGTCTAGTATGAAGTAACTGTATTTATGTGGGTTTGTCTCTGTGTCTTCTATTCTGTACCATTGGTCTGCTTGTCTATTTTGGTTGCCAATACCATGCCCTTTTTGTTACTATTGCTCTGTAGTATAGTTTAAGGTCTGGTATTGTGATACCTCCTGTTTTACTCTTTCTGCTCAAGATTGCTGTGACTATTCAAGGTCTCTATTCTTCCAGATGAAGTTCATGATTGCTTTCTCTATTTCTATGAGGAATGTCATTGGGATTTTAATTGGAATTGTATTGAATCTGTATAGCACCTTTGGTTGAATGACCATTTCGACAATATTAATTCTGCCTACCCAAGAACATGGGAGATCTGTCCATCTTCTAAGGTTTTTGTTAATTTTTTTCAAAGCACAAGAAATCAAAACAAGAATCAATAAATGGGATGGATTCAAACTAAAATGCTTTATTTTAGCAAAGGATATAATGAAAAATGTGAAAAGAGAACCTACAGAGTGGGAGAAAATCTTTTCCACATGCACTTCAGATAGAGCACTAATCTCCAAAATTTATAAAGAACTTATAAAACTTTACATCAAAAATATGAAGAACCCAATCAATATAAATTATAAAACTTTACATCAAAAATACAAAGAACCCAATCAATAAATGGCCAAGGAACTGGACAGACACTTTACAGAAGAAGATATACAGGTGATTAATAAATATATGAAAAAGTGTTCAACATCTCTAGTAATTAGAGGAATGCAAATTGAAACAACTCTAAGATTTCATCTTACTCCCATTAGAATGACTGTTTTCAAGAAGACAAGCAATAATAGATGTTGGCATGGATGTGGGGAAAAAGGTACACTTGTACATTTCTGGTGGAGTTGCAAATTGGTGCAGCCACTCTGGAAAGCAGTATGGGGATTCCTCAGAAAACTTGAAATGGACCCATCTTTTGACCCAGTTATTCCACTCCTCAGTCTATACCCAAAGGACTTAAAATTAGCATACTGCAGTAACACAGCCACATCAATGTTTATAGCAGCTCAATTCACAATAGCTAGATTGTGGAACAACCTAGATGCCCTTCAAACAAAGAACAGATAAAGAAAATGTGGTATATATACACAATGGAATATTATTCAGCCATAAAGAAGAATAATATTATTTCATTTGCACATAAATGGATGGAATTGGAGAATATCATGCTAAGTGAAATAAGCCAATCCCAAAAAACCAAAGGCTGAATGTTTTCCCAGAGAAGTGGATGATGAGACATAATGGGGGTCGGGGGTGGGGAGTAAGAGAAGAATGGAGGAACTTTAGATTACGTAGAGGGAAATGAGAGGGAGGAGGGTGCAGGGGTATAAAAGATGGTGGAATGAGACAGACATAATTTCCCTATGTACATGTATGATTACACAAATGTTATGAATCTACATTGTGCACAACCGTAGAAACAAAAAGTTATATACCCCATTTGTGTACAATGAATCAAAATGCAATCTGTAAAAATAAAAAACAAATTAATTAATTTTAAAAAATTGTGGGGCCAAAATTTAAAAATAAATAAATAAATAAAAATATGTATCAAGTAAGTTACTTTAGGAGCTTATTCCAACTCCTGAAAGTCCTGAAAACTACTGAATCCAGAACTTCAATACAAAATAATTTATCTCAGAAAAAATATTAAAATTAAAATAATATAAGTATGTACTATGTAAAAAGGGATATAATTGATAAAAGACAAGTTAGACCTAGGTTCCTGCCTTCAAGAAATCATATTCGTAGGCCTAAAATTCATGATATAGTAAATGTGGTGAAAAAGGTATAAAAATACTTGTATTAGTTTGCTAGAGCTGCCATAACAAAATACCATGGCTTAAATGACAGAAATGCAGTTTTTCTTTGTTTTAGAGACTGAGAGCATAAGATCAATGTGCTGACAAATTTGGCTTATGAAAGGCCTCTCTCTGGTTTGCAGATAGCCAGTCTCTTACTATCTCTTCACCTGTTTGTCCCTCTGTGCCCAAGCATAACTGGACATCTCCCCTCTTCTCAAAATGGCACCAGTCATGTTGTATTAGGGTCCTATCTTAATGGACTCATTTTAACTTAATCATTTCTTCAAATTTTTTTCTCTCTCCATATTTTTCCTTTCTTCTACATAAGTTTGTTTGTTTAGTTTGATGTCCCATTGGATACATCTATTTTGGCTTTTGTTTCCTCAGGGTCTTACTTTAAAAATCCTTGTCCATTCCAATGTGGCAGCACTTCTCCTGTTTTCTTCTAGTAGTTGTCATGGTTCCAGAACTTATATTTAAGTCTTTAATTCATTTTGAGTTGACTTTTGTAACTGGTGTGGAATAGGAGTCTAGCTTAATTCATTTGCAGGTAGCTATCCAATTTTTGGTTGTAGGATTTTTGAGGGAAGAATTGCTGGCTCAGTTTGGTCAAAGATGAAATATGTCAGGGAATTGGGTTAACATACATTTGGGAGAGGCAGGTTGAAACCAGATCATGGAGGGCCTTGAATATCATCCTCAGGAATTTGTACTAAGCAATGGAGAATCACTGAATGTTCTGAATAGGAAAAACTAATTAGAATTGAGTTTTAAGAATATAGCAACATGATTTAAGTTAAGTTGTATAAAAGTAACATGGTATAGCAAATGCTATTCTCCTAGAACGCTTGACTTTTCAAAAAAAAAAAATGCCTTCATTCATTTGTTATTTGTTGAGCAAGTATCTACTTTTTGTTTTTTATTTGTTCTTTTTAGTTAAATATGACAGTAGAATCCATTTTAACATATTTATACAAGCATGAAATATATCTTATTCTAATTAGGATCCCAATCTTGTGGATGTACATGGTGTTGAGAGTCCCTGTGCTGTATACACATATGTACACAGGAAAGTCATGTCAGATTCATTCCACTGTCTTTCCTATTCCCATCCCCCTGAGCAAGTGTCTGTAAAAAACTTACTATCACTGTATGTGGTGGGCACAACTGTAATCCCACCAGCTCAGGAAGCTGAGGTGGGAGATTCACAAGTTCAAAGCCAGCCTCAGCAACTTATTAAGCCCCCTGTCTCAAAATAAACAATACAACAAGCTGGGGATGCCACTTAGTGGGTTCAATCCCTGGTACAAAAAGAAAGAGAAAAGAAAACACCACCACCAACAACAACAACAAACCCTTACTGTCTACCAGTACTTAGCAGTAGACACTTGGAAGATAAATGAATGTCTGGGCTTTAAAAAAATTTTCCTGCTAAGGATTTAACCTTTAAAAAGAGTTTTGTTCTTTCTCAGGGTTGGAAGAAGGGCAGAAATATGCTGAGAAAGTCGTGGCAAAACACAAAGAGGTTCTTGAATCTATCACAGAATTATGTGGGTCTCTCATGGAGCTCAAAGAAAAGCTGAAGGTAATCTCTTCTTCCCAGAATATGCACTTTCAAGTGATATAAATAAAAATGTGTTGATCAAGTGTCTTCTGGTGTGAAGATGTTCTAATAGAAATTCTCAAGAGACATAACATACACATTTGTTTCACAGCATTCTAACATAATTATTGAGGTGTTGCTGATAATTAATTCTGTTTCTTGTCCATCACTGCAGAGAAAAATATTGCTGGGAATGAAGGCTAATTACAATTAAGGTGTCTTGTTTACATTTTCATGGATCATATCCTAAAGGATAAATGTGCGCCACTAAAACCACAGTATAGTCTGCATTAAGTAGCTTTCTATTTATGTTCATAAATAATAGACATAAGACTTTTCTCCACTTCCAAATTGTGGCACCAGAGAAAATAAAACCAATATTCTGGTATTATGTTCATTGAACATTTAGCTTCATGGAAATATTAAATTAATCATTATCACCTTACATGAAATAAAAATCTTTATAGTAAAAAAAGAATGGAGAAAATGCTTATGTACTATGTATAGGCAGAAAAACAGTTAAAAGAAAAATATATATTGTTTTACTTATGTCTCATCAAAAATTGGTTTGATTGACATTATTTTTACAATTGACCAAAAGAATTGGCTATTTAGAATTGAAAGAATACAAAGTAACTAAGAGCATAGATTAAAACAGCTCACTTGGAATATCAACCCCTTACATTATTTCGTTTGCAAAATTGGGTTGTGAATTGGGTAAATTATTTAATCTCCCCGAATTTCAGTTTCCTGATCTACTACATGGATCACAGGATGGTCCTGAGGATCGAATGTAAAGATACTCAATATTATTGTTGTACTCAGCATTGTTTGGGGTCTTGCAGTGGTCTTGTAGTTTAGTGTAGGATTTTATTTATTTTGTAGTAACCACTTTTTCTGCATGAATTTCCTTGTCATAAACTCAAGTGCCTTTTTCATTCAAATAATTTGTGAAACTTTTAATTCAGTGTGTACCCAGACTAATTATCTTTTTCCTTAATTCCAAATCTAGATTTTTTTCAATGTTTACCATTTTAAATAACCCTACAATGAATGTCTTTGTGCACATTCTTCTCCAAAGCAGATGTGAGATAATGAATCTGAAATTGTTAGTGTTTCTAATACATATGTCAAATCGCTTTTCATAAATGTTTTACAATTATAACACCATCAGCAATGAGTGAAAGAACCATGTACCTGTTCTATTCTTTTCAACATTTATCATCTCCTCTCCATCTGTACCTTGCCCCTTGAGGATCTGCTTCTCCAGTCTTTCCCTACACAGGTTGAAAATTCCTGCTTCCTCTGCTTCTTCGCTCCCGTTGTTGATGATATCCTTCACATTTATGTTGTTCCTCTTCAACTTAATGGTATCAACTCTCTCCAACTGATACTCCCTTCCAGCTTCTGGCCTTCATGACTGTTCTTCCTGAAGGAGTTGTTCCCACAGCCTGACTCCCTTCCTCATTCCTCCATTCCTTTGACACTTCCTGTCATCAGGAATGTGTCCACTTTCTCATTCCCAACCCATCACTTGGATTCTCTTTTTCACCAGGCAGGAGTCCCCTCTTTATTTACCTACCTAGATCACCCTGCCTAAGTGGAGTTCCTCTCATATTCTTGCTCCTTCAGAACCCTTCACTACACCCTACCTTGCTAACCAAGTAAACTTAAGTCTATCCAGTGCTCTGAGACTGATGACTTTTCCTAACTGCTGTGCTTCTGCATTCATTATAGATTTCTGTCTCACTATCTATGACTCCATACTCCCTGGTGTTTCCTACTTCTAAACCATTACTTCAAGTCCATGACCTTTTATCTCTGTTTATCAAGATCTTATCATCTCTCAAAGCCACAGCCAAATAATGTCCTTTCTACAAATTCTGCCTCCTCTCTCTCTGATCTCCCATGCACTGGTGTTCTTTTCTACCTGTTCCAGTCTGTATTCACTGCTATAGAAAATATCATAGACCAAGTAGCTTATAGACAGAAGAAATTTATTTCTTATAGTTCTGGAGGTTGGGAAGCCTAAATCAAGGCACTGATAGATTTCATGCCTAGTGGGGCCCCACTTCCTCATAGACAACCATCTTCTCACTCTTACGTCACTTGGTGGGAAGGCAAAGGGTCTCTCTCAGGACCCCTTCACAACGGCACTAATCCTATTCATGAGGGCTTTACAGTCTTAGGACCTTTTTACCTTCCACAGGCTCCACCTTCTAATACCATCACCTTGGGATGGTGATTTCAACATGGATTTTGAAGGGATATCAATTTTCAGACCATAATCACATCACTATTATCACATAGCACTACTATTACCACACTACCATCCTTCTCATCTATACTTAAGGGAAAGTTCTGGCTCTGTTAGGTTTAGTGTCCCACATGACATTTAATACTAGGCTTTGCCTTTCAAAGCAAGTTCTGCAGAAAAGGTATTGGCATTTACAATTAATTCCCAAAGGATTGGTACAAAGAAGAACCACTCAGTAGCTGGTAAAGGTTGAACTTGGGCGGCTGAATGCAGAAATGAGGAAGGGTCTCTTCAGCAGGAGAGTTATCAGCATTACTCTTATGAGTTACAGCCTCAATAAAAGCTTCTCAAAGAATATTTATTAATTCTTTACAGATGTCTGGATGGAAAGCATAACTGTCCAGTTTCTGGTTTTCAGATAATAATAGCCCCCTTCTCCAGTGGTTATTACAAAGTGGATCCAGAAATCTCTGTCAAGGCTAATATAATGATAAAAATAATTTCTGTTTGTAGAGGAATTTGAGATTTTAAAAGGACTTTCATATATATTATCTCCAGTGATTTCCAAATAATGTTGAGAAGGCAGTAAGGCAGATATTGCTTTCCTTGCTTTAGAAGTGATGGGACAGGTCCAAAGAAGATAACGGTGCTTTCCTTGGAACCCCACAGTTGGGAATGGCGGATCTGGAATTTGATCTTAGATCTTTCCACAACAGCTGCCATTGTGGAATTAGATACCAAATGTGTACTGAGGCAGAATGACTCATCCAATAATACAAACCAATTTAGTTTTAGAGTTGAGACAAAAAGCTGAATCTACCCAGCAGTCTCCCTGAATCCTCTGAGCCAGGACAGCAGGCACACTTGGTGAGTCGTCTACTTCCTTAAAGCCCATCCAATGGTCATGATGTACCTGGAATAGAAGCTCTTCTGTTGCAGTTTAATCATCATCCTGAAACAACGTTCTATTATTTGGGGTACCAAGTGACTCCATTCATCTTCACAAAATCTTCTTGGCCCTCACCCTGGTTCCATATCAGTTTGCAATTCCCCACTATCTCCACGACTAAGGTGAGCCCCATGAAATGTAGGAATGAGATATCATCACTTTGAGGCATTCTGTGTTCTCCACTGTGTTTTTTCCTTTCTATACTCAGTGATAGTTCCTTTCTCTTTAAGACTCTCCAAGAGACCTTTAATCATTTCTACCTCATTGCTGCTCCCCAGAGTCTCCTAGTGGTTTAAACTTCCAAACACAGTGAATTCTGGCCTCTAGAGAATGCTCCTGCATGAGCATCCTTTGTAACAATTACTTCTTTTCCTGCTGGGCCTTTGAATTTTTTTTTTTCCTGGCAATGGACTTCATGAAAGGAGTGAGGCAGTCAGGGAATTGTGAGCTTGAAGGGATAATTTTAGAATTCACATGATGGAAGGACATTGGTCTCAGGTGGAATACATTTGCTGAAAAGCCACATATAAGTGGCTTCTGTTGTTAGTGTAGCTTCTGTTGTTATAAGTGGCTTGCAAGTGGTTAGAGAGTGGCATTGTTCCTCTGACTTTCCTTGGCCCAGTCCCTCACTAACCACTTCTTTGTACAGCAGGGAGATGCTGTAAAGATGAATTCAAATTTGGAGGACTTCCGTGACAATTGCATCGACCTACTAAAGGAACCAGTGAGAAATAAACAGACAATATTTAATGAAGAGAGGAATAAGGTAAAGAAAACTACTGAGATTAGTCATTGTACATTGAAAAAAAAAATAAACTGCAGAACTCTTATCCATTGAGATAAAATCCCAATGTAAGTTCAGTGAGAATTTCCTCATCCCTGACGTTCTATTTGCCTCTTACTTAGTTCCTCCTCTGTCTTACCATTTCCCTTTGAGTCCCTCCTGCTGAATGCTGGAGATGTGGCATTTCACAATGGCTTTGGAACCTCCAGGCAAACACCAGAATGTTGTCCCAAACCACTTCTTTTTCTCCCATCTCTCTAGCTGCCTTCCCCAGGGTCCTTTTATATTCAATACAACTTCAAATTTCACTCCTCTTTATTATACTGTCAAAGGACGATTTTTAAAATGTTTTACACTATCCATTGGCAAATCTTAGTACATGAAATTAGATTCCATCTTGCTCCAAACAGTCTACTTCTAGAGGATATTTCTAGACACTTGTACTAAAATATAGAATTCCAGCTGAAATACAAACAGTAAAGTGTTTAGAGAAATATTTACATTATTTTATAACCTAGGAATTTACAGATAAAGTAAAGAATATAGCAAAAACTACAAATACCCACAAAATATAAATGTACCATGCTTTCAGAAGTATTATTTAAATCACAGCAACCTTATGGATTTTCTTGGCATGAGTTGTTCGTTCTCTACTCGTGGCTGCCAGACTATAATTAGCACTTGACTTTTTGATTTACCAGCTTGCCTGCTCCCAGTGTTTCTCTTCTGGAGGAACAGCAGACAATGTAATTCTCAACAGCACTCAAAATAAAAAATAAATTTCTTTGATATTTGAGTTAAATACACACACATTCACCACACACACACACATGGACCCACAAAACAAAGAGACAAATCAAAAACCTCCTTGTTTATTGCAGTTATTTCATGGAGAAAGCTTTCTCTCTCCTTGTAGCCAATAGAGTTCTCACAGCTTCTTTAGAGGTCCTTCACCACAACTTAAGTCTATATCAAGGCCCAGTACACTCATACCATCATCTGGCGGCAGATACCGTTAAGCAAGCTGGCTTTATTGTAGTATAGGTTGGAGCCACTTAGAGCTTGGTCCCTGCCTGAGTCAAAGGAGAGCTATCCAACTGTGGTCATCTCATTGACCTTTAGTCTTCCATCAAATGGTCTACAGTTGCTCTGGTCTAAATCAGGATTTCTCAACCTCAGCACTACTGACATTTTGTCCAGAGAATTCTCTGCTGTGGTGGGCTGTCCTATGCATTGTAGAATGTTTAATAGCATCCCTGGCTGCTTCCCATGGGATACCAATAGCACACTGCTACCCCCAGCTGTGGCAATATAAAATGTCTATAGACATGGCCATGTGTCCCCTGGGAAACAAAATCACCCCAGTTGATAACTAAGTTGAAATAAAGAACAGGATTAAATATATCACATTTTCTTAATTAAGTTTCAAGAGTTCTAAAACCAACTTTATAGTATTAATTTACTTAATTCTGCACATTTTGCTACATTAGCAACCAGGCATATCTACTAAAAACTCATTAACAAAAGTTCTTGCTACCAAAGCAAAATACTCCCTTATACTTAGTAAAAATGTTTTTTTTTTCTTGCTTTTCTTTTATTGCTAGAAGAAAAAGATCTCTTTAAATAAAAAAATACAAGATTTATCTTTGTTAAAAAATTACTTTTATTTTAACAGAAATTAAAACACATGATAGATCATCAGTCATTTAGAATAAAAGTGAAGGTCCACAATTACAGCTGTCAAAAATTCTCTTTGACATCATTTCATACACACATTCTGGTGCAATTGGTACAGACAGAATAATGAAAGGGTAGCAGTAATCTTCACTTTTAAGCAGCTCAATCACATTTACCCTCTCATTGTCTCTATTATTTATATATGGGTCAGATGTAATGATTCTCCAAAACACCATGTGGGCAGATAACAAGAAGCGCCAAGTAAAAAGCTTGTCCGGGAATTATTGCATTCAATTTCTGATTCCCTTAAATGGTGTTAATTTTCTTCAGAAAACTATTTGAGTCAGAAAGAACAATTCTACCAAACTATTTCAAGAATATATTCATCACAGGAATTTTCTCCTGGAGATAGCAAAGTGCTTCTCATTTTTCTGACTCCAAAACACAGCAGGTGGAATTAGACAGTTCAGTCAGCGCGGCGCACATGACAGCTAACAGATTAGTGATGGTGTTTATCCCCAAGGTGGGTGCCGGAACTAAATCCACAGTAATGTCTGAAAACTCCTAAGGTTAAATGGAGTCACAGAGTATTAAGAGTCTAGCCTAAAGTCATGGAACTATTTGGTGAAAGATGAGGGCTGTTGATGCCAGCATTGAGAGTTATAGGATTTAGTGCTGGGAGGATTTAACAATCATCTGATCAAATCTCATTTTACAGTTGAGGAAACTGAGGCCAAAAGAGATTAAATATCTTGCCCTCCAAAATTCACAGAAGGTAGTGTCAGAACTGGGCAGAAAGCCCAGTTCTTCTGAATTTCAGCCAGGTACCTTTTCCACAAGACCAAAGAGGATCTCCAAGGAACTGGGGCATAGGAATCAGCTGTTTTGTAACAATACTCTAGGTGTCCTGGCCAAGCTTTCCCCCTCTTCCTATTCATCTGTTTACATCAGGATTAATAAAGCAACAACATAGAAATGCTTTTATATCAAACAATTCTATGGGGTGCTTTTAGACTGAGGAGGACAGTCCTTGATCCTCCTCCACTAATCCTGATCACCTGGCAGATGAGGGAAGATGTTCTAGAAACACTTGCCTTGGAAAAAAAATTGGAAGAAACAAAGTGCTTTTCTTTTCCACCTTTATGTTCCTTTCTCTGTTACCTTGTCCCCCCCCGCCTCAAGTGCCCAAGCCTATCAAAGAGTATATCATCTCTTGACTGTGACAGCATGCTGTAAGGGTGTCTTCATCAATGCCTGTCATAAGCCAAGCCCTCTGCCCAATATCCTTCTTTCTTTACTTCCCACTTGCCTTCTTCAAATCTTATGTGTCCTAAACTGAGACTATTTGTCCTGGAAATTTGGGGGAGGTAGAGTCCTGTGGTGTTCCTTTAAATGTGCCACATAGGTGGCCCCCCACTCAGTGTGCTCTGAGGATGGATTCTGCCCACTTAGTTGGATGGGTGGAGAATATCATTGTATTCTCCCTTCCAGATAGACTTTCTGCCTACCTGCAACAGTTGTAAACCCAAGAAGTTATGCCCATAACTGAAAATTAAAGTTCAGGAATCAAAACAGAGTTAAGACCTGAGGCTGTAGATTTAGGTTTAATTAAAAATCAGTTGATCATTATGGATGAAAGTAAGTGAGTTCTTTGTGGGGAAAAGTACAGAAAGAAGATGAGAGAACTCAGACAAGACCATAGGTCACCCATACGGAATTGGGGAATAAAGAAAGAAATTGACCAAAAAAAGTCAAATAAAGAGCAGTGACAAATAAAGAGTCAAATAAAGAGCACTTTAAACAAATTTAAAGTGTTATGTTTTTGATGAATTAAATCAATTTCCCAGCTATTTTTTGAGAATGTATCAGTCTGATACAAATATGTCCTGTCTGTACTGAGATATGTAGATTTATTTCTCCTTTCTGGAAACATAACACTTTTTTTTTTTTTCTAAAAGCAAAGATGGTTTCATGGTGGAAAAATTAGAGAAAATGTTTGAAATGTGTGAATGGTTAGTTACCTTTTTCATTAATGAAAAACAAAACATTTAGATCTAGGAAACTATATGTCAGTGAGTTTTGAAAGTAGTTACCATAAAATTCCCTAACAACTTTAAAACTGAATGTTCATTTCCATTTGAGAACAAAGGGAGAAATGCCAAGAGCCAAATGGACTTAAAAAATACTCACATTCAACTCACCATATTTTGCTTGCTGAGATAATTATTTAATGAGTAATTCTAGGTTAGTGCCATAGGTATCATTTGCTGTGATTTTGGAAACTCATTAGATACACATTCATGATATTGCTCTTGATAAGTGGAGAAATATAAGTTTGGTTGGTGATAATTGTACCTGCAAGTTTTAAATTCCATAGTGCCCAACATTCTTATCAATGGTATTAATGGAAAGAGAAGGTAGGAAATTTTAGTTGACTGAAAACTCAGTATGAATTAATGGTCCATGTGGTTCTGGTAAAAAATATAAAAAGGACTGATATAATCATTTCAATAAAAATTTATCACAGATTGAAGAGGTGATGATTTCACTGATTATTCCCCATTTGGAAAGTAAACAAATTCCAGAAACAAATACTGAGAAGGTAACATTCATTAATAAGTTGAAGTGTTTCCAGAAAAATACTTGAGAAAACAATAAGCCCTCTTGTTTTTAGTAGAAATTATCTGGAAGCATTATTTTCTGTAAAAAGAGCTTTTCTATTTATTAGGAATTATAAGAAGTAAAACAAAACAACCCACCCACAAAAAAAAAAAAAATTCTTTGGATTCCCTTCTTGCATTTGTTACCAACTGAAAGTATAAGATATAGGAGTCACAGATTGATAACCAGTAAAAGCCAGATTGGAGGATGTGACTTGAACTTTTCAAACTTCACACCTGATATAGATAGAGTTGTTCACCCAGTCACTTTGGTGCACAGCTAGACAGCAAGGCTTCCCCTCCAGGGGTGTTCATGCCTTAGAGCCACCTGGAACATGCCCATTTGGTGGAAGGCAAATCCCAGAGAAAGGACCTTAACTAGAGATGAATATGATTGATTCCTTCTTCCAAGCTCTCAATTAGGTGAGTCAGTTCCTCCCGGGTAGGGATTGAAGAGGAGAAAGTAGAGTGGCTTGGACTTCTAGTCAAGTTTCTCCCCTGAACTTGTAAAATTTCAGACAGTTTTAAAGGATCATTACTCTGCAGAGAGTCTTGGGTTACCTGGACAAGGCATTAAGGAGTTTTCTGCCCCTGGTTGATCCTCAGGCCAATGAATGTCCCTGTACTCCTGGGAAGGAGCTTGTAGCTCACAATAGTCAGACCCCTCGAGTTACCAGATGATGAAAGTTCTGGAAAGAAGAAAAACTGGAGATGTTTAATACAAAGAAAGAGGTTTAGAAGTTGCAGAACCAATTCTCCAAATAGTCAAAGACCTGTTAAAAGGGTAGTTGAACTTCCCCTTTGTAGGCCAAACCAGAACCACTGGTGGAAATTACCAGAAGGCAGGTCTTGGCAGAATATTGGAAGACAGTCTTAACATAAGTAAAGCACAAAATTCTCAGACAGCAGCCTTTCAGGAAGTTTTCAAGCCTCCAGACTGACGTGAAGAGGCTCTCAGACTGAATAGGCAATTGGATCAAAGTCCTTATGAGAAGGAAAAGCAAACATTCCAATTTTAGGAAAAGATGAAGAAAGAATTCCTGCTCAGCTATGGTAGGACAGCCAAAAGAAGGAGGTATATTCTTTACTGGATGTGTGTTTATTTAGTAAGTTGAGGTTTTGTTTTGTGAGATGGAGTCTCTGTTGCCCAGTCTTGCCTCAAACTTGCAATCCCTGCCTGGGTCTCCTGGGTATCTGGCTTCCAGAAGTGAGCCACTACACCTGGTGGTAATTTGTGTTTTCCTTTATTTAAGTGGAAGGGACTTTCGAGAACTTCTGGGTTTTATGAGTCTGATGTGCTATACCTACTGTGCTAATGAGGCTCTAAACTTTGGGGTTTTAGATCCATAATTTAAACTTCCACTAAATGACCCAAAGAAGCCACTTTCTGTAAACTGGGTATGTGTTTTCTTTGAAGCAAACTCATCTCCATGGGATGGTGGAAGGAACATTGTTTTTCTTCTACTCTCCAACCCCAAAACACATTTTTGTTTTTGTTTTCTCAAAAAAAAAAATCATTTATAAAGTGTCAAGGGCAGGACTATTGGCTAAAATGAAAAGCGCAAATTCAAGGCAAGGTGTGGTTTTCTTAGATCCATATAGAAGCTACAGAACAAAAAGTAGTACATGCTAATCAGGTAAGAACACACTCAAAATCTTAAGGAGAAGCACAAAAGTAGGTATAAAAAAGAAGATTGGGTAGAGGAAATCACTTTCAGCTTCAATGTTCTTTTGAGTCTATGTCCACAAGGAACATCTGAGCCTCTCCTTAAAACCAGAGATAGATGTGGATTCTGGGAATAAAGACCAGGACAACACAAGCAGAAGTGCAGAGAGGCAGTGCCAAGTGGCCCTCCTTATATCTTGGCGTGTTCTCTTGTGAAATGTGTGATGTGAATGCACCATTAATATCACCCTTGCCCACTTTCTGTCAATTCCACAAGTGCAGTGACTGGATCTCCTTTTCCTTACCATGTCACCCCTCCAATGTTTAGCATGGTCCCTAGTATACAGTAGGGCTTCAACAAATATTTTTTTCAATGTAAGAATAAAACTAAGGGCTTTATGAAAATAAACCAGTCATTAAGAATGGCTTTCTCTGTGTGATGTACCTAGAGTAGCCAAATTCTTAGAGACGGAAAATAGAACAGCAGCTGATAGGGGTTGGGGAGAGGGGAATAAGGAACTGCTGTCTACTCGGTGCCAAGTTTCAGTTTGGGAAGATGAAATAGTTCTGGAGATGGAGGTGTTGGTCCCAGGACAGTGTGAACACACATAATGCCATTGAACTGTGTGCTTAAAAATGGTGCAAATGGTAAATGCAGTGTTATGTGTATTTTACCATACTTCAAAAACAAGGAATAGCTTTCTTGAGAGAGAAGAGGGATTATTCTGGGAGGGTCTGAAGGATCACATAACTAGGGGAACTGCCTAGGAACTCTGGAGGACCTGTAGAGTAGAGATAAACCACACCAGAGCCAAATTTGCTGGTTGGGGAGACTCCTCAAGTCACCACTTGAAAGACATTGATCCAGCCCAACCCCTTCATTGCAGATGAAAACTGGTTTTCTTTCTTCTATTTCACAGGGCCTGTCACATTTCACACAGAGACTGGAGGTCAGTGTGATGATTCTCAGTCGTGGGATGGGACTGTTTCCAAGGGTAGACAAACAGTTTCAAGTTCCGTGTTCCCTGTGCCAGCCCCATGGGCTTTAACTCACTGTGGGTTTTTCAACTAGTCTCTTGCAAGTTGAGTTTCCCTCTGAATGAAACCTGGAAAAAGAAAAGTGCATGACTAACAGTTTTGGTTTTCCTCTCTCCAAGGGTCAGGCACAGGTAGTAGATATTTTGGCCATCGTAGGAACAGGAGAAGATGGGCTTCCCCAGGACCTGAGGCCACTGTCCTCTGCTGAAAAGGGCGGCATCCAGGGCCTGCTTCTGCCTGAAGACATGCTGTCAGGAGAAGAATATGAGTGTGTCTCACCTGATGACATCTCCTTGCCTCCACTCCCAGGAAGCCCCGAGTCCCCCCTCGCACCATCAGACATGGAGGTGGAAGAGACTCCCAGCTCCTCCACCCTGATTCACATCAGCAGCTACAGGATGCAGACAGGGGCTGGTGGTCCAGGGGAAGCCCAGGAATCTGTTCTTCCACCACCTGTTGCTCTTGCTAAGGAATGCAATGATAAGAAAGAAACATTTTCAAGTCATTTTGAGAGGCCTTACCCCCAATACAAAGCTGAGCCCCCACTCACCTCCGGAGGATTTCTGGAAACAAGTTCTGCCTTATACAAAATCAGTGCTAAACGTCCAGAGAGCATGCCGAGTGAAGTGCATGAGAGAGCTTTACAGCAGCACCCTCAGGCTCAGGGAAATTTGCTAGAAGCACAGGAGAAAATGCATGCTGATCATAACGTCACTAAAACCCAAGACAGGCTGCATGCTTCCCCCAATGCCCTCCTGGGCCTCGACTTTCCACCAGGCAGCAGCAGGGGCTATCAAAGGCAAACATTTCCCCAAGAAGAG
This sequence comes from Glaucomys volans, assembly GCA_020662805.1. Lineage (NCBI taxonomy): Eukaryota > Metazoa > Chordata > Mammalia > Rodentia > Sciuridae > Glaucomys > Glaucomys volans. Next base: position 389,610 of record JAJEJO010000246.1, on the reverse strand, counting down.
ATGAGCAGCACATCAGTCAAGAACAGCATGGTCAGCCTCGCTGGCCAGGCACCAAATTTCTCCAGGCTCCTGTCCAATGTAACTGTCATGGAAGGTTCTCCAGTGACATTGGAAGTTGAAGTAACAGGATTTCCAGAGCCTACATTAACATGGTGGGTAGCCTATAATGACAAGCCATCAACAAATAAACCCAACCCCTGAGGGCGTTATTCTGTGTGTGCTAACCTAAAGGTTTAGGGCTCGCTGGCTAACATTCTAGATGCTGCCACTTTGCATGATCAGATCTCATGTCTCACTTCCAGTGCTCATTTTAGTAGCAGCATGGTTAATCCCCTTAAGGAAAAAATGTAACCCGTTGCAGTAATAATTTAACAGACTCCCAAAGCACTGCAAGTTGGTCACGCTTGTTTTTGTTTTCCTTTCAGTTTAATGTTCCTCATCTGAAAATTGTGGGTTGAAATACTTTCCTTATTGACTGTTTCTGTATCAGCTTGAAATTTTCTTGGTTTAACACCCCTTCTGCAATTAAAGCACATGAATCTAGGATTTCCCCTTTCATTTTACCTGTTCTCTCTCTCCAACAGTCACACATGATGCCTTTGTAATATTTGTTTTACTAAGATTTCTTCTTATAAATTTCTTCAGTGTGAGAGGTGGAATAAAAACATTTCTTTCACAGTTGCTCCAGGAGACAGGTAACAAACTCATTTTTGAAAGGTAGCATAAAAGCTAGCTGTGAACAATATCATTTTTTTCTGGAAACATCATTACTTTTTAACCTATTTGTTTTAGAAAAAGTAAAGTGTGAGTTATAGGTTTTGAACCTCTAGTGTCGTTAACTGAAAAAGCAATTCTAACTTTCTCGACATGGGGATTACTTTTAAACCTCCAAAAAATCCTCATCCTAAACTAGATTTATTTGAGGACAACATAAGAAGTATGTGACAACAAGTTTGTACTAAGATAAGTAAACTCATTTTTAGTTATGAAAGTTTTTTAGTAGACATTAACAGTTTCAGTTAATGTGTGAGCCTATTGATGGTATGTGAAGTGTGAACCAGGTACCCAAAGGACTTATGAGAAAACTTTGGTTTCTCAAATTAGTAAGGAAAACCACAGTTGGGTATAGTGCAGCCTTTGATTTTTTTTTTTTTTTTTTTGCTTTATTTTGGTATTTTTACATTTGCATGTTTTTTAATAAATCAAGAATTTTGTATTTTTTAATTTAGAAGGTATTTAATTCATTATTAAATATTAGTTCACCCCAAAGAAAAATGTTGTCTGAAGTCTTTCTTGTTTTTGTCTACATGAATAAATAATTTGGTTAGTGCATATGGCTGAAGAACCACTGCAGCATATGTATTGTTGGAGAACACTTGCAAATGGTGGAAATATTTTGCCACCAGATTTACAAAACTTTTGTTCAGTGAACAACTGACAAGTTATCAGGGAGTCAAACATTCTTAGGATACTCCGAAAAATGCAAAACCCTCATTTAGGCAATGGAACAAAACAAAACAAAAAAAAAATGATTCAGGTTAGTCATTCGTCCTTGCATAGAAGAAAGTGGGTATAAATAAATAAACAAGAATGTAGGATGAACAAAATAAATTATTTGCATTATGAAAAGGTAAATGCTCATGTTCATAGGAAACTTTTAGAAATATGTCATGGAGAGTCAAAATCCAATTACATAAATGTCTATTATAATGAGAAGTCATCTTCTTCTAATGAAATTAATTCACGAAAATTAAATGAACTCATTTCACCAGGAAATGATGTATAAGTCACTTCTTCTACGATGGCACACTTGTGCTGTTGTGTGGATCTGGTGATACAAATTTGAAGGGCAAATGCATCTCACTCCAACAGAGTCCAAGGCAGCGTCACAGCTGCTGCTCTGTAGCTGCAGAAAGAGTGGAGCAGGTTGAATGTGAGGGTGCCATTTCACACTCTAGGTAATTATCACCATGAGCAAATGGTAACCCAGTGTGACCAGATGGTCTGGTTTCTTTAAGAGTAGCTGGATATCTGAATTTTTATATGTAATATTCCAATGTTGTCAAAAGACTTAATCTTTCAAAAACATGATCTAAGCCAATCAGTATAACTCTCTGACCACCAGTTGCCAACCTCTGCTTGAAAGATAAACAGCCTCCCTGGAATTCATTGTAGCTATGGAAGCTCCTGCTAATCCTACAGAGCATTGTAGGACTCCTGAGCCAATTTGCAATTTGTTAGAACTTGGGAATGATGTGAATGAACAGTGATCCTGACTTTAAAAACTGACTCTCTGCTTTAGGTACAAGAAGGGCCAGCAATTGTCTGCAGATGGGCACTTACAGGTTTTACACAAGGAAACAAAGCATTCGGTGTTCATTGCGAAGGTATGTGAGGCAGACGCAGGCCTCTATGTGGCTCGGGCGCAAAACTCTAATGGCACTGTCTCTTCCAATGTCGTCCTCCACGTGACAGGTAACCGCAGGCCACCAATCACAAGGATAAACTGGATAATGCTGTGCGTCATCTATGTTGGTGTGTCCCTAATGTACTGGCTACTCACACAGTGACTATGCTGTTTACATTGATGGACATCATTCTTAAGAGACTAAAGGACAATACAGTTGTTTATTTTCTGCCCCTCCCACAAACCATCCCCCAACGAATGTACCTCCACTGTGGCCATTTGCTTGCTGGACTAATAACACTGCTAGGTGAAATCATTGAATTTTCTTTAGTGTTTAATGTGTTTGAGGAGCTTGGTAAATCATGTGCAGTGAACAAGGATATATTTTTGTACTCTAGAAAGAGATGTATTCAATATAATATGCAGCAAACTTGGACCATACTTATTCCCTCCTAATTTAATGACCATGCCAATGAAGGCTCACATCAGTGTAGAAATGCTAGCTGATTTTCAAATCTAATTGTTTGAAAATTTATTTTTAATTGTACTCATAAATGTCTCTTTGCAGGGCATAACAGTAGAAATAGTGAACCAAAGTTGTGATTGTCAATAATGCATTAGCTGTCCCTTAATTTTGTTTCTCACGTCTTGATCTCATTTACTGGTATCCATTCTATGTGCTTTTGACGTCGACTGCATTCCGGAAGCTATATCACTATAAATAATCATTCCTCATGTTGATCTCATGGGTCTGACACTGGAGAATAAATGCACCATCAACTCTACATGGAGTGTCAATCTTCTATCAGCTCGTCATGTCATATAGCAAGATGGACCACTGGCAGCAGGAATGGACCCATGTCATACTTGTCATTCCATCAGTGTGTTTTGGGCATCCATGTATACAAATGCAATCAAGTCCTCCTGCTTCTAATCTTGATACTGCTGCTGACCACTTTTATGGTCTGTGGCAATGCATCTCAATGCCTCAGTTTCCCATCTGGAAAATGGGTTCTTTGTCTACCTCTCAGGCAATCGAGAATTTTCATTTTGTGCTTCATAAAGATCTGGAAAATAGAAAACAACTCTGTGAAGGCTGAAGGTTATTATATTATTAATGTAATTTATCATCACACTGGCCTGCTACTCACTAATCTTTCTTTCAAATGGTGTTTTTTAGAATATTAAATTAAAGGAGTGTTGTTAGTATGCAATTTCAAACTATTCCCGTAAGGGAAGATGATAATTTATGAGATGGAGCTTAAATTTCTTTCTAATTTTTTAAGATTACATTCCTTTCAAAGACTTGAAATTAAACTCAGGAGGATAGATTTAACATGTTCTAGAGGGAAAGTGTGTAATAAGATGGTATAAGATGAATTCTAACCTTCTTAAAAATAATTATCACTGTAATATTGAAGAATGTTCTATGCCTTTCTGAAATGTATTATTCAGAAAAGAAGATAATCTTTTTGTTCTTTTAAAAAATAAGAGACATTTTGTTTTTATATTTTAAACATAATCTGTCATGCAAGGGCAAAATCTTTAGTTGAACGAATAATTCATTACAGATTTTCAATGAAGGAAAGGAATTAATTATATTTCTGGAAGACTGTCTCCAAATAATCAAAATATTTAAGTGTAATATATTCTGATTCATATTAAAAAGTTGCTGAATGTTATCTGATCGTGTGAAATGTCTAGTCAAGTAAAAACTTGGCATGCTCTATCTTGTGCTCCATATTCAATCTAATTAAAAAATTAAAACTCTAAATTTTCCTCCAAATTTTGACAGAAACCTATTAGAATCTCATACGCACAGTATCCTGGGGAACTCATGGTCTTTTAACTCTCCTATCATTTCTGACTTCATTCCAACTTCAAGTATTTTACCTGTCTTACCTAACCATTATTGTCCATTCGGAAGCTAAAGAGTAAAACCTATTTGTGTCCAAAGAAGGCAAGCAGGGAAAGGTAACAAATTCTCTCTTCACACTTTCTATCTCTTTCTTATTAATCTGGTGAGAGCTCCCTTCCAATTTTATCAACTTGGTTGAATTTGTGTTTGGGGATTTTTAGGGTGTGGGGATTTTCTGGTTTGCATTACCTATTATATTCCAGTCAATGCAAAACTTTTGGGAAGCAGATTAGGGTATATATTCATCCATGACGTATGACTGAATGACATATGTAAAATACCCCAGTTACACCTCTGTATGCACATATAAACTGAGCTCGAATATTGGGAATTACATTAAATACTGTGATGATATTAAAGATATAGTTTGAATAACTTTCTGTGAATCTACCTACCTATCCCTCTGAGTTATTGATTGACTATTCACACAGCAGTAAAAAATGATAAGCTATAAGGTTATTCTTCTGATTATATTTTAATTTCAAAATTTAAGTATGATTTTTCCTTTGTGCTGGGATTTTTATCTTGTTCAAAGAATTCACCTTAAGAAAATATGTGTTAAAATTACTGGTTAAAAATGGAAGGCTCAGGAAGTTCAATGGTGTTTTCATTTTAAAGTATGATTTATATCCAACTAATTCTGGAGGAAATTATGGACAATCAGTAACATCAAAATATTTTCAATAAAAAATTAAAATGTAAAGAAAGATTTAAAACATATATACTTAATGGCTTGAAGTAATGCAAAAACAAAAAGCATTTTCAGCTTCCTATAAGGCAAAATAATTTCCAGTTCTGATTTTCCAATAAAATGATGCATAAACATGTGTTAATAGCTTTCACACTCAATTCCAGGAAGAATTCACTATAGGAACCTTTAAAATTGAATTGCCGAATGTTTTATGATATCTAAAATATTTGAAAAATAAGCAGAAAAATAATTTAGTTATTTTATTCAATAATAATTTAACTATCATTTATGCGACTTCAAATGGATTACTGCAAGTTTTAAATTCCCTCAGGTGGTACACCAGGTCCTTTACTATCTGTCTTTCTCTTCCCAGTCTCTATTCCATCCTCTTCCATGCCCTCACTCTCATGAACTTGATATTTAACTTCAGGTATATAACCTATTATGCATTTCTTTTCAACCCTTTCTTCCTGGAATTCCTCTACTACATTCTCCCATCTTCTTGTGACTCAACTCTTGCTTATCCTCTGGTTCCATTGAGACAACAGGAAGCCTCTGACTTACCAAGTTCAGTGTGGATATTCCCACTATGTGCATTGTCAGCACCTAGCCCATAACACACCCCTCAATACAAAGCATCAAAATCACATGTCTGAGCATCTATCTCCTCCTGCTAGATCTTTTTCAGCAGAATCCATGACACTTCTGTTCATTATATTCCCAGCACCTTAGACAAAGTCATGCTCAATAAATATTTCTGAGTTGATTGTTGTCAAAGGTAGACAAAAATAAACCTAGCTTGTTTTCTCTTTTTAAACAAGTATCTATTTAGAAGGACTGGGGAAAGATATGTTAAAAAGAAAGAAGATTCTTCCTTGTTATGTACATGAGTCTGGGACATGCTTGAAACACTCCCACCTAATGTACAAAACTCACTTGCAAACCCTCTAGTTCCTCTAGGTTAGACCCTGATTAGAAATACAAACTTGGGGCTGGAGATATAGCTCAGTTGGTAGATACTTGCCTTGCAAGCACAAGGCCCTGGGTTCAATCCCCAGCACTGAAAGAAAAAAAAAAAAAAAATATATATATATATAATATATAAAATATATACATATATATAAACTTAAAAATAGCAGCTGATCTCTTGCATCAAAATAATAGTGATGAGGAAAGATGAAAGGTCCAGGATCATTGTTTCAGCATTTTAAAGCAAATGTGATAAGGCATAAATCAGCATCAGGAGTAAGGGGAACAGAATGGCACCTCCCTTCTCTGTGACCAAACCCAAACAAGCCAAACCAGAATTTGTCTATTTCTTTAGAACATTACATAAATTATCTATATTTAATTGCAACTGGGGCTCAGTAATCTGATTACAAACAGAGCTTATTTCAAACCAGGATCTCATAGATGCTTGTAAATATATATAGAGAGAGAGAAATCCAAGACCTTAGAGTATTTGAATTCCAGATGACGGAAGGAAGGACTATTGGATCTTGTCCTGCTTTCTGTTTGTCTTTATTCATGACAATTTCTTACTAAAAATTGCCATTTGAAGCTTTTAACATTCCTGTTGTACATACAGCATTTTAAGTGTGGCCATGAAAAAAATTAGTTGAAACAAAATAAAGCATCTCCTCCCTGTACACTCTGATGGCGTGCATTTCAATGCAAATGCCAAAGCTTGACAGACTGTTTTCCATTTTTAATAAGCAGAATCTTGAGCTGCACCAGAAAGCCAAAAGATTCACATTCACTAAATGAAACAGTGTCCCGCTTAAAGCAATAACACATCATTTTCTCTGCTGTCGTCACAGGAGACGAAATTTGAAAACTATCTGCCGTGCATGAATTCAGTCTCCAAACAGAAAGCATAAAGCTGCTTTTGGTCTTTTCTGTGAGTCTTCTCCGCACCACCGATCTTGGATTGGTGAGTTTATATACCATGGTGAACCACTCCAGCCAGCAACAGTGGTGAGGCTGAATGTATGGCATTGCTTCCAATGAACACATCTTGATTTCAGAGATTGAGTGCTGGATCAGCTGGCTCTTCTTGTTCAACAGCAGTCTCATTTACATAAACCAGCTCATGGCAAATCTGATTCTTCTTTGGACCCTCCTTTTTGTACCACAAAATTTACTCTATCCTCCTTAAGAACACGATAGAAGAGAAAATTATATAGATATGAATGTTTGTATGCATGTTTTTCCAGTTAGCACAATAAGAATTGGGTGAAATCAAAATACGTTTTTAACCATAGGAGAAACTGGAAAACATTGATCAAATCTGAAATTAAAAAAAAAAAAACCTAAGCAATAATAGTTATATAATTTGAAGTTTTCAATTTGTATTCATATGGCTCCCTGCTATGGCTCTTTTCCCATTTAGAACCCACTTAAATATAAATACCTGCGAAATAACAGTTCCAGAACTAGGTAACAAAATGAAATAACCTTTTCCCTTTGTCATTCAACAACTTGTGTTTTTTTTTTTTCCCCAAGAATGGCATTGATACCAACAACTATAGAATGGTATTTTTATCTTATGTAAGCTTTAAAAATCATATAATGAAACCTTTTGAAGATAAAATTCAAAGGATGAAATATAAAGGAACATACTTTCTCCATGGCAAATATTCCCTAACACACATTATTCTAGGGTTGCCAGAGAGTCACCTCCTTTTAGCAAAAAGCATTATGCTTACCAGCACACAAATAAGCTGTTGGCATACAGGGTCAGCTGGAAATGCAGACAGAGTAGGAAGAGCTCACCTGGCAGGATCAGAAAGGCTGAAATGTTCATCTGCTCCATGGTGTCCTCTGAGCAGCCCCTGCTGTGGACCCAGAGGTCCTCCCTTGATCCCCCTTAATGCAGCTCCAGAAGGGGCCTCTTAAAATGCATATTTATCCATTTCCATTACTCTTCAAAAACTAATAGAATTTCTTATCACATTCTGGTTATCAGATTAAATGAGAGTATTTCTCCCTCCCCTGCAAAACAAAACAGAACAATACAGCATATTCTGGTGATAAAATGGGAGGTTTTGGAATCTGAAAGATTTGTAATACTGTAGTCCACTTCAGGGAGTGGTTGGGAAATGTAGGACAGGAAGGCCAAACAACAGGGTGAGGACACAGTGTCAGCTCGGGGTTTTATCTTCCCTCTGTGTGGGGAACTCCCTGAGAGGAAATCAGAGGACCCCAAAAATGGACCTATGCAACAATTTTTTTTTACTCAGTTAGAGGAATAATGAGGCTCAATAGTGTCAGGTGGATCCTAAATTCAGTGACTATTGTCCCTATAAATAAGCCATGAAAGGCACAGAGACATAGAGGTGGCACACTAAGGGGAAAGTCATGTTACTACAGAGCAGAGACTGAAATTATGTGACTGTTCTAAGCTCAGGAACACCAAAGAATGCAACCACCAGCAGCTGAAATTAGAGGGAAGGGATCTTCCCTGGAGATTTCAGAGACAGCATCATCCTGCTGATTCATATTTTGTACTTTTGGATTTCTAGTCTCCAGAACTATGAAAAAATAATCTCCTGTTGTTTTATGCCATCTGGTTTATAGTACTTTGTTACAGTAGCCTCAGGAAGAAAAAAAAAAAAGGCCCTGTTTTAGAATAGTCAATCTGAGTCTTTCTCTGACAACAAAATTCCCAGAGACATTCATTAATAGACATCCATTAGCCTTCCAAACCAGCACTCCCAGGTATGCTGGAATGCTTCAGTTCTCTTTTTGATTTCTGGGAAGGAGTGGGTGTCTCCTTGATCCATTTCAATCAACCGCTATTCATCTTCTACGTGAATATCACCCACTATTTGCACCATGGTGCTAGGAGTTCTAAGAGAAGCAAAAGGCCTTCCAGACATGGATCTGTTACTTGCTTGATTATGATGTATATTCAAGAGTCAGAAAAGAATAAAATATACAGTATATAATCAAAGAAAGAAAAAAATGGGAGGGTTCAGGAGTAGGGTTAAAGCAAAGGAAGTTGTGGTTAGAAATATAACCAAGTAGGATGTACAGTGTAATACCATATTAGAAAGGAGAGGAAAGAAGTTTAAGGAATGAGATTTCTCACAGACAAATATTAGGACATATGTGACCTAAAGTGCATTATTCATCTACTTCCTCTGATTGACACAGAATATTCCATCCAACAACAGCAGAATATACACTCTTCTCATGCTCACTTGGAGCATTTACCAAGATAGATTGCATTCTTAACCAGAAATCACATCTTAACAAATTAGAAAGAATGATAAACATACGAAGCATGTTCTTAAGCCACAACTAGAAACCAATAACAAAAAGATAGCTTAAAAAAACAAATTATACTTGGAGATTAAACAACATACTTCTAAATAATATATGAATCAAAAAGTAAATCTCAGGAGAAATTTTTAAATATTTGGAAATAGGTAAAAATACAATTTATTAAAATTTGTGTGATGCAGCAAATGCAGCATTTAGGGGTAAATTTGTAGCATACATGTATCAGATACATGTATCAGAAAAGAAAAAAATATTAAAAATAAATGGCCTGAGCTTCACTGAAGGAGATTAAAGAAAGAAGAGCCACTTAAGTCTACAACAAACAAAATAAAAGAAAATTTAAAAATTAAGAGTACACACCAATGGCACCAAAAACAAGAAAATAGTACAGAAAATAAATGAACCCAAAAGATGGTTCTCTGAAAAGATCAATAAAAATTGATACACCTGTAGCTAGGCTAAGAAAATAAAGAAGACAAAAATTATCAGAATTCAAAGAAGAGTCATCACCACTGAGCCATGGACATTACAAAGACAATAAGGGCCAGCATTATTATATTATTCTTGCAAAATTTGGTAAATAAAATGAAATAGATCAAATCCTTGGAGGACACAAACTACCAAAACTAACACAATTAGAAATGGACAATCTGAATAGCCTTACATCCATTAGAGAAGTTAAATCAATAGTTGATAACCTTCTAAACAGCACAAAGCCCAGAGAGTTTCACTGATAAGGCTATCAAATATCTAAGGAAAAAATAATACCATTCCTCAACAATCTGTTCCAGAAAAGAGAAACAGGGAGAATTCTATGAGGTCAAAATTGCCCTCATACTAAAACCAGATAAAAGTATTACAGGAAAGGAAATGTTATGGTTTTGATGTAAGGTGTCCCCCAAAAGCTCATGTGAGAGACAAAGCACAAAGGCTTGGAGGAGAAATGACTGGGTTATGAGAGCCTTAACCCAATCAGTGAATCAATCACCTGCTGGGATTAATTGAGTGGTAACTGAAGGCAGATGGGGTGTGACTGGAGGAGGTGGGCATTGAGAGCCTGGCTTTGGGGTATATATTTGTTTCTGACAAGTGGAGATCTTTCTCTGCTTCCTGCTTCTCTCTGCCACACTCTTCCACCATGATGTTCTGCCTCACCTCAAGCCCCCAGAAATGGAGCCGACGATTCATGGATTGAAACCTCTGAAACTGTGAGTCTTTTAATAAAGTTTTCCTCCTCTACAATTGTGCTGGTCGGGTGTTTTAGTCACAGAGGCGAGAAAGCCAACTAAAACAGGAAAACTGCAACCAAAAATCTCTTATGAATATAAACACAAATTCCTCAACACAGTACTAACAAATCAAATCCAGCGATGAATAAAAATAAGCATATACACAAGAAGTGGAATTTGGGGTATACGAAATGTTCAAAATTTTAATATTAGAAAGGAAAAAATTCAAAAAAATCAATCATTGAATCTATTATAACCACAGTCCAAAGAAGAAAAATTACTTGATGATGTGAATTAATGCAGAAATAACATTTGAAAAAACCCAGTACATGAGCATGATAATTTTTAAAACCTCTTATAAAACTAATAACAGAGGAAACCTCTTCAGCTTGAGATCTACCAAAGACCTGCAGTTAATTTCATATGTAGTGGAGAGGGACTGGACACTCCCCTAAGACTGAGAAGTAAGCAAGGGTGTTCTTTCTCATCACTACAAAAAACAGAAATGAAAGTTATGGATGTTAGAAAAGAAGAAATAGAACTTAATTTCATTTATCTATGTCATTATTTTTTACGCAAAAGATCCTTTAAAAATGTACCAGCATACTAATGAATGCAGCAAGGTCCCCGAAAGCAGGAGGACTATGATAACTGCATCCAGGGAGAAAGCAAGAAGTCAGGGACTTTCAATAAATGACCTGTCCTATGAGACCACAGCAAGGGTGGGACACATGAAACTGTCCCCTCTGCATACATTGGTTACAGATATGAGAGAATTTGGAATGAAGTGGCAACATCTCACACTTGCTTTTCCTGGAAGCTTCTGTATCATTGTGTCATTGGGGGGGGGGGTTGTTGAGAGAGGTAAGTTGTTTAAAGAAGATTACATTAATCAGAACAAGAGGATGCTTGATGTGGAACAGCAATGAAATTTGATAATTTGGTGGCCATTGTCTTACCAACAGACTGGGGAGGAAGAGTTAGAAAGAAATTATAATATTATAATTATAATATTAGCATTACATAGCATTATATAGCAATATAGCATTAGAGAGATCAGCTTTTTTCAACAATTAACACAATAATAGTAGAAGAAACTTCCTTGACCTCTGATGTCATCTCCTAGGGTGAAAGATTTGTCAGTTGGTAAGTTGCTAAAATATGCCACACATCTTATTATTCTTTAAAAGTAGTGTTTCATAAAGTCCTATCTTGGTCTGTTAATTAGAAGACTACAAATTGCTACTTTAGCACTTACAGTTAACTAGAAACTTTTCAATGAAACTAATTATTTTGTGTTTTCTCAATGTTAAAATAAGTGCTTTATTCATTTCCATTAAACATGTTCCTTAAGGTAATTTTTGGTCTTACATGTCATTCATCTAAAGTAGAATGGCATTGCACATTACCACTTAAAAGAAAACTCACTGATGCAGCACAAAATCCAAGTATTAGACTTGTATTTTATAAGAGGCTTTGTAAACATGATCATATAAAGAGCAGAGCACTGTAAAGCCCCCTCAGATGAATATGCAAAGGACTTATTCTAGATGTTTTTCAAGCCATGTCAGTATATTGCAGAGTTGCACAAATATTGATTTACTGTTACAATTAAAAAGTGATCATGAACACCACTGTGAATGACCCAATCATCACAGGATATGCACATACAAGTTATGACTACAGTCTGAGCTACAGGGGCTAGTGTTCAGGTGGGGTTGACTTTTTCTTGGCACAGTTTTCTCATTCCTCTGTGCTCTGTCTCTAATCCGTCATAGGCAAAAAACCCACCAATTATATGGAAGAGTTACATGGTGCCATATGACAGAGACCCTCAGAATTGGAAACGTCTACAACTTTAAATGACTTCTTTAAATGTGAGCAATTGTTATTGGTTGGCTTAACCACAATTATGTGCAAAGTGTGTCAAACACCATAGCATCATTGAGAATGAATGAGAAACCATTTTGGATGAAGAGTTTTGGTGATGTGTGTGTACCTATTTTCAGCATGAGTCCTTATCTGTACAGAATAAGGTGCCTAGATGATGTATGATATTCTCAGCACTTCATGCTAATGGCACCAGTTCCCTGAGCAACCGATGGCCAAGAGCTCTTAAAGAATAGGTTTCTCTTAATTTTATGGTGGTATCGTACGTACTAAGTTATTTTTATGCATGCTACAGATAAAATACTCAACACCACTCAAGTATTTTAAATGGACAATTAAAAGCCAGTTTATTTCAAACCAAGTTTTCAGACAGCTGTCAGAGGAGGGAAAATGCTGTTAAGAATGTATTCACATATATCAACTCCAAATATAAATCCATTAAAATTCCTTACAGAGAGCAATCTAGGAAACATTATTTCTAAATAGAACTTAGAGGTTACTTTTATTTTAATGTAAGAATAACATCATAAATCTTGATTGAGAAGCAAATGTTGTTGTTGTTGATGTTGCTGTTGTTTTAATCCTTTGGCTATTGGGTTTGAATTTTCCATAAGAAGTACTGAATCTAGAGCCTTAAATATAGGTTTTGTCCCAGCTCATTTCTCAAGGTTATTGAAGCATATATGATTGCTTCAGGAACAAATGTTTTATGTATTCATCTCGTTTATTGCTAATAGTTCATATGCTAATTATGAAAAGTGTATTATATTTATTAAATATCTGGAAACAACAGAATTTACTTAACCTATTTCTTAGCTTTACTGGGAGTTCTTCAACATTAAGTTCTCATAAAGATATTAACTTTTATCTGATTATTTCATTCAACGTTTTGCAGATAGGAGATGCTTATTCTTGCATGAATGTTGATTCACAAATGTCCTCAATAAACTCAATTGCTCCAATTCAAGAGGAAAAATCACCCTGGTCTTTAGTATTTGCTACTATTAAACATCCCTTTGCAGAGTAGTGGTTTGTTTTGTGGTAGGATAGTAATCAAAGCACTTTAGAGGGTTTTCTGAAGTCAAATATACTGGTTTCTCACTGTGATGTTTTCATTCTGCATGTGTGAAATGGTCCATCTACCATTCTGAAACTTCGCAGGCTGACTTAAACAGAATTCATACACAGTACAAAATTCGTATAGCTATTTTAATAATAATCACACTTAAATTTGAAATCAGAGGATAGTCAACATTTAACTTATATGACACTGGCTATGTACAGTATTGGAAATAAATTATAACCAAGTTTCACTTTTAATTTTCTTATAACAGATAAGTCTTTTATATTTCCAATGTAGAATTGCCATTTAGATATAAAGTATTTGAGGTAAAACTGCCCTTTATTGATATTGCTCTGAAAAAACTAGAGGCATCTGCATCTTTTTTATCCAGGTAAACATATGTCTTTTGTTGAAGCTGTCACCTACCTTTGTATAAGATAATTGAATGCTCTTCATGCTCATTAAAATGATGGAACACCCATTTTATTAAAATATATTGTGCATTTAGACCTTTTACAATCTTATATTCATATAGAAATAAGCATTTGTCTTTTTAAAAAATTGACTATTTTATATCAGTCCTTTTAAATGTTGCTACTTGGAAGAGCCAAAGACCTAAATCCTAATCCTAGGTTTGTTACAGAGAAGCTCTAAGGATTTAGGCATATAAATGCTCTGACTCCATGTTCCTTGCCTGTGAATGATGATGTAATTAGACCTTCTCTAAGAGTGCTTCTAACTCTCAGGGATCTCTAAGGGACATTAAATACACCATGTGTTCTAGGGTTTTGTCATTGGAATGGACAGAGGGTATTTTTAAGAACTTGTTTGGGACTGAATGATCAAGAGGCCACCAAGTTTTAGAACAAAAGTTGAAATTTTCCTATAAAGCAGAAGAAAGATAAGCAAAGGACTTTCTTTGCTTGGAATTGTATACTATTTGGCAGTCATGAAATGCTTGCTTTTCTTTTCTTTTTTTTTTTTTTGCAGTGCTGGGGATTGAACCCAGGGCCTTGTGCTTGTGAGGCGTGCACTCTACCAACTGAGCTATATCCCACCCCCCAATTTTTTTTTTATTCAAGAGTGAGGACGCATATAATATAGGGTTTCAAACAGAGATAGCTAAAACCATAGGGTTCCAAATAGAGAGAGCTGAAATTCTGGTGTACTCAAACAATCAGGCTCTTACTCAACCCCCAGAAGTCCCAGCCTCAAACCCCTGGAATGCAGCAGTGCTGTCAGCAGCCCATGACTTCAATGGATGGTGATAAAACTGAGAACACAGACCTTAATAGCTGATTAAAATTTATCCCTATATGAGGAAAAAATAACCAGTTAATTAGCATAGATCTTGTCATTCTCTAAAGAAATGTAACCCTACTACTTGAACATTCTCTTTTTGTGCAATGAGTAATTATTAAAATGCACACTGGTGTAATAGAACAGAGAACATAAAAAGTCATGCTGACGTGTCTAGCATGTGCAATTCTGAAAGACTTCAGAGGTAGGCACTTCATAGGACTGTGGTGCTGTAAACAGAGCCATCAATGTGTCCACCCACACAATCCCTGCCTTAAAGAAAAGCTCAGTACCAGTTTCAGGCAACTTAAAAATCTTAGCCTTTATTATCTTGTAATGAAGTCAAATTATTTTTCTATTATGATCCTTTTTTGAAAGAAGCTTTTATATACATTTTCTAATTCTTTCTTCTGAATGGTCCATATAAATTAATGCTTTAAAATTTTTTTATTTCACTTTTATCTGCTTTAAATCTCTTTCTCAAGGAGAAACAACTGTGTTTAAGTCACTTTTTAAAATGACATCTCTCTACTGCAACTGGAATAATGACTAATAGAACATAATTGGTAATTTTCTTCCAAATGAAATTTAAGCCTAGGTAAAAAAATGTTAAGTGCCTGACCTATTCAGATATTATTTACCATGTTTTAAAATTTTGATAGGAAGAGATAATATATTTAATTTAAAACATATCTACAAGGAATATTTGATTTTGTAAAATATTAAATTCTGGTTTGTAGAGTCAAGTCAACCCTGAAAGTGTGACCCTGAGTGACCACAACCTGCCCCAGTCTTAACCCTCTCCACCCCACCCCACCAGTATGGCCAAACCAAAGGAATTGTGAAGCAGGAACAGAGTCCCATAGGTCAGCGCCAAATAAGAAGGGTAAAAATAGTATCAGTGGCTTTTCAGAACCACCAGGTTTCAAAGTGAGCCAGAGGGCAGAGCAACAGCTTTCTTTTCAAACAGAAGTAACTACATCCTTCCAGTCAGACACCCTGATGTGGAACATAAACTACAGTAAATGATGATTTCATATCCATTTATGTTCAGATAAGCACAGGGAAGTATCATCAGTGTACTTTACTTGGTAAATTATGCTTAATAAATGTATGCCATAAATATATTCCTGTGTCTTTTAATGTGGTAGAATGCTTTTCTAAATATTGAACTTGTATGTAAAAGAACCAGAAATTGCTCTACATGCAAACTGCATTTTGCTTGGATTTGGGGATAATATTGCGATAGGATAAGTATATAGTTATTAGTTACTTAAAGATGAGGGAAATGTGGCATCTGCAGTGTATTCCTCTAAGGCAGGGTTTCTCGGGCTTGGCAGTGCTGACAGAGGAGTAGATCATTCTTCACTGTGAGAGACTGTTCTGTACATCCTAGGATGTCCAGCAGCATGTACGTGGTTCTTTTGCCACCTCCATTCTCACTCATAAATGAGAAATGTCAGATGTCACCAGGTTTAAAAAAAATCTTCCCTAGTTGAGGCTCACTTTTTTAAGGATACAAGTTAGCATGGTTCAACACTAGTATTTTGTCCAGCAAAATTCAGAAAATAAAATATAACAATTAACATGGCCTTCACAAAGCAATTTTACTTTTTCTTCATTGTTTAACTTTTTCCTTTCTCCCCCTCCCTCTCCTCTTCCTCTTCTTCTTCTCCTTCTTCATAAATGGATTATTATTATTATCCTAGATGGAGTAGTTGTAGATGAAATAATTGGTGATGAGACCAACATTCTTGTCATAGCACCCTCCAGTAAAATGATAATGATGATTTAAATGAAATATATCAAATAAAAGTCAAGAAAATTAATCAGATTAAACCTACATTATTCTGGAATTGGACAGCAAAACAGTGTGGAGGATATGATATCACTGTTTGGACAAAGAGGCCCCTAAATATGTGTGCAATCAGTGGCCACTGATTGTTGTAAAGGTCATGTGTGTTATTTCTGTTTACATTTATGTGGCAGAGGGAAGCAGCTCACACATGATGACCAGAAAACAGACAGAGAGAGAGACTCCACTGGCCAGATTCAAATATATATTCCCAAGCCACACCCCCAATTCCCACCTCCTTCAGCCACACCCTCCCACTTCAGTTACCACTCAGTTAATCCCTATTAATTAATTAATTCAATGATTAGGTTAAGGCTATAACCCAATAATTTCTCCAGTTTTTTTTTTAACTCTGGACACCATTAGACACATTCCCAGCAGAGCAATGTAATTTGGTAGATTAAGAACAAGTTCCTTCTCCTTTTGGCTCCTTTCTTCCTTATGTGTGAGGAAAGTAGAATTTAATAAGATGACAATATTCACAAGTTTTGATATAAAGTCATCTTACAGGCTGTGTGTGTATGTGTGTTTTAGTCAAGGAAACTTTTCATTATTGTGATCAAAATACTTGAAAAGAACAATTAAGAAGGGGAAAAGTTTATTTGGGGCACACAGTTTCAGAAGTCTCAGTCCATTGTTGGCTGACCCAATTGCTCTGGGCCTGAGGTGAAGCAAAATATCATGGCTGGTGGAGAAACTGCTCAGTTCCTGGCAGCCCAGAAGCAGAGAAGAGAGAGAGAGAGAGAGAGAGAGAGAGAGAGAGAGAGATCAGATCGAGGCACCAGGGACAAGATGTTCAATCCCTAAGGGCATGCCCCCAGGGATCTACTTCCTCTAGCCAACTCTCATAATCTGATCATTTCACCTCTGCATACTCTTGCATTAACACAAACTTTACTGGGGAGAGGGGCACCTCACATCCAAACCATAACAGAAACTATTGGTGTTGTTTGATATTAGGTATTGGTGAGATTTCAGGAAAAAGAAAATTGACTTTGTTTATAAGTACTTCTGAAAATGAACACATTTAAAATATTGCATGTGTCTCATATTAGCAATTTCAAATATCTTTTACACTTTAGTAGAAGGGTGTTATGGTTTGCATGTAAGGTGTCCCCTAAAATCTCATGTGTAAGACAATGCAAGAAGGTTTGGAGGAAAAATGATTGGGTTATAGCCTTGACCTAACCGTTGAATTAATTAATTAATTAATTAATAGGGATTAACTGAGTGGTAACTGAAGTGGGAAGGTGTGGCTGGAGGAGGTGGGAATTGGGGGCATGGCTTGGGGGTATATATTTGTATCTGGCCGGTGGAGTCTCTGTTTTCTGGTCATCATGTGAGCTGCTTCCCTGTGCCACACTCTTCTGCCATGATGTTCTGCCTCACCTCAAGCCCCAAGGATTGGAGCCAGTCTTCTATGGACTAAGGCCTCTGAAACACTGAGCCCTCAAATAAACTTTTTCTCCTCTACAATTATTCTGGTGGGTCTTTTAGTCACAGCAGTGAAAAAACTGACAAAAACAAAGGGTAAAATCCCAACATTCCTGGAAAGCACTAGACCTGCCCACCTCCATGAATAAGATTTGATTCCACACTGCTCAGTGGCTAGAAAGCCAGAGGCCCTCATTACTTGGTTCAAAGATGGCTTCCAAGTGGTGCCTGGAAATGTTAAAGTACATCATGTGAGTTTTTACTTTGTTTTCGGAAGAATATATTGTATTTTCTAGTTGCATTTTTCTGTATTTGCTTCTCTTGGTGAAGAATCAGTGCTTAGCTGACATAATTCACAGAAAAAGAACATGAGCTTTTATGATTCTAGGAAGTCCTTCTGTCCTAGGAGGGAGGAAGGAAATGAGAGAGGTCTACTGTGCAAACTTATTTCAGTTGAGTCCATTTCAGGTCAAGTTCTATTGTACCTAATGTATAAATAGAGGAAAGCTTATCCTCTCAAAGAAAGAAACAAGTGGCACACTTCAGATGGAAGCCAAACTTAAAAAAGGAGTTTTTCCCCCAAAAGCCTAACAGAGGTAACAAAAGTACAAAGGTAAGAACCAGTCATCCACTTACAAGAAAGGTCAGGAACTAAAAGTTTCTTGGGGAGCTAACCATATTTCTAAGCATAAATCTTCATACACAGAACGACCTATATCCCATAGGAATATGGTATACCTCATAGCCTTTTCACTTTTGTAGCTGTTATTCCAAAACCATACTTACATTAAACATTTTTGGAATTTTTTATTTGTTCTTTTTACATTAGACATTTTTAACGCACAGACATAACATTAAGGAATAACCCAAAGTTCCCATTCCTGATTTCTTGTAGGCCCAAATTTTAATCTTGTCCTAGGAGGCTAGGACATGAAAGCCCATCATTTACCAGGGAGTAAGTCCAACGTACTACTCAGGAGCCACATCAAACATTATGATATTTTCCCCCTCATTCCGTCCTCATGATCCTAAAGTATTTATTGATTCTAATCAAAATGGTTCAGAAACATGCCTGTTAGAATTGCTAAAATCCAGAGCATCAACAATAAATACCAAATGCCAAGGAAGGATGCAGAAAAAAATGGGAACTCTCATTTGCCACTGGTAAGTAGAAAATAGTATAGCCACTTGAGAAGATGATCTGTCAGTTTCTTACCGTATGATCCCACACTTACACTCCTTGGTATTTACCCAAAGGAACCAAAAGCTTCTGTCTACACAAAAACCTGTTTATAGAAGATTACAAAAGCAACCAAGATGTCCTTTAATAGGTGAATAGAAAAACAAACCATAGTACAGCAACACAATAGAATATTCAGCAACAAAAATAAATGATCTATCGAGCCACATAAATACAGAGGAGTCTTAATTGCATATTTCTAAGTGAAGAAAGCTAATTTGAAAAGACTATATACTGTATAAGTCCAATTACATTGTAGTCTGGAAAAGGAAAAATTTCAGAGAGGATAAAAAGATCAGTGGTTGCTGGGACTGGAAGGGAAGAAAGGGGAGACAAATAAATGGAGCACAGATAATTTTTAGGGAGGTAAAATTATTATGTGTGATAATTATGGTGGATACATGCCATTATATACATTTGTCAAAACCTGTAGAATGTATAGCATCAAGAATGAATCCTACATTCACATCAACGTTTATAGCAGCACAATTCACAATAGCCAAGCTATGGAGCCAACCAAGGTGCCCTTGAACAGATGCATGGAAAAAGAAAACATGGTATATATACCCAATGGAGTGTTATTCAACCATAAAGAAGAATGAAATTATGGCATTTGCCGGTAAATGGATGGAACTGGAGACGAGACTATCATATTAAGTGAAATAAACCAGACTCAGAAAGCCAAAGGTCAAATGTTCTCTCTAATATGTGGAAACTTGTCCAAAATAAGGGGCAAATGCTGATTCTTCACACTTCTCTGGAAGGAATCAGGACAAGTATCCTGTTTTCAGCCTGAAGAATCCTTCAGCTACCATTTTATGTTTTTCCTTTCCTCTGTGAAAGAAATTTCTTGAATGTAAAGGACATGTTCCAGTCCTGTTGGGAGCCATTTACTTCTCCCTCATTCTTGAAACAGACACATTCCCTTTGACTTCGATGCTGCCATTCTCATCTGGATTTCCTATTATTCTTACTTCTCAGTCTCCTTTTGCACCTCACTTCCTTTGAGTTGTGGTACTTGCACTCTAGTTCTCTCCAGGCTTCTCTTGTCTCCTGAGTGAGATCACTGTCTCCCAAGGTTTTAGGTGCCAACCAAATGAGCCAAGAGCTCCTAAATGCTTATCTCCAGTCCAGATTTCTATTGCAAGCTTTAGATTCTGTCATCTACTCAGCACTTCTAATTGAATTTCTCACTAGTACCTCAGTTTTGTCTGTAACAGAAGCTATCTTTCCCCAAGCTGGCCTCTCTCCTTAGCTCAGTCTGAGGCATTCTTAGTCCTCCAGTTGCTGAAGCCAGAATTCCTAGCATTATCCTCACATCCATTTTCCTCACTTTGGTCAACTGCACCAATAGAATAGCAACTGGGTGTATATGTTTCATGGAGAAAAATTCTGTTATTTATTTATTTGTCTTCTTTTACTGGTACATTACAATCACACATAATAGTGTGATGACATTTGTACATGTGCATAACACAATTTGATCAAACTTGTTCCTCAGTACTTCCTCAGTACTTTCCCTTTCCCTCCTTTCTTCTCTCCCCCCATCCACTTTCTCTACTCCACTGATGTCCTTTCTATATTATTATCTTCATTAGTACTATATATATATATATATATATACATATATATATATATGATTAATTGTGATGTCTCAGACATGGACATAGCATAATTTTGTAGATTTCATTCTTCATTCCCCAGTACTCCTCCATGCCCTTCCTCACTTCCTCCCTCTTGATGTTCTTCCTCTTCTTTATTGGTTTCCTTACTGTTTCCAGGAGATCCCACTTTTAAAATCCCCCCCTTTTTAGCCTCTGCATATAAGACAAAAAATTCACTCTTCACTTCCTGAATCTGGTTTATTTCATTTAGCATGGTGTTTTCCAGTTCCATCCATTTTCCACAAATGAAAAGGGCAAGAAAATGGCAAAACAAATAAACAATAAACAAATAAAAATTATAACAAATACTGAAATAAACAAATTGCTATAATTGAGAACAATATGCATTACATGTCATTCTGCAACTTGCTCTTAAACTACAGTCATGGCCATCTTTCTGGGGCAATATAGATGTCTAATTCAACATCTTCAGATAATAGTCATACCATAATTCATTCAACCATTTTCCTTTTGAATGACATTCATGTTGTCAAATATTTTCTACTTCAAACAATGCTAAAAAGAAGCATCTTTGTCATATTTTCATGTTTTGAGGAATTCAACTTTTTACTGACATGCACAGCAAACATGTTCCTCAAGTCTTAAAGTTGGAGTAGGGTAGGTTGCATTATTTAAAATCATATACATTTTGAGTTGTGCAGTCTTTTGCTAATAATGTCTGAGTGTCCAGAGTTGCTTAGGATAGTCTCTACTATCTGTGAAGCTCCACAAATATTTTTTAATATAGTGTTATAATATTTTTCATGTTCTTTTGACTTTGAGGATTTATTTGACATGGTTCGAGATACTTTCCTCTGAGTAAGTATTCAATTATGCTAGTACATTGTGAACTAAGCCATCATACATTTATTCCTCAGATTTTCTTGAATCTATTTCTCAACTTTCTTATTTACTAATTTGTTTTTGTATGACTGTGCCAATACCTTGCAGTCTGATTGCTATAGTTTTATGGCAAGCTTTAATTCCTGGTAGGGTAAAGTTCTGTCACTGTTATTCTTATTTTTTAAAGAATTTCCTCATGGTCTATTGTATCAGCATATAAGACCTCCTATTAGTAGACATTTATTTCCCATTGAAGTTTACAAATTCCTAGAATAATTTTTTTCACCATTTAGTTCAATTCTGTGTGGCACAAGTAAATAACAAAAACTAGACATTCATGTGTCCCTGATCCACTATGAACTCACTCAGTTGATAAGGGACTAGCTCTGGTACACAGCTATATTGTGCATATAATTCAAATTCTCACTCAAGTGCCATAACTCCCTAGTGTTATTCACAATCTGTCAAATCTTTCAATGTCAAGGATCTACTCATAAACAATTTGAATCCTACTGATTTATTTAATTGGTATGCACAGACTTTGAACCTTAGAACCTTAAAGATCAAATGCCTAAACTACCTAATCCCCTGAATTTCTTTTTCTGGTGTTAATTCCTGCTCATACTCACTGCCAGATCATCCCCTAAAGTCTCCAAATAAAAGTCTTAGAAACAGAGGCATGAGGTTGTCAACTTGGCTAGGCACACAGAGGACATGGCTTCCTCTTCAAAGACCATTGTGTTATGCATAACTGGTGCCTTTGCTTCTTGTGTGGCTGCAGGTGCCAACATTCAGGGGGCAGACTGGCACGTCATGTTGGTCTTCCCTGGCATCTTTGCCTGCCTCTTTTATTCATTAACAAAAGGCAAATTTGTCCCATGGCCCTAAGGAATAACAACATATTCTACAACCCAAGAGCATAATCATTGAACTGGTACTGAATTTACTTTCAAAACCAAAACTTATTTTATAAGTGTAAAGTCTTGATTGTTGTTAAGATCTGTGAACACATATGGAAACCTTTATATTACACCAGGAATGCAAACTTCGTTAATAACTCTTAAAGGTGATGTTAATTACATCTCGGTCAATGTCACAGAATACCAGGGTCCAGACCACAGTATAGTCCCAGGTTTCAGTTTTGATTCCTTTTAAATAAATCCATAGTGACAGTGAGTAAAGATCATTTATATATTGTAAATCCTATCTGTAGATCAGGACAGAGCATGACTCCCACTCTCGTTTTATTAACATGGAGTATATTTTCTTAGCCCTTCATTCATTTGCATTCAGTGAGTTACCATTCAGTTTTGCCGTGGACTTTTGCTAAAAATATCTACCAGTAATATCAACATCCCAATTAGGACACTCCATCTTCTATAGGTACTTGGTTAAAGGCTTTATGCCCTGAACATCCTCATCATCCACTCCAAAGCACTACATCATATATTTTTAAAATTCAGTTTTTTTAAAAAATGTACTTCCTCAGTTTATGTTTCCCTGTTTATTGAAAATGGTGCCTTTTTTCCTTCAACTTCCAGGATGCTTCTATCAAACCTGAAAAGCGACTAGCAAATATCATGGCCTTCTTGGTTTGTGAACTTACATTGTTCTTTGACATAGTTTTGGTTTTCTATTTTATTTCTATTTTCTCTGAAACTTTTCCTTTACTTCCATTTCTCTTTTATCTCATTTTAATGTTTTTGATAAAATTTTAATGTTTTGTTAAATGAAATGAAAACTCTGAACCCCAGTTAGCCTTTCCATGTGTTCAGTCTTTATTTCACCACACCCTGCTCCCCTACATTGTGGCTCTTTTTATTATCTCTCCTTGTATTGTTACATCACTCTCCTGTTTTTCCAACTAATATCTAAGTGGAGGACCTTACATTTTCTGTACCCTCCATAGTTTTTGGTACATGGAAAACAATTTAGAAAATCACAAGTGGAGGAAAGTCATGCTCAACTATATTTGGGCAAGTGGGAGAAGGGAATGAGTACCCTACTCTCTCCTGCCAGCACTTCCATTGGCTGGACTTTGTCAGAAGGCAGAGAACAAAGGAGCTCATGGTTGGATGGAGAAGATTGGGTAGTAAATGAAGTGGGGTAGGGGTGGCCAGAGAATGTGATAGGATCCACATATCTCATGCACAGCAAGGACCTGTTCAAAACAATTCTATAGTTATGATTAGGTGAGGTGATAGGGGATGGAGAATCCACTAGGAATCTAAAACAGAAGAGCCAAAACACAGAGGTAAACAGGCCTAATGTTTCCCCACACAGGTTCTCTTACTTTTGGAGGATCCACCCCTGAGCATATGACACAGAATAAAATATACTGATCGGAAATGCAGTTGACCAGTTTTGTGTGCATCTGATAAACATTCATTATTTTCATTTCCGCAGATTTCTTTTTTATTTCAGACCAGAACATATTTTTCAGCCCCCAAACACATTTTTAGCCCTGAAAGAGCCCTTAATCCCAGGAGCTGTTACTTACTGTGATTACTGGATAAAATGAACTCAGCTGCCTCCCTTCTGCATGTGTAAAGCTTATTATTTGACAGCAATTCTCCCTCCAGTGAGCATCTGCTGGTGGTTGGATTTGATCTGGCTTATAGTTTCCTGTTCTTGGCTTCCAGAAACCCAGTTTATTTTTTACCCAAGATTCCAGTATTTCTTGGGCTTTGCTTTAATCCACCTATAAATGTGTCACCTTCTGAGGTCCTTCAGGGGAGGACATGATGAATGTCAATGAGTTAACTTCTGGACTTCCCAAAGATTTCTTAGAAAACACTATTCTGGATATTCGGATCAGGTAGTAGATGATCCAAATCATCTACTAAGCACAGAAATTATTTCCTTCGTGTCATGCTTGACAGCATCAAACAAACAAAATGCCTAGCGAGCGTCAGATTCTCCTTGTCCTGGCATGGCCACGTTCATGCTGATTTTTAATCTTCCCAATAGTTCTTTGAAGTGGATATTATAATCTCCCATTTTTAACTGATGAGTCTGAGACTCAAATATTCAAGTGAGTTGCCTAAAACCCACTTAAGATAGGAGCAAAATTCTGTGTGCCCCTGTAGTTAGGGCACACTTACTGAGGTTTTAGGAGATTCAGGGCTTCAACTTGCTGATCTTTCTTATTTTGGTAAGTGTCACATGTGTCTGAAATAATCTTCTTATCTTCAATGTGGCATTAAATGTGTCTGCGATCATTAGTACACTGGTGAATAGTTGAGTTGATTTATTTGGTCTTGCTACTAAAGCAATTTTAACTGGATATAGGAAAACATGAGGCCAAAAAGTCTTCTCCTAAATTCTAAGCCACAATTTCTTGCTCCTTCCTCCCCCTGTAACTTCACCCTCCTTCAATACTCCAGGAGTACAGATTACCACCATTGGCATTAGTTATCTGGTCAGAACTTCCTTCTCCATGCACTTTCTTAATTTGCTTTATGGTCTTGTTTCCTTACATAAAAATAGTTCTGTGATGAGCCTGTATTTCAGGTTTGAAATATTTTATGAATGAAAAGGACTGTATAGATATTGTATGAACATGTATTTCTATGCTTACCAAAATGCAAAGTTAGGGAAGAGATTTTTGTCTTTTTTGTACATTGCTGCAACCCCAGCATTGAACTGTGTTGAACACATTAGGAACACAAGGGTTTTAATTAATTATGAGATATTAATTTTGTTCTTTTTCTCAGAAAGCATTCTTAGGTTAACCTTAAAAACTTTTCCTGTTTCTCAAATGACTCCCAGTAAGTTCTAACTTTGGCAAATGGTTCTATGTAGTATAAATAAAATTTGACACCAACAGCAACATGAGTTCTGCGTGTATCCTAGTCTAGGTTCCAGTTGCCGATTAGTGAGAATTTATCAAGAGTTTACACAGACTTCCATCCACACATCTGTCTTTCCCAGGTCTGTCTCACCAACATCTAGCACAATAGTGGGCACTCAGTAGACATCTGTTGAGTCAATAAACAATACCAGAATTCATAGCCATGACAATTTAACAGGGTTCAGCACTGAGTATGTGTTTAATATATATTTATTAAATTGCATTGAGTGTAATTCTCAGAGAGAATCATACCATGCATTCCAAAACGAAGGAGGCATTGTGTCTGGGTTATCAGCTGTTTTGGATTACCTCTGAGGCTCCTTCCCACTGTTAGGAGAGTAAATGGAGATCTTACTGCATCAGCAAACTCCCCAAATCTGAACAGCGTTTCATTTCCACTGACCTAGCTTACTACATATTCCAACTATGACATATTCAGTTTTTAACCAATGTTTACCAATATTATATACTGTTCAAGACTGTTCACTAAGCCAATAGTAAGGCCTCTTTCCAGAGCAGTACATTTGTACTTACAAACTATCCCTTCCTTTCTTGTTTTCTTCCTTTTACTTCCTTTCTTCCTTCTTAACTTTGAATGTCATATAAGGATGTAAATGCAAAGGCAAGGACCTTGACAATGCTGGAAGTCTAGGCAAATCTAAGAACAGTGAATAGATAGCAGCTTAGAGGGAGAGACCCTTGACTTGGTTATAGTATATGGTTGTTCTCCCAGCTCTTGAGTGCCCTGAATTGTATTGGGCAAACATGACACAAGCGTTAGGATTCTATTCATTCAATCCCTCTAAAGTTGAAGTGGTTTGACTTCAGTTCCAACAGACATAACATGACATTAACATACTTCACATTGGGCCACATGAGCTGAAAAACACATACATGTGTACAGTACACACAAACATGTACACAAATGCCTTTTAAGTGATTAGCCCATTGCTGAACACCCCAAACAGAAAGAGCCCACATTTCTAGTCTTGCTTTACTTAATGATGGACACAAGTCTCTCATGGGAGTATTTTCAAAGTATATAACATGAAACTAGTTGTTGCAGAAGAAAGCAATGAAAGAATTATGGCAGATGCAGTCAGTGGAGGGGGAATGATGCTTTAAAATGTATAAATGCCAAAGTGAAGAAAATTTGCTTAAATAAGTCCATGGTGTCACCTTGTCAATATAGCTGCACTGAATTCATTGTTGGTAAATTTAAGCTCTGTTAAATGGTAATGAATTAATCATTGTATAAAGAAGTATGAGGAAAGAAGTACTCAGGAAGGTGACAAGTCTAAGGCAAGGTCAATTTAGTCCATAACAGGGAACATTTTTTATTATAAACATAAAGAAATTAACTTAACATTTAAATTTTTCATCTGTTTTATTTATTAAATCCTCTTTCCATTATCAACAAGACAATTTTCTTCCCTCTAAGTAGAGTTTTACAAATCTCTCAGCTGAGCCATTACAAAGGTCTTTAGGTATGCTCTTTTGTATTTGAAGTATCTCTTGCTTGAAATTAAATTCAGTCCTAAAATAGCAACTATATCATCCTCTAACCACTTCCCATTAGTAACAGCAAACTCCAGAGATTAGTAGAGCAGCTTTCATGTGCTGGGGAAAAGAGCCCTATGGATAATTTAAACAGAAAACTTGACTGCTCATTGAGAAGCAATGCAGGCATATTTGTAAATACCAACACCAGACAAAAATGAAACCTGACAAGAGTGATGTTGTCCTGTGCAGACTAAATCTATTCAGATGTTGCTTTACAATATTAGTTCTTGCAGGACTGTAAAACACTTAACTCATTAACATTGGTTTAAGTCCCCACAAAGTATAGGTAGATTCTGGAGAATGCAGATAGTGGAAATGGGTCCCTTCAACATAAAGGTTTATAATAACAGATTTTTCAGAGAAGATGAAGCCTTTGCATGAGATAAATTTCCTCATCTGCTGTCATGATTGATGGGTCCATTTGGTTACTTTGGGGGAAGGGATCAGAAGAGGGCCTGACTCACAGAGCAGAGCCCACAGGTTGTTGCCGTTCTGTATGACTGCCTACAGGTACTGTCTGTTGCCACATCTTTGTTTCAGACCCACATTAGCAGATTTTTAACATTGACAACAAATGCTCTTCTCTGAGCCTCAACCAGGTTATTTTTCAAATACACTTCTATTTCCTTGGTAAAGCCTCTTTAGAGGGGCTAAATTTAGCACTGCCAATCAGAAAAACAGGTGGTATGTGAAACTACCAAAAAGGTCCTCTCCCATCATGCTTTCCTAAGAGAGCCAATCACCAGAGCCCTGCCCTGAGGATGTGGGGCTGTCAGCAGATCTGGTGAATATAAGGGCAAGCCAGGCCCTGGCTCTGGAGCAGTCGTGCATTCCCACCTCGCCTCGGGTGTAGGGATTGCATAGAAAAGCAAAACTACACAGTCTTAACTGTGTAGTTTTGTTTTTAGGTTTAGAGGCTCACCGATTCATGTCGGAGATGGTCAGAAAAACCAACTCTACATAGGACGTCGTTTCAGAAGCAGCCTGGGCTTAGTCCCACCCTTTTTAGGCACTCTTGAGAAATCAGGTGAGCAGCATCTTTTCTTACTGCAATACAGAGTTACTATCTAATTGACTTCTAGCTCCTGGTTATTTTGGTGTGCCAAATGTCCACATAGACATGTTTGGATAACTACTTGCTGCTAGTGTTGACCTATTATTTGAATCTTCTTGTTAACTTTTGTTTTCAAATGTATGAGCTTTGTTTTTCTTAAATGGAATGCTTTAGTATATCAGCTCAGTCAATAATTCAAATTGTTTAAATTCCCTTGATATTCTAAAAGTTGGGGTCCGCAATGGTGATAGAAATGTTTAGTTCTTTTATAGTCTCTTGGTGTCTGTTGAGAATGTTCAAGGTTATATTACTCAGTGATAAAGTGAGGCGCACCAAGAATAGCTCTGATAACATGCATGTGGTATCAGCTACACCCTGATGACTTTTTAAGGGAATCAACTGCTGAGATATCAGTTGCAGGACAGTGACAGAACACTTGCCTGCTGTCAGTCAATGCCGGAGAGTTTATTTTGGGAACATGACATTTTAGATGCATACCTCCAGCCCTAATTAGATAAAGGCCTGTAAAAAGCAAGGGCTAAAGTAACAAAATTCACCTAGACAATAGGAATCTAAGATCAATTTAGGCCAGTTAATTGCAATGTTAGAAATTTGGAATAAGGCTATATAATTGTTTTCTAAAATACTCCAAATCTCATTATGCATTTTAATTCAACTCACAATCCAATTATATGATAGGAGATAAATGCTAATGCTAAGAAGGGTAAGGAATAATGTTTAAAGGCTTTTAATTTCTAAAAAACAGTTTGATTTTTCACCTTCTTGGAATTAGATTACATGTTGTAAATACCTGTTAATACCGATATGTTGTTACATATCTAAGACGATAGCTATATTTAGAATATGCACTAGCTTGTAAACAAGAAAGTTAGACCCAAATTTGTTCATTGTGAAACATGCTACAAAAGACTTCTTGACAAAGTTTTGTGAAAAACTTTTGGATATTATCTGAATTTTCCAAATATGATTTTTATCTGAAAAAATACTGGTTTAATTTTCTTTTTTTAAAAATATTTTTTAATTGTATATGGTCTTTTATTTTATTTATTTATTTTTATGTGGTGCTGAGGCTCAAACCCAGTGCCTCACACATGTTAGGCAAGCACTCTACCACTGAGCTACAAACCCAGCCCCTCATTTTCTTTTTAACTAAGTAAAAAAATAGAATAAAGTACAGCACTATCACAAACAAGACTATTGTTCCATAAAGTTTTAATGAATAAAGAATTTTATGAAAAATAATAATGAAGCAATTAACAATTCAGAATTTGCCTCTTGTTTCAGAACATTGATAAAGTCATACAGAATAATCAGCTACTTATGCATTAGAAAAATTTTCAGTCTCTGAAACTGATAGACAAAGTACTGTCTTCCACTTAAAAGGATTTACCTGCAAATTTTATGTTCATTTCTCTATTAAATATTTTATGTAGTAAAAGCATAGTCCTTATTCATTTCCCCTACTTTTCCCACCAACCTTCCATTATTTAGAGTTTGCACATTGTTCCACATTAAGAACTCAAGCCAGCATTTTTGTTTCAGATCTATAATAAATTTTTGTCCTATTTATAAAAATTTAAATTTTTTCTAAGTATCTATTCAGTTACAGTATGAAGACATGCTAAGAAATATAAAGCACCCTATGCGTCTACAAAAAGTTTGTGTACCTGATAAATCTTGCCAAAGTTTTTCAAATCAGGAAAGAAATTGCAAAGTTCAAACTTTAATTTTGGTGACCATTTTAAGTAATTTGACAATGCCTGTATCAATGTCAACTTTATAAATATAGCTACAGTGAGTGAAAGATATTTGGAGGAGGAAATATCTAAGCAATTGTCTCATACACATTGTAGATGCAGAGATTCATCTTACATTTGTCACATCTCATTCCTTTACTCACTATCTCTGTTTTTCCAGTTTTCAACTTTTGACCTGAGGGTCACACCATTGATAAGGGCATTTGGATACATTCCTTGGTCTGTTTGACTAATTTTCTTCCCTCATTTCCCCTTAAACTTACTACTCTGTATTAGACTTTAAATCAAAGCCATAAATAAGAGGCCTGCCCATCACTCCAGATCCATAGATGACCAAGGAGCAATCCATGGGAGAAATGTCTCTATCATCCCCATGGGAGCTCCAGAGTGGCCCTTGTGTGAGTTCCTCACTTACTTTCTCTTCCTTTTCAGAGTGCCTAAGAAGATGACGACTCAAGCACCGACATTTACGCAGCCGTTACAAAGTGTTGTGGTACTGGAGGGTAGTGCCGCAACCTTTGAGGCTCACATTAGTGGTAAGCCCACCCTGGTGCTTTCCTTTACTTCACCTCCTTGCCAATGAATTCACTTTGTCATAGGACATGTTGCTGAGCTGATTCCCTGCTTCAACTTTGTAAAACTGGTGCAGCACCCTGGAAGGGTCATTTTCAGCGTATACCATTCACAGAGTACTGACAAAATTTGACAATATAATGATTCAAAAATGTTTTATTCATATTTATAATTCCACAATGCAAAAATAATTAGCATTAGATTAAAATTGCTGTCAGAATCCAGCAACTAAGTAGGACCAAATTTGGTCATTCTATGTTTGGGTTCAGCTGCAGAGCCAGACTAGCAGCCAAGAGTTCCAGCGTAGTAGGGGCCACTACCGAGCTGCTGGGAGGGGGTCTGGGTTGGCTGCTCTGTGAACAGGAACCTCAGTTGTTTTATATGGAAAATAATGCATCCAGTCTTCCTCAGAGTCAGAACCAATCAGGGATGAGCTAACTTCTCATTGTTTGATTCTTTCATTTTTTAGCTTCATTGCGTGGTTCTAGTGAACTAAAGACTTTCCAATCTTTTCAAAATGACAAGAAGAAATGCTATATGCCACTCTGACCTTTATATTAAAGGGAACTATTTTCCCTAAAATTTTATTTAAAAGGGAGTTTATCTTTTCTTTTTTGCTGCCTTTTCTTCATAATTCAGTTTAGGGATGATTACAGAAAATGCATGATTTCTAGGACTTCTCTATCATCTTATGAAAAAATACAAACTATTGCAAACATTTCAAAATCACTTAATGTTGTTTCTTTCTGTAATCTTGTAATTGGCCATAAGATTATATGGACCAACTAAAACTTATGCTAGCTCCTTAATTCAGTGCATCTCCATGATACATTGTTCTACTATATTTTTTAATTGTATAACATAATAAAGATACAAAATACGATTTCCTTTTTCTATTTTATGCACCAATGTTTTCATAATTGAATAATACTTTATTTTATATTGCACAAATATCATCTTCATGTTCTATTGTGTGGAGACAAATTCAATTCTCTTCCTGCATGATGAATTCTTATTGGCTTTCAAATAATTACCTATCTTGGAATGCTCAGTAACTTTTCTAAACTGAGCAGAACACACATGGCATCAGTGGGAGTCTGCCTCCTTGTGAGGAGTGGAAACTGACTTCTTCATAGCTTGTTCCTTCACACTATGTACTAAGAAGTTCTTAGAAGTATAACACTGAAATTATCTGATACCTATTTGTGGATACTAATACAGTATCCACTTGGCCACAGTGGGAGATTGGTTAATATAAGGACAACAAGGTGAATTTTCTGTTATCTTCACCTAGTTGGAGAAGATAAATCACCAATATTTATGCAAATGCAAAGTAAACCATTCCCCAGACTTGTCTTGCATCTTCTAATCACACAGAGCTTTAAAATACCTGACATGTCAAACCATGAGCATATAGTGATTCACTGCCAATTTATGGTGGGAGAAAAAATTTGGCTTTTCCAGCTGCAACTCCAACTCTACATGATGTTCTGAAAGACAAGGTGTGGCTTAGTTGCTTACATGAAAAACTGCCTGTCTGTGTTATGGTGGTTTTACTGCAGGGACACTGGAAAGTAGGAGCATTCCAGAAGGCGGTGTCCCTGCACTGCAGAGGAAGATGGGCGCCCCCTCCTCCCTATGTCAGACAGAACTGTCAGATCCCTTTGCTGCTTTTGTTCCTCATTGTGTTCAAAGAGGACACCAGTCACTTTTTATTTCAGTTTCCTTACTTTCATAAATCCCTTTCATGATTTTAATGATGTCTATTAAGTTGCATCAGATAGAGCTGTGGGCAGGAGGGCAGCATACAAAAATTCTACTCCTCTGTGTGCCACTGCTCACTGAGGCACCTTGGGAAAACCATCAAGCCTCTTTTTGCCTCAATTTCCTCCCCTGTATAATGAGGGTGCTGGCCTCTCCCTAAACTGTCGAGTCTTCCTAATGGCTTGCAAAGTTGCACTTCTGCCCAGAGCCTGTCAGGTTCTTACTGTCACTGAATGTCGTTTTGCTCTGCGTAGCTTTTTAGGTTAGAGCAAGGCAGCAAGGATAACGGTTGGGTGCAGAGGACTTTGCAGTGCCCAGTCAAACATGAAGATCGATTGTGCTTGCTCTTCAGGTTTTCCAGTTCCTGAGGTGAGCTGGTTTAGGGATGGCCAGGTGATTTCTACTTCCACTCTGCCCGGCGTGCAGATCTCCTTTAGCGATGGCCGCGCTAAACTGACGATCCCCGCCGTGACTAAAGCCAACAGTGGACGATACTCCCTGAGAGCCACCAATGGATCTGGACAAGCGACTAGTACTGCTGAGCTTCTCGTGACAGGTGGGCTGATGGGGGCATCCCTGTCCTCTGCTGCCCCAGAGGGCATCCCTGCACATGGGGAAAGGGGTCCATATTGAGCGATGGGTAGGAGGACCCACTGAAGGCCAATTTTGTAACAAAGCTGTTTGCCATGTGGAATTTAATTCCCCTTTTAAAATATAGCACAAAAGTGACTGAGAATCAGTGCCTTTCTGTATACATGTTAAACACTCAAAAATGCTTTAAGGAAATATTTTTTAAATCATGCATCTCAGCAAGTAGTAAAGCTCAAAGACTTGCTCATACATTTAGTAAGAAATACGAGATATTCTAGGATTCAGCAGGAATTTCCACCTCAACAAGCACCAAGATAATTCTGATGCAAGTGGTTCACAAACTACTCATTTAAGAAACACTAAAAGTACTACTCAATAAACATACTCAGAAAAAGACAAATGTTTATTATTCAAATGTATGACACCATTTACTGGGAAAAGTGAAGGCCAATATTAGTGATCTCTGTTCTCCGTCCTTCACTACCTGGTTAAACATTTATACTCAGAACATGAATTACTTTATACATTACATAATATCTTGCATGAAATGAATAATGTTACCAATGCTTATCCAGTAAACCATACCTTCAGTGATATTCAGGAATAGGGCCATAATTGACCTCAGCAAAAGCATACAAGGTAGCATTAGGTCTGAACCTTAAAACACATCCAGAAAATTCAGAAAAGCACAGAGAATCTGCTATTACTATTCAAAATACATCATAGTTAATTCCATTCACTCTTCACATTTATCTTATAAAATTTTTCTTTCACCATAACCCCTCGAAATCCCCTTCCTATAGAATAATTAACATGAAGACATGTCATTATTGAGGTTAACATTTTAAATGCAAGAAAGTATTTCCATTATTTGAATATCAACCAAGCTGGAGAAGATTTAAGGGTTTTTCAATTAAATTAAAATGTAAAAACTCTATAAATCACAGGTACACTTATTCTACCAACCACTGGAATTCCTTTTAATGCAATTTATTGAAGTGTACAGTTGCCTTAACGCATTAACATGTTGCAAGATGTGAGGTTGGGAAGTGCAGAAAAAATTCTGTAGACATAACAAGAATCTAGACTCTTTGTGTAAATTACAAAACAAACATGGTGGCCTAGAATTGGTAAGCAAAACCAAGCGAATATAAAACATGGTGGCCAGATAGCCATCTGCGATCTCCAGGCTCCATTCTTGCTGTCATCCACTGGCTGAGCTGGGTTCAAGGACAGTCAAGGATGCTGGATTGGCAAGTCATTGCCTGGTTTTGGAATCAGAGCTGTGATTGTTTAAAAATACCCTGTTGGTAAGGTGCTGGCTTCCTGATCTGATTTCCTCCTCTGTCCCCTGCAGCAGAGACAGCGCCACCTAACTTCACTCAACGACTGCAGAGCATGACCGTGAGACAAGGAAGCCAAGTGAGACTCCAAGTGAGAGTGACTGGAATCCCTACACCTGTTGTAAAATTCTACCGGGATGGAGCCGAAATCCAGAGCTCCCTTGATTTCCAAATTTCACAAGAAGGCGACCTCTACAGCTTACTGATTGCGGAAGCATACCCCGAAGATTCCGGAACCTATTCAGTGAATGCCACCAATAGCGTTGGAAGAGCTACTTCGACTGCCGAATTGCTGGTTCAAGGTACGTGCTAGAGGTTGATCAGGGAGAAGGGGAGAGGCTTGATCTGTGACCAGGTGAGGCTAGCCTACCTCCCCTGAGGCCCTGGGAATGTTGTGTGCTAAAATCCAAGCTGCCTTTTCAACCCCTGTGAAAATTCTGAGATTCCAGGCAGGAGCTCAGAATTGAGCAATCTGCAGTTATTCAACCCAATATAATAAGCTGGAAAGTGTTTCAATTAAGTGATGTCCACTTTCAAATTATTGAAAAATAATGGAAGTTTTTTAAAAATATGGTTCATATTGTAGCCTTTGTATGTTTACTATGAGGCTTTTCTGGCAGTAGCAAAAGTTTTGAAGAAGGGGCATTTTCTTTTTTTAAATCTGATTTATAGTCATCCAAGACTTTCTGCATTTTCTCCACTGGGATGTCCAGAAATTTTTATTGAGTTTGTAGGCACAATTAACAGAATCTCTTTTCAAATGGATTGTTTCTCCTCCTCAAATGCTCCCCTTTCCCTTCCTACAGGCGAAGAAGTAGTACCCGCTAAAAAGACAAAGACAATTGTTTCGACTGCTCAGATTTCAGAAACAAGACAAACCCGAATTGAAAAGGTATTTTTCTATGCTGCAGTTTACCAACCTTTCTGCTGGTCACTTCCCCAGCTATTCTCCCTCATCGTGGACTTTGTTTTAATCTTTTGCAGAAGATTGAAGCCCACTTTGATGCCAGATCACTCACAACAGTAGAGATGGTCATAGATGGAGCCACTGGGCAACAGCTGCCACATAAGACACCTCCCAGGATACCTCCTAAGCCAAAGTCAAGGTCTCCAACACCACCGTCCATGTCCGTTGCTGCCAAAACACAACTGGCTCGACAGCAGTCCCCCTCACCAATAAGACACTCTCCTTCCCCGGTCAGACACGTGCGGGCACCCACCCCATCTCCTGTGAGGTAAAGTTTCTTTAAAGAGATCAGGTTACCCATGCATTGTAAAATGAGGTTTTGTGCAATCAGAAATGTAGCATGTGATACAAGAGGTGAATCAAGAAGTCACTGAATGTGATTTTCACAAATCTTCATTGTCCACAGGCAAGTCGAAGAACTTTATAATTCTGAATTCTTTTTTACATTCCATTTAATAAATATTTGCTTTAGGAGACAAGAAAATAACACAGGAAAATTCAATCAGCCGAATCACTTGCTAAATTAGAATTAGAGCAATAATTATTCCAATAAAATAATCTCTACTATATATTGGTCACTATCACTATGGCAAATATTTGATTTGACACTCTACAAACATGATCTCATTAAATATTCACAACCACTAAGAATTATTACCCCCAATATTATGAGGTTTAGCAAGAACTAAAGAAGGTAGGCAGCTTGCTCCAGTTCTTGGTTGTCTCACTATAAATGAAGGAGAATCACAGTACGAATGATTTCAAGGCGTTTCCTAAGGATTCAACATAATAGTTGAAAAGACCTTGTAAACAGTAAATAATTATAAACATGCCCTTATACTTTGATAATAAGTAAAATCTTTTAAACATTTTACATATGCTTACTTTATCTAAAAAATAAGTGGATTTCTATGCTAAGTTAAGATGCAGGTATTTTAGAAGGCAGACTTGTATCATCAGGGCTCAGAAATTACAGTCAAGTATGAATTATCTGAAGCAGGTTTCAAAATTTGGAATTCGGTTTAATATGATGAGGCTTTTAATATGATGAACTGAAAAACTGCGAAACTTGAGCAAACCAAAAAAGTGTGTCTTGATCAATTTAAATAAAGTGAAATACATGTAGACAGTTCTCCTGCCAAGAAAAAAATTAAAAGCAGAATAGGTCATTGACCTAAAAAATATTCAAATTTACTGTGAAGTTCCTATAATCACAATAGTGTTGTGGGGTTGAGGCTGCAACTTGGTGGTAGAGGACTTGTGTAGCATGCCTGAGGTCCTGGGTTCAATCCCCAGCACTACAACAACAATGAAAGACAGTAAATGACTAGAAAAATATATTAGGAAAGCAATACAGAGTCCAGAAATAGACTTAAGAATATAGGAAATTTGTTTTTTAATCAAAGTGACCTTTTATTTGGAGACTGGGTGTTTTACTTCACAAAGAATGCTGGCTGGGCGGGGTTGTAGCTCAGTGGTAGAGTGCTTGCCTAGCATGTGTGAGGCACTGGGTTCGATTCTCAGCACCACATGTAAGTAAGATAAAGGTCCACTGACAACTAAAAAAATATTAAATATATATATAATAAAATACTTAAAAAAAAAAAAGAATGCTGACCAATTTGCCATTCATCCAGAAGAAAACAAGCATAAAACTCTACCTCGCACCATCTACAAAATACATCCCAGCTTGATTAAAGGGTTAGATTTTTTAAGACCCAGAGAGAGAAAGAGAAGAACAGAAAATTCACGAAATGTTTATGGGGAAGGACTTTTAAAAATAGTCTTAAAGATTCTAGGACAGAAAAATAAAATTTATGTCAATAACAAGGTCATTGCTAGACTGAATAGTATGCTTGTGAAAAAATGTAAAGGTGCCCCTACCTCAAGAGATCTCACTGCCATTGCTAGAAAAGTATCATAACAAACATATAATGGCTACAATGTGAAAAAGATTAACCTAGAAATAGTCCACAACCTGAGCAACTGTACATATTTATGCTAGATAAGACCCTGTAAAAAGCAAAATTCTGGAGGGAATGTTAGCTGCTCTTATGACAAAGAGCTAATATACCAAATGAATTAAAAAGTCCCACAGATCAAAACACTAGACATAGAACCACCATATGACCCAGCTATACCACTGCTCAGTATTTATCCTAAAGAATTGAAGTCAGCATACTATAGTGATACATATACACCCTGCTTATAACAGCACAATTCATAATGGCTGAACTACGAAATCATGGTAGGTATCCATCGATGGATGAATGGATAAAGAAAATGTGGTATATGTACACAATGGAGTTTATTCATCCATAAAGAAGAATGAAATTATATCATTTGCAGGAAGATGGATGGAACTATAGAACATTAAGTGAAATATGCCAAACTCAGAATGTCGAAGGTCATATGTTTTTTCTCATATGTGAAAGTTAGAAAGGTGGGGAGATCTCATGAAAATTGAAGGGACATCAATAGAGTGGAGGCGAGGGATGGGGGAAGTGTCATATATTATAATATGTAACTATATTGTTATATTGCATGCTTGTACAAATATGTAACAATCCCATTATATACAACTATAATGCACAAACAAAAAAAAAATGGGGAAAAAATTCCCACAAGTAAATTTTCAAGGAAAAAAAAATTCAACACAAGCCAGACCAGTGGCATACGCCTGTAATCCCAGTGGCTCAGGTGGCTGAGGCAGGAGGATTGTGAGTTCAAAGTCAGCCTCAGCAACTGGGGAACACTAAGCAACTCAGTGAGACCCTGTCTCTAAATAAAATACAAAATCAGCTGGGGATGTGACTCAGAAGTTGAGTGCCCCTGAGTTCAATCCCTGTTACACCCCCCCCTCAAAAAAAATCAACACAAATAGAAAAAAATGGGAAAAGCACAAGCATTTCCATTTTTAACTATATTTACTTATAGCTTTTAAAACTATATTTATTTGATATTTACATTGCTTATATAATACAATATTATATAATACAATATATAATATTATATATTATATAATAATATAATAATTATTCTATTATAATAATAATATAATAAGCTTATATATGCTTAATTATATGCTTATATAATACAATATATAAGCAATATAAATATCAAATAATATAGTTTTAAAAGCTATAAGTAAATAAATACTTATATATTGTATTATATAAGCAATGTAAATATCAAATAGTTTTAAAAACCAGATATTTTCTCATCTTTATTGTTTTTAGCCACTTAAACTATTGAAAATATTGGTAAATACTAACATGAAAACTTGAACAAAAAGCTTAATTTCAATGTGAATGCCTTGCAATCACATTTCTAAAAGTGTTCAGTCTCAGGCTAACTCCAAGTTTGCACACCATGAAATCAAAACACAGGCCAAATGTGATTTCTGAGGGAGATAACAACCTTACTATATTTTAAATCCAAGCCTAAGGGTCATTTAGAATTAGTTTCTCTGTTCCCGTGGAGTATTTTGACCATCTTAGCATTCTGAGAGTTTATTAATAACCATCCAAATTCATTCCCCAAATTTGTTTTAAAGTAATTAGGAAATAAAAATGCCAATTTGTGGAGAAAATAATGGTTATCCAAGATAGACTCCTTCCTAAAGTGTCTCATTGTTAAACCTTGATTTTTGTTATAGAGTAAGGCAAACATGTTTTATTGAATAGGGTGCATTGTCTCCAGCTGTGAGCAGGTGATTATTTTTTATTGTACCTGCAGAAATAAGCACTTTCCTATAATGACTCAAATTACATTGATTTTTTCACAGTTTCAGGCTTACCTGAGGCCTGCTGCTAATCACTTATGTCATGCTAATCACGTCTTTAACTCTTTTAAATAAAGCCATATTACCAGGTACAGTAGGAACTAGGCACAAGTTGAGACTTGGAAGTGCAAGTCTGTCTGCTTTTCTTCAATTGCTGGAGACCTACATTATTCTAATCTGGTCTTTGTTCTATTTCCCACGCAGTCATTTTCAGAATGGAGCCATGTTCCTTAGATCTCCCTTTAGTTTGATTACAATTTCATTTATAAAATGCAAATTGATTTTCACAGAAAAAGCCCTCTTTAAGAACAGGGTGAAATCTTTCTTCATGAAACTGGCTGATGTTGTAATGTACTGTTACTCTTAGAGCAAACACCAACTGTATCTTGAGGTTAATTAGAATAATTGTTTCATTTATGATCAATGTAAACTAAATATCCTATATAGTGCCAAAACACATTTATAAATGTTTTCTTCAATTCAGAATTTATAAAATGCAATGATGGAGCAATACTGCCACCTAGAGGCAGAAATGTAATAAATCTTACTGATTAAAAATTAAATGAGTGTTGCAAAAATTTTTATCTTAAAATGGCTAATCAATTCCAAGAATATAGGTCAGAACCTGTCTTTTCACTCTATCTGTGCCACAATTTAGCACCCATCCTCTTCAACTGATGTTGTGTACAGTTTGGATAAACCTAGAAAAACAATGAAAACTATGTTGTAAGAAATTATTTTATCCATTTAATAATAAAAAAGTAGGTTTCAAATTAGCCAATATATACAGCAATTATAAGGTTATTCAAAGAAAGGCTTCACTATGTACAAGGGTGAAAACAAAAACAAAAACAACCCAGCCCAGACTGCATTGCACAGCCTGTACCCTAAAGATTCTGCAACAGCTCAGCCAGAAATCTTTCTCCTGCCCTGGGAATTCACAAGACATGGTGAAGGTGGTGTGGAAGTCCTGTAGGAGGGAAGGGAGGGAGAGAGGAAGAGAGAAAGGCTTATCTTGTTTAGCCTGGAGTGACACAAGCATTTTGATTGCACAGAGCTTTCTTCATCCAGCATCTATTTGACAACCACCCACTCCCTGGCCAGAATGGGGGATGCAGAGAAACTTAGAGATGATTTCTGGATTTACAATGCCCTTTCTTTTGCATTTGCTGTATATTAAGGAAATACCTGCCTCCGTTTGGGTTATTTTTTTTAATGTGAGAAGGTGAAACAGTGCTTACTTGGAATTAAGTTTGATTCAGATACACCAGATAAGAATAGGCTTTATTGAGACTTAAAGAAAATGATTCAGATAATTTACCCTCTGAATCACTGTGGAAGCACACATTTTAAAACTCTGTGCTAACATACTTCTAGATTTTCATCTGTTATCCAAATCGGACTGTGCCTGCTAAGAGCTCCTCACCTTAGAATTCTGACCTCTGCTATTTGGTTTTCAGGTCTGTGTCCCCAGCAGGGAGGATCTCCACATCCCCCATCAGATCTGTGAGGTCACCCTTACTCATCCGTAAGACTCAGACATCCGCCGTGGCCACAGGCCCCGAAGTGCCTCCCCCTTGGAAGCAAGAGGGCTACGTGGCCTCCTCAACTGAGGCTGAGATGAGAGAGACAACAGTGACCAGCTCTACTCAGATCAGGAGAGAAGAGAGGTGGGAAGGGCGATACGGTGTCCAGGAGCAAGTGACCATCAGTGGAGCTGCAGGGGCTGCTGCCAGCACGTCAGCCAGTGCTTCCTTTGCAGCAGGGGCCGCCGCCACTGGTGCTAAAGAGGTACGGTCGGAACTTTTCCTTGTTTTCATTGCTTCATTTCTGTTTTCTCCAACATGATTTCTGGCATGAAACCCAGGCGGGATAGATTGGAGGGAAAATACAAAGGAACATAAACATATTATAGAAACTGAAGGCTAAATTTGGTTGTCCTGTTTGTAAAACCATCTTCATTTGGGACAAAGGCTCTGATGTGAGGTTTACATAAAATATGGGTGTCATGATGCAGACCCTACGCCTCTTTGCAATGATGAATGCTCACGCACAAGTACATTTAGCTCTAGGTAGCTGTTTCCATTGTGTTTTTACATTTCCTACCAGGCATGCCACTTTGAAAAGCATTGCACTTGTTCATTTCCAATTCAGGTGAAACAAGAGACTGACAAGAGTGCAGCTGTTGCGACTGTTGTTGCTGCTGTTGATATGGCCAGAGTGAGAGAACCAGTGATCAGTGCTGTAGAGCAGACTGCTCAGAGGACAACCACGACTGCTGTGCGGGTCCAACCTGCTCAAGAACAGGTATGCAGGAGGCGCATGTGGGGCCAGGTCCTCTGGCACATCCACTTAAACACCATTCACTGCTTAGAGCTTTGGGTGCTCAGATTCTGGGACCAAACAATGTCAAATCATTCTGAAGACAGTACTGAACCCAGGCTTTTAGAATTTCTGAGCCAAGGGTGGTCTGAGGTAGCAAAGGTTTTTAAGCTGTCAATATCCAAGAGCACGGTATGTCGTAAGAAATACTGTGCTACATCAAGCAGGCAAAAGTTAACAGTATTTTAGGTATTAAGGGACTCCCGGTTGAGGCAGATGAAGGGTGGGAGGACAGAACTACTCAAGAGAGCAGACACCCAGAGCCCAGCTGCTCCATGAGCCAGGCGTGGGAACCAGTGTTTCAGGGCAGATGTTAGATTTCTCTGAGCTTCCCTGAAGGACCTTTACTTTGTTCTTCTTCCTCAAAACAAACATGACATTTGATTAATGAATGAGAAGCCTCATAAATCCAGGATCATTTCTCACCTTGTATTTGAATAGTTTTTGTTCTAATTTAAAATCACTCTGCCTTCCCTTCTTATTTTTTCTTGTGTGACATTTATGCCTTAATCCTGATATATCATCATAACTAACTTCCTATTCAAAGTGCATTAAGGTGTTTCTTCCTTTCCTCTGTGAAAATCAGGTGAGAAAAGAGGCAGAGAAGACTGCCATAACACAGGTAGTAGTGGCTGCAGATAAAGCCAAGGAACAAGAATTAAAATCAAGAACCAGAGAAGTAATTGCAACAAAGCAAGAGCAGACGCACATAACTCATGAGCAGGTGAAAATGGTTTTTGTTTGAAATTCACTGGTGCTATTACATGTGTTACCACAGTGACAATCTTTACTCTGAAGGGTGTTGTTTCTTGGACCACACAGCTGTTACCACACTAATCAAATCCTCTGGTCATATGTGTCCTGGGCACTGCAACCAAAGTCCCTTAGGGGGCACTTCACTGAATGCTGTGCTTATATAGATGAAAAGGACCTCTGTGGACACATCCTGGGAGAAGAAAGAGAGTCTCACCTACACTTTTTATGACCATCTAGATTGATCATAATTAAATATGTGACTGTGGGGAAAAGACAGAAGGAAGTAAAACTAGGAGCAGGAGATTGCCTCCAGGTGGCTTCATGGAGTAGTGGAAGAGAACACTGAACACACTTTACTTTAAAAGCTCAGCAGCTGCTTCCTAATTCCTAAAAGGACTTGTGAAAATGGGTTGGATGTGGAACAGACAGCCTGGCCTTAGTGAGCCACATGACCAGAAAAGAATTCATGGATAGTCTCATGATTGGAGGCCTTTGGGGACAGAATGAAGAAAGCTAATTGGTAGGGCTGTTGGCCAGTGGAGCCAATCATCAGTTGGGTAGTTTGAGAAGAAAAGTTTTTAAGTCCCTTAGGACCCTGAAATCCTTGGCTTCAATGATAAAGTATCTGAGAATGGGAAAGAGGCAAAAGGGAAGGTGACCACCCCCCACAAGCACTCTCTAGGTACCAGAATGGAAATAGCATCCTGCAGGAGGCTAAAGATTTATAAAATATTTTGCCTAGGATATATGCAAAAATTTTCTTCCCATAGTAAGTTTTGATGCTCCAAACCATCATGGTATTTAGGAAAATTTACAAAACAAAATATTGTAGAATTGCAGATTATAAATTACCCATGTTTGATTTCTCATATATAAAATAAAAGTGTCAGGCATAGTTACTTCTTAAGGCTTCCATTCTAATATTCTGTACTCTAAGGTTGCCTTTAAATGACGTAATATAGAAATGTATTGCCATATAGACATTTATAAAAATTAATACATACATTTATAAAAATTCTTTTTAAAGATGACTACAACTCCCCTCTTTTCAAAACGAACAGGGCAGAACTCAGCATTTATTTTTTTCCTTCTAAATAGCCTAATTTATGTTTTAGGCAGAGAAAGAGAATGGTCATGTTAATGAATGAAAGATTATTTATTTGATTTTGTGACATCCCCTGAAGAGTAATTTTATTTCTTTAAATTCCTGTGTTGTATTTAATGAACACTATGTTACTTGCATTAGAGATCAGGAAACAGTAAAGCTTTGTTTTCATCTTGATTACAGATAAGAAAAGAAACTGAAAAAGCCTTTGTACCAAAGGTAGTAATTTCCACAACTAAAGCCAAAGAACAAGAAACTAGAATTACTGGAGAAATTACTACAAAACAAGAACAAAAGCAAATAACTCAAGAAACAGTAAGTCCAACTTTGTAAATACCTTGTAGTTTGTTAATATCATATTCTAGCCAGTTGTATGTCCTCCAAAATGAAGTCTGCATCTCCTATTTTCTTTTTGTTAATCTGTCTCACATTGAAATCTTCCATGATGGAAATTCTCTTCTCAGTTCTCTCTTTTCCTCTCAATTGATTAGTTTTGGGAGATTATTTATGAGAACAGTGTGGGGGCAAACCTACAAACTTTCTAGACATACCTAGGTGGGAGTAGATTCACCTCTGACCTGTTTCACACAAGTACAGTTTTATATACACAGCCTGAGCCCCTGGTCACTTAGATTGGAAAGCATAACCTTTGCACAGCTGTAGGAGGTGTGTGTGCACACCTGTGCATATGCACATGACTGTTAAATCTTCTGCATTCTCTCAAACATAGCAAGGGCATCTTGACATTTCTTTTGTGCCTTTTGAGACTCAAAATCTTCATTTTACTCTAAAAAAATCAGATAAGACAGGAAACTGAGA
Organism: Glaucomys volans; assembly: GCA_020662805.1. Classification (NCBI taxonomy): domain Eukaryota; kingdom Metazoa; phylum Chordata; class Mammalia; order Rodentia; family Sciuridae; genus Glaucomys; species Glaucomys volans. The sequence goes on along the minus strand of JAJEJO010000246.1, from coordinate 345,458 downwards.
AAACTGCTGCGTCCATGGTGGTAGTTGCCACTGCCAAGTCCACAAAACTAGAAACAATCCTGGGAGCTCAAGAAGAAATTGCCATACAAGACCAAATGCTCCTCAATCATGAACAGGTGATGACTTCCTGCCACTGTGAAAGTCACTCTCATCATTTCACTTGCAAGCCACTTTGTGTTTGTTTCATCATGGGTCCCAATAGCCACTTCTTTACCACCTCCTCTTCTCATGACTCAAACAGAAAATTCTTTCACCATTTCTCCTGAGCTTTGTCACCCATCTGGCTTTCACTGTCACCTCTCATCCTAATTTCCAGACTTTCTCTGAACTGTTACTAACATGATATAATTCACTTTAACATTGAATCATCATCCTATTGATGTCAGTCCCAGATTGATGGCTCTACTAGACTCTCCCATGGATTATAATGATGTGAAAAACAGCATTTATTAGTCTTTTATTGCTAATCATGTTTTTTTCTTTTAAATTTGTCTTATTATTTTGATAATATCAGTGGAACAATACAGATGATTGAAGCAACTTAAATAATAAACTTAAGTGTAATTAAAATGTCCTTGAGTAGGAAGAGAATTTGCCTCCTTTCTCAGTTCATTTGCTTCCTTTATTAGAGGCTCATGAAATTTAATGACTATTTTCTCATCTTTTTTTTTATCCATATTACCAGATAATGAAAGAAACTAGGAAAACAGTGGTACCTAAAGTCATAGTTGCCACACCCAAAGTCAAAGAACAAGATTTAGTATCAAGAACTAGAGAAGGCATCACTACCAAAAGAGATCAAGTCCAAATAACTCAGGAAAAGGTGAAAACAGATATTTGAGATGTGAAGAGTTCATCTTTAAACTAATTGCTAGAAAACCATTAACTATTGTGTATATAAATTATTAATCTGTATTTTCCTTTTTAAATCTGTAACTAAACACAAAATGGAAAATTTGATTCATTACCATTAATTTTTTTTGCACATTTGATTTTTATCCATCCATAACATATGTAATTATTTTATTCACCATTATTCCTTGCATGAAGATTATCATTTTTAACTTAATTTTTGAAAAAGTATTGGGGAAGCATCTAGAGATTTTTTTTTTGTAGCTAACATTTCTAAATTTTGTGATTCTCACTCATTATATGCAAACATTGCCAAGTGAAAATTAATTTCTTTCCTGTATTTAACCCTGAATAACTTCCTCTTGCATCCCCACCAGGAGGGGGGGAAGGGTCATATCATGTATGTCTGAAATCCCATACAACTTAAACCTTGATTTTACTATAATAATCAGATAAAAAAGGAAGCTGAGAAAACTGCCTTGTCTACAATAGCAGTTGCTACTGCTAAAGCCAAAGAACAAGAAACAATACTGAGAACTAGAGAAGGAATGGCTACTAGACAAGAACAAATCCAAGTTACTCATGGAAAGGTGACTATTGCTATTCCTAGTGTGAAATCCCTTTTATAATATATTAATACCAGATCTCATGTGAAATCTCCAATATAATACATTAATACCAAATCTCAGTTTTTTAATATATGAGGTTTATTAACCAAATTTGTTTTTTAGATAATTAAGCAACTGAAAACTAAAAAATCAAATTATTATTGTTAATATTACTACATATTCCTTTCCCCACTGATCTTTTCATCCTATTTTCAACTTTTTATTATTAACATCTAGAAATCCTCCAGAAGTTGATGATTGAAATTGCATGCAGGCTAAATTTAAGAGACTCTGTGAACATTAAAAAAAAAAGTTGTACACATTAGTGGTGAATCTTACTGTAAAGAAGATGTGAGTTCTGAGAAGTCATAAATTCACTACCTATCATTTTCTTCATGTGAACTTTATTTTTCCCCCTTATAAATATCAGATGAGACAAGAAACTGAGAAAATTGTAGTGCCTGCAGTGGCAGGTCTACCAAAGCTAGGCAAGATCCAGTACTGAAATCTTGAGAAGGAAGTATCAAACCAGAACGATTATACATAAACCATGAGAAGGTTACTGCCTCTATTTGTAACTATGAAATTTCCATAAACTAAACTACTTTCCATGACTACACATTGCTCCAAATAAGCTATTTACCTAAGTTTATTCTTTATTGCTAATCTAGTATTTAGAAATCCAATTCCATGAGCATCATGACTTGAATACCATTTGTATTTCCCTCACTGTTGCTTCCTATCTCAACATCTTTGGCTTCTTTTTTTACTAAGAATGATTTCAGATAAACTTCTAATATTGAATGGCACATCAGCCTTTCAGAAGTCTCGTGAATGTCAGAAATTTAATAGTGAGGTATATTCCAGGAGTGATGAATTTGTTTCTTTCTAGAATCACGAGTTTGATTATCTTGTTTTTGTCGTTAAATATTAGCTAAGGATGGAAGCTCAGGAAATGTCTGTATCTAAGTTAATAGTTACCTCTGCAAAATCTGCTGAACCTGCCACACTGCCAAGGACTAGAAAGAGATTTGCTATTAAGCAAGAACAAACACACCTTTTCCAAGAGGAGATGAAAACTGATGCTGTGGAGGTGAAAACACTGTTTCATCCCATTTCATCATCAGCTCTCATAACTTTTTATCCATCATGTATCACTGTGCTCCTAGTGTTCCATTTAATTGCTTTACTGATCAACAAAATATTAGAGATGATTAGATTCAGTTCAAGTCCTCCAGTGGAACAGTTGGCATTTCTAGTTGTGAAGGACCAGATTAAGCAACATTTTTCTTTTTGTTTCCTAAATTAATTCTCAGCATTTAACTGGTGCAAATTGGGGTCTTCTAATCCAATTTGTTTTCCTGATTATCTGGGTTCCAAAAATGTAAAGAATATTCTAGTCTACTAAGAAATAAGAGCAACTTACCAGCATAGAACACTCACTTGTAGTTGTCCACCAAACAGCATATGTATATGAATTTAATGTACATTAATTCAAGAAAAAATGCACATATACTTCTGCAAGTTAAAGTATCTTACCATAACTAAGATTTTTTTGGCATGAGTATTAAATTAAAAATAAGATTTATACATTTCAGTTGATTTTTTAAGTCAAATGATAATTTCTTTGAACCTGACTCTTCTCATTTTTAAAATAAAACTAAAACTTACTCTGATTACCTTGTACCATAGACTACTAGTCAAAAGGTGCAAATGAGATAGCACAAATGCAATCTCTCAGCAAACCAAGTTATATATTTTTATTAGGGTTATTTGTCAAAGATGAACATTTTAAAACATCTATAAAATTAAAGTTAACCTAGTTGCCTAGATTTTTTTTTTTCAAATGAACAAAATTAACTCACCCAAGCCTCACGTGTATTTTATAGTTTCTTCTAAAAAGCAATCTAAGATGAAGATGGTTCTTGCAATTCCTTAAGGTGGATTAGATTTTTGTGGCTTCCTGGAAGGAAACACTGAATGAACCCTGTGATCACTAATGGTCCAATTTCATCTTTAAAAGCCCCCATTTATATTTCAAATGGCTCCAAGAATAACTTTTAAAGATAGACATATAGCATGCTCGAAACACATTTCATGTGCATACTAGATCCTATTCACAGCAGCTAAGAAAACTGAATATTAATAAAATATTACAGCCTAATATTTAAAGTACACTGGACAGACATGGCAATTTGATTTTTAAGTATTCTACTTCCAAGCATTACATAGAATCATGATATCCTTGTCACTTCAACTGATTTGCTTTCTTTAAAAGAAATTCTTCTGCAAATTGTGTTCCCATTTATGTTAATCAGATTCATAGAAATGAGAAAATAATATTTCTGTTCCTTCTTTGCTTTAACTCCCAGCAAAATTGAAAGTAAATTGGACTTCAGTGTGAAAGGTTGTTCTCTTGAATGCAAACATGATAACACTTTAATTTTAATCACAACATTTTCATTCATGTGTTTTAAGAGTGATGTTTTTCTAATAGATTAAATAAATCTTATCCCTAGTGAATCACAAGTAAATTCACATGCTCACTCTGTGTTCATGAGCTCTCATGTTATCTCAGATTTGCATGCAACCATATACCTCTGTAGCAATTGATTTTTCTGGATGGGATGATGACAGTATTTGAGTGTACTTTTATCATCACTGTCACCGTGTCAACACCAGACTAAATGATCGACAAGATGATAAAAATAATGAACATAACCAGCTCCGAAGTTCTGATTTCCCAATTGCCAATTGACTGTCTGCCTAGATGAATTAGCAGAAAAACCCAAATCACTTTATGATTTTATACACATACTTGTCCTATCTTGTGCCTCCAGTGTTTTAATTCTAGTATAATTAAGCAGATATATAGAGAGCATATCTCAATAGATGTCTGTACAATATAATAATCAACGAATTATTAAGTTCCTAGATGGATTTCAGAGTTACATATCTGGACACATTAACATTCTTATGTAACACCAACCCCATCTACCTATCAAGCCTGTAGGCATTTGTCTGTTCTGAATATCTAGGAGGAGCTGTCCTCAGGAAGATGTGCCTGAGAGGAGATGTTCCAGCTGGACTTGACATTGCTATGCATTAATTGTGGAAACTTTATCCCTAGGTGGGCGTTGGGAAAAAGGCTGAAGCCGTAGCAACAGTTGTTGCTGCAGTTGACCAGGCCCGTGTGAGAGAACCAAGAGAGCCTGGGCATCTAGAAGAAACCTATGCTCAGCAGACCACTTTGGAATATGGATATAAGGAACACGTTTCCACCACAAAAGTACCTGAGCATCCCCAGCGTCCAGCCTCCGAACCCCAAGTTGTCCCTAAAGCAGTGAAGCCTGTGGTGATTCAGGCTCCTTCTGAGACTCATATCAAAACTACTGATGAAATGGGAATGCACATATCATCACAGGTGAGTCACCACCTGCTGGGTTTTCACCCTACTCATGGGAAAGCAACCTTAACTGCTGTGGTCATCTGGTAAACAGTAGTATCAATGAGTTTTATTTTAATGCAGATCAAGAAAACTACAGATCTAACAACTGAAAGATTAGTCCATGTGGATAAACGCCCCCGCACAGCAAGCCCTCACTTTACTGTTTCAAAAATTTCTGTTCCTAAGACAGAACATGGATATGAGGTAAGAAGTTACAGAGCATGGTTTTAAGAAATGGTTAACTTCAAAGATAATACATACCTAATGTTACTGTAGAGCATCTTCATTATAGGCTATTGCATGCCTATTTTTGACAACATCTGTTTCCATTCATGGTGACTCAGACGCCCCTCAGTTAAGTTTCTGAAGTTTGCAGAGCACGGTGGAGCCTGAAGTCGCAGGTGGTTATCTTATCCCTGTGAGGGGTTGAAACCATGCAGGCTTTTCTGTTTCTCATTTCAGGGAGAGCTTAAACTCAACTGTTTTGATAGCTGTTGTTCTAATGACTTTGTAAATGGTAGAGCATTATATAGTGTAGTTTTTCTTAAGCTGTGAGACATTTCAGCATAACTGTGAATGTTTTAATAATAGAGACAGACATTAAGAAATCATATATTCATATATTTAATATAGCAAATTGGAGAGGTGGTATTGTAAGTGAGTTGGCTTGTGAAATCATACAGCCTTGGATTAGTCTCCTATTTCTTACTAACTGTCATCAGGGGAAAGTAAAATTACAAGTAAAATACATATAAAAATTTTAGCAAGTTGACAGCATGTAATAATCTTCAATATTAGTTACTATTGTTCTTATTCTAAAAACATACTGACACCTTCTATACCTTCAAAGAATTGTAAGGAATATAAAATGCCTTTATTTGGGATTCTCTCAAATTATTATTGAAACTGAATAATTGTAGACAGCAGCAGAACAAAAACAGTAAGAAAGCCTTTAAAATGCTTTTCTGAATGTCTCCATTTTCACCTGTCACATAGATTTGTGGCTGAAACCCAAATGGGCAATTTCAAAGTAGTTCTTAGAATTTACTAAATATTTTAGTTATTTCTTAATTTTGACTTTGCCTCTAATATTTTCAAATGTATCATTCATTGAGATGATTAAGTAAAGAAAATTCATGACTGAGCTTTTGAAGATCCTTGGTCCTTTCATGATAACAGATGTAAAAATAAGGAGTTCTTAATAGAACTCTTTTGAAAAGATATTTTACATCTATTTTATGAACTAACAGGAATGGGAAAAAGCTTTGCCATTGACTTTTTTCTGTAAGGGGGAGAGAACATTAAAAATGGATGATAGAGTTAGTACACTGAGGCTGTTAATAACTGTCCTGTATTAAACAGAAATATTGGTGGAGAAGCATTTCTGAGGATCACTTGAATGACAGTTAAGTGACTGATTGCTGACACCATTTTCATTTTAGGCATCAATAGCCGGTAGTGCTATTGCCACCTTACAAAAAGAGTTGTCAGCCACATCTTCTGCTCAGAAGATCACCAAATCGGTGAAGGCTCCCACTGTGAAGCCTGCAGAGACTAGAGTAAGGGTAGAGCCCACCCCTTCGCCACAGTTTCCCTTTGCTGACACGCCAGATACTTACAAGAGTCAAGCTGGCATTGAAGTGAAGAAAGAAGTAGGGGTGAGCATCACTGGCACTGCTGTCCGTGAAGAGCGCTACGAAGTTCTGCATGGGCGTGAAGCCAAGGTTGGTGGCTGGCTTGCAAGCTGTTCTCGATCCATTCCTGAGTCTGCCACTGCAGAGCAGCTAGTCAGAGTGTTGCTTTCTTCCTTTACTATGCTCTAAATGTAACTTTATTGAACATTGTATGGGTCAGAGATCTTTGTCTCAAAAAAATGTTTCATAATTTTGCATGTGCTAAAGGTTTTGTGGACATTTTGTAACATCCTTTGTAAAAATTGTAGGTGACAGAAACAGCAAGAGTGCCTGCACCTGTTGAGATCCCTGTTACTCCCCCAACTCTAGTCTCGGTGAGTAAAGAAGTTGATTCTGTTGGGCCCCTTTCATATTTGGTCATATCACTTTAATACATGAATGTATTATTGATTGCAAAGATCAGTTTCTTAAATTTCTAGGGAAATGGCATTTGTAAGTTTGCAAATGCTAATTTTCATACCATACCCTATTTGGTGAGGAAAAGGGAAATTCTGTAGGGCAACTGTCATTCACATATTCAACACATTAAATGAGAGCTTCTAATATGCGTAAGACATTATTTCAAGAGCTCTAGAGATGTAGAGACCAATACAGTCCTCTTTGAAATCTGCCTCACCATCAGAGACAATGTTCATATTCAAACATAGTGAAACATGGAAAGCAATAAGACCTTCAACAGAAGGAGGTCCATGGAAAGGAGAGACTAGTTCCCATGAGAGATAATGTGGCAAAGCTTTTTTGAAAAGGCCACTTTTGCTGCTGTACCTTTCAGTTTAGTAAGGATTAAATATTCGAGAATAACAGAAGGCACAGAGTTTCCCAGATGACATGGTAGTAATACAGTCCCACTGCAGGGATTTGGAAATTTCTAGCATTAATTTCTAATTGGGAGTATTCCACCTTCCAAGAGAGGTACTTTACTAATATTTCTGGAGCTCTGATTAAAAAGCCACATTGTGGCAATCAAATTGTGCAAGTTCAAATGCCACATATGTTCTAACAGGTAGACATGATTAATGAATATGCACCCATATCATGATTTCTTTTTTCTTCTCTCTTCAGGGCTTAAAAAATGTGACTGTCATAGAAGGCGAATCTGTCACCTTGGAGTGTCACATCTCTGGATACCCATCCCCCAAAGTGACATGGTATAGAGAAGACTACCAAATCGAAAGTTCCATTGATTTCCAGATCACCTTCCAGAGTGGGATTGCTCGCCTGATGATTCGTGAAGCCTTTGCAGAAGACAGCGGGCGATTCACTTGCAGTGCTGTCAATGAGGCTGGAACCGTCAGCACATCCTGCTACCTAGCAGTGCAGGGTGAGTGGATGCCCTCCAGTCCTAATGCGGGTGTCACTGCTCTCAGCGGGCATGCCATTCCATGGTATGGGTTCTGCATGTCTCATAATGGTGCCCAGCTTGGAATTGGGGGGATAGATTAGGGGTCCACTTAACTGTGGTTGCTAAGCAGGAGTCACACAGACTAAACAGCTCATTTTAGTGACAAACTTTTGTTTTCTTCTAGTTTCAGAAGAGTTCGAAAAGGAAACGACAGCTGCGACTGAGAAATTCACCACAGAAGAGAAACGGTAAAAACAAAAACATTCTTTTGCCAATTAGCTGCCGTTTTGGTATAGTTTTGACGTTTTGTCCTTGTAGTTTTAGCCAGTTGCAAACCAGAAGCTAATGCAAAGGGAATTCTCTTCCAGCTTTGTTGAGTCAAGAGATGTGGTAATGACTGACACCAGCATCACAGAGGAACAAGCAGGACCTGGAGAACCCGCTGCACCTTTCTTCATTACAAAACCAGTGGTCCAGAAACTGGTGGAAGGTGGGAGCATTGTGTTTGAATGCCAGATCGGTGGCAACCCGAAGCCCCATGTCTACTGGAAAAAATCTGGTGTTCCTCTAACGACTGGATACAGGTATTTTGACAGCTGTGTGACAGAGTTCACTGTGGTCATTCAACATGTACACGAAGCCTAGAGAGAAGTAAAATGTATTCATCCCACCAACCCCTGCATGTTGGATCTTCCACTACAGAGATTTCATCATTGTCCTGAGGTGTTTTCACGTTTTATAAGAGCTTTATTGGGAAATAAAACTTTGTGACTAAAGTGGATGGGAGATATATTCTAGTTTAATTCATTGATAGAGCTAGTGAAATAGAACATTTTATACACACACACCCACTCCCCCACTTCCAGAATGGATTCAAGATACCTTTAAAAAAAACATGTAATAATTAAGTTAGAAGATTAAAAAATAGGGGTAATGTAGTGAAGAAAAAAACTTATGCATGAAAATCTATGCTAATGAATTTTCTGCAATTGAATGTAAATCTAGTTCTAAATTTCCTGCAGTTTCCTTTAAGTCAAAAAAGGGCAACTTGATAACTTAAAAATGTGTCCTATCTTAAATATAGTGTTTCAGAGATTTAATACTAAAATGTATAAAAATTTAGTTTTGCTATTATTCATTTGATCTTCAAGTGAAATAATGAACAAAGAGAAAAATAACTGTTGTTTAAATGAGCTCATCGTTTTCTCACATGAATGCTGAGGCCACTTATTTCCATATTCAGTATTTTTATATTCCATACTTTTAAGAACATTTTAATATTTTTAAGATAAAGATCTATCCAAATATTCTTTAAAATAAAATTTTAAAGAATTAAAATTTGTAGCTTTCTTGTCCCTCATTACTCATATCCATGTATTATCCTCAGTTTTCAACAACTTTATAATTATATTCTATGATAGTGCTTAATCACATTTGTGATTATTGAATTTTATATCACAGATCCATTTATAAACAAGTCCAATTTTTTTACTCTCAAAAGGGTTGTTTAAATCTGATTTTCTTGTTTATTCATTTCCATAAAGATACAAAGTAAGTTATAACAAACAAACCGGTGAATGCAAACTGGTGATTTCTATGACCTTTGCTGATGATGCTGGAGAATACACTATTGTTATTCGTAATAAGCATGGGGAAACTTCTGCATCTGCTTCCTTACTTGAAGAAGGTAAGTGCATCTCCAAGTAGTTTCTAAGTGCCTGATAAGAACAGAAATGCAGTGAAGCAGCTGTGCCCTGTTGCAGTATCCTAATACCCAGACTTACCCCTTCTGTTGGCCTCAGCTGAGATTAAGCGTTTTAGACCAGAGAGCCTTGAAAGCCATTCTAAAGCTGAACTTCTGAGGTTCTGTCAGGAGTTCCATTTGTTGAAGGATAGCTTCAGTCCCCCATTCTTTCATTGCAGGAATTCTAGATCCAGGTCCCTTCTAGGTAACATGGGTGAGCTCAATGAAGAGGATGTCTAACTGGAGTATGTGCCTTGCATCAAGGAGCCAGGGCTGCCCTCTCCCACATGTAGATGCCAGACAAGCACATACCAAGTTCAATGTTGCTAGAGCTGCCAATATTTTAAAAGCTATAAATAAGCTTTTTTGATGTTCATAATTTGAAGAAAAAGAAAGTAATAACAGTCATGCCAAACACAAATTATCTGTAGGTCACCATTATCTCTGTTAGCTGTTCACATTCACAGTGGATGACCCACAATCTGTCTTATTTGATCTGCTCCACATCCCTTAAAGGAAGTTACTTTATTATCCCTATTTAGCTAAAACACAAGAATCAGGAAGGAAAATGAATTACTAAAAGCCACACAGCAAATCAGGAAAAACTCTAGAATAGATCTCAAAGGACTAACTGCTACTATAATTTTTTTATAATAGTTTGACTAGTTTGGTTTTAAAATTCAATTTAATATTTATTTGAACAATTCAATAGTAGAAACTTGAAAAACTGACTTTTCATTGACAAATTTTCTCTTGTTTAGGCTTGCCTAAATGAATAGTGCATTAAAATATTTCTATAAGAACATCAAAAATTAACTTACGCTCTTAACTCCTAGCTGATTATGAGTCACTGATGAAGTCCCAGCAAGAAATGCTTTACCAGACACAAATGACTGCATTTGTTCAGGAACCCAAAGTTGGAGAAATAGCACCTGGATTTGCATACTCTGATTATGAAAAAGAATATGAAAAAGAACAGGCCTTAATTAGGAAGAAAATGGCCAAAGATACTGTAATGGTCAGAACATTTATAGAAGACCAAGTGAGTATAACAGTAACAACATTCTAAACTATCTCATAAATTATGATTTTCTCCCATAATACACTTTTTAATTTGACATTTTCACTTTCAAGTGGTGAGAGCAGGGTTAGAACACTATTTATAGGTCCAAATTCACTATTAATGAATTTCCTTAATCTTTGTGATATATTCCTCCTGAAACTTGAAAAATAGGGATTGCATATATGCAACAAAACATGACTTTAGATGTGGGGTTCAGGAAAGATAAATATTAGCACAAGTAAGTCCATTAATGCCAAGATCCCTACGTCTGTATGATGAACATCCCATACGTAACCCATACTGGGAATAACGTTTTACGCACAATTCCATTTACAGCATTCACTGGCAAAGGTGACTTTTCATAGATGCAAAACCAAACCAAAAATAACAAGAGTTTTCTGGATTCTTTTTCCCAGTTAAAAACTTCAGTCATTCCTTAACTCAGAAACTAATACACACCTTTAAAGAATTTCTATCATTGAGGATACATCTTTCTAACACACCATCATCTTTTTACTGCACAGGAATTCCATATTTCTTCTTTTGAAGAGAGACTCATTAAAGAAATTGAATACAGAATAATAAAAACTACATTAGAAGAACTTCTTGAAGAAGATGGAGAAGAAAAGATGGCAGTTGATATTTCTGAATCTGAAGCCATTGAATCAGGATTTGATTTAAGAATCAAGAATTATAGAATTCTTGAGGGGATGGGTGTCACTTTTCATTGCAAGATGTCTGGATATCCATTACCCAAGGTAAAATATAAACACTTGGTCAAACCTCCATGCCACAATAATGATACAGATATGTAACACTGTAACTATTTTATCCAAATTTCATTAACATATGCTTGGTGTTCTTGGCAGATTGCATGGTACAAAGATGGCAAGCGGATCAAACATGGAGAAAGATACCAAATGGACTTTCTACAAGATGGCAGAGCTAGTCTGCGTATACCTGTTGTTCTTCCAGAAGATGAAGGAATCTATACTGCATTTGCCAGCAATATTAAAGGAAATGCAATTTGCTCAGGAAAGTTGTATGTAGAGCCTGCTGCACCACTCACAGCTCCAACTTACATACCCACACCTGAACCCATGAGCAGAATCAGGTGAGACTCGTAGCTATTTGAGCTGCTTACTGTGTAATTGTTTTAAAACACCAAACATTCCAATAGCAAATTGCTGAGATAGCACAGAAATGTACCATTGGCAAATACTGACAACTGCCTAGAGTTCTTGTTTCTTGCACCTGTGTGAGATGAACAAAGAATTTTACTAGTGTAGCATGCTATTCATTTTCCTAGTCTTGTACCTAATATCACAATAACTCTTATTTATTTAACACATGATCTTCATAGATGTTATCTTTAATTTATGCAATAACCTGACAATATAGGTATGAGTGCTTTCTTGTGAATGGGAACACTGACACTTTGGGAACCTTTGAAAATTGCCTTAGTTCACCCAGCCTATTAGTGGCAGTGCCAGAATTCTAAATCCAACCTAGTCTGGCTACAATATGTAAATATGGTTTGGTTTTGTTTCTAATTTCAATTTTCCTCCTTTTTAGATAAAATGGTATATTTTCCTTTTCCCATAAATTTATTCATTAGTTTATTTAACCAATGTTAATTAGGATGTCTTAGTAGTTGAACCAAGAAGGTATATTGACTAATTAAATCTAGGTGGTAAGGAAAAGACAGTACTATGGATAGTTTCAAGGTGTTGAGCCTGAATACCTAGAGGTGTCGACTGATTACGGACCAGGAACAAAACTACAGGAAAAAAAACATAGTTTGGAGGGTAATAATAACATAATTCTATTTTGGATCCCAAAGAGTTTGAGGTACTTTCTAAAACACACAAGTGAATTCTAAAATGACATTAACAAATAAGACAGAAAGATGTTATTGTTTGCTGAGTTTTCTAAATGCTTCATGAAAATATTCTGTTTTGCCTTGGTTTTTCAGGTCTGTCTCTCCACGTTCAGTGAGCAGGTCTCCTATACGCATGTCCCCTGCAAGGATGTCCCCTGCAAGGATGTCCCCTGCACGGATGTCCCCTGCAAGAATGTCCCCAGGACGCAGGCTGGAGGAAACAGACGAGTCACAACTTGAGAGACTGTATAAGCCAGTCTTCGTGTTAAAACCTTCTTCCTTCAAGTGTTTAGAAGGACAAACTGCCAGATTTGACTTAAAAGTTGTGGGTAGACCTATGCCAGAAACATTCTGGTTTCATAATGGTAAGTATGATTAGTTTTGTTCATGAATCATTAAACACACAAAAAAGCTAGTGTGTGTGTGTGTCCAAAAATTCAAAAAATTATTTTAAATCCATTTTCATTTTTACTTATTTTTTAACAGGCCAGCAAGTTGTCAATGACTATACCCACAAGGTCGTCATTAAAGAAGACGGTACCCAATCACTGATTATTGTTCCTGCATCGCCCAGTGATTCTGGGGAATGGACTGTGGTTGCCCAAAATAGGGCAGGGAAATCTTCAGTTTCAGTGATTTTAACTGTGGAAGGTACTATAAAATAAATGCAAAGAAATCACCTCATGTCTTGGGTTGTAAACAGGTATTTCAGCCCTACTCATTCTAAATTATGACCTTCCTCTTTCAGCTGTGGAACATCAGGTAAAACCAGCATTTGTGGAAAAACTGAAAAATGTCAACATAAAGGAAGGTTCCCGACTTGAAATGAAAGTCAGAGCTATGGGTAACCCCAACCCTGACATTGTATGGTTGAAAAACAGTGACATCATTGTACCTCATAAATATCCAAGAATCAGGCAAGTGTCTTTGAAAGTACTACAACTAAGCTTATTATACAAGTCCAATAACCAAGGAAGCAATACTACTTCTATATTGATGACTTTTTTTCACTCTTTACAGGATCGAAGGAACCAAGGGAGAAGCTGCCCTTAAAATTGATTCCACTGTCAGCCAAGACTCTGCCTGGTATACTGCAACTGCTATTAATAAGGCTGGCCGAGACACCACAAGGTGCAAAGTAAATGTTGAAGTTGAGTTTGCAGAGCCTGAACCAGAAAGAAAATTAATCATCCCACGTGGGACATACAGAGCAAAGGAAATTGCGGCTCCAGAACTGGAGCCCCTCCATCTGCGGTATGGTCAAGAACAGTGGGAAGAGGGTGACCTCTATGACAAAGAGAAACAACAGAAACCTTTTTTCAAGAAAAAGCTCACTTCCTTAAGACTTAAGCGCTTTGGACCTGCCCATTTTGAATGCAGACTAACGCCAATTGGTGACCCAACAATGGTAGTAGAGTGGCTCCATGATGGAAAGCCCCTGGAAGCAGCCAACAGGCTCCGTATGATCAATGAATTTGGCTACTGCAGCCTGGATTATGGAGTTGCATATAATAGAGACAGTGGTGTCATTACTTGCAGAGCCACTAACAAATACGGAACAGATCACACATCTGCTACCCTTATCGTTAAAGATGAGAAAAGTCTTGTGGAAGAATCTCAGTTGCCTGAGGGGAGGAAAGGCTTGCAGAGAATTGAGGAATTAGAGAGAATGGCTCATGAAGGTGCACTTACAGGTGTAACCACAGATCAAAAGGAAAAGCAAAAGCCAGACATCGTCTTATTCCCAGAGCCAGTAAGAGTGCTTGAAGGGGAGACAGCTAGATTCCGCTGCCGAGTAACAGGCTACCCTCAGCCCAAGGTCAACTGGTACCTCAACGGACAGCTCATTCGTAAAAGCAAACGGTTCAGAGTTCGCTATGATGGCATTCATTATCTGGACATAGTGGACTGCAAGTCATATGATACTGGTGAAGTCAAGGTCACTGCAGAAAATCCTGAAGGTGTGATAGAGCATAAAGTGAAACTGGAGATTCAACAGAGGGAAGATTTCAGGTCTGTCCTCAGGCGAGCTCCTGAGCCAAAGCCAGAGTTTCATGTCCATGAACCTGGAAAACTTCAGTTTGAAGTACAAAAGGTAGATCGACCCGTAGACACCAGTGAAACCAAGGAAATTGTGAGGTTGAAAAGGGCAGAAAGAATCACCCATGAAAAAGTGTCTGAAGAGTCGGAAGAGCTGCGCAGTAAATTCAAGCGCAGAACAGAAGAGGGATATTATGAAGCTATCACAGCTGTGGAGCTCAAGTCTAGGAAGAAGGATGAATCCTATGAAGAGCTCCTAAAGAAGACAAAAGATGAACTTCTCCACTGGACCAAAGAGTTAACTGAAGAGGAAAAGAAAGCCCTTGCAGAAGAAGGCAAAATCACTATTCCAACATTTAAACCTGATAAAATTGAACTTAGTCCTAGTATGGAGGCACCCAAAATCTTTGAAAGAATCCAGAGTCAAACAGTAGGTCAAGGATCTGATGCACACTTCAGGGTCAGAGTTGTGGGGAAACCAGACCCTGAATGTGAATGGTACAAAAATGGCGTGAAAATCGAGCGATCTGACCGAATCTACTGGTACTGGCCAGAGGACAATGTTTGTGAATTGGTCATAAGAGATGTGACTGCTGAGGACTCAGCCAGCATCATGGTAAAAGCCATCAATATAGCTGGAGAAACCTCAAGTCACGCATTCTTACTTGTCCAAGGTAATTTGAAAGTCTTTCATTTAATGGACCTGTCTCTATGTGTCCATGAATATCCAACAGCATAGTTTTAAATTTTTCTTTTCCAATTGCTCAAATTGTAAATCTAACATAATGTGCTTTTTTCTCCCCCCTTGTAGCCAAGCAATTGATCACTTTCACACAAGAATTACAAGATGTTGTTGCTAAGGAAAAGGACACCATGGCAACCTTTGAATGTGAAACTTCAGAGCCATTTGTCAAAGTGAAATGGTATAAAGATGGTGTGGAGATTCATGCAGGAGATAAATACAGGATGCACTCTGACAGAAAGGTCCACTTCCTCTCTGTACTGACCATTGATTCCTCTGATGCTGAAGACTACAGCTGTGTTCTTGTGGAAGATGAAAATGTCAGAACAACAGCAAAACTTATTGTTGAAGGTAGAAAATAATGATGTCATTGTTTGTTTACTTAAGTTGTAAAGTCACCTTTAGTTTATAATAAAATTAGTGATGCAATTTTCCTTTTATGAAAATAATTCTTTGAGAATCAGCCATAAGCTTCTTAGGAAGAATCGTGAATTTATATCCCTATAAAGAGTATTAATGACTTGGGATATTTTTAAAACAATATTATTTTGATGTCTCACTTTTTAAAATTCTGTTGAAATATAACTCTGCTTTCAAAAATAATATGCAATTAAAATAACTCCTATTGTTGAATATTTTTCAGTCTGCTAGCAGGCATATATTAGGAATATTCCTGATAGTATGAAAGAAATAAAAACTACAAAGCATTGTCTCTATCCTAAGTCAAGTTGCAGAACTCTCCTGAGAAATCAATTTACTCTTATCTTATACTTCAGGTGCAGTTGTTGAGTTTGTGAAAGAACTTCAGGACATAGAAGTTCCAGAATCATTTTCAGGAGAGCTAGAGTGTATCGTGTCCCCAGAAAATATAGAAGGCAAATGGTATCATAATGATGTGGAGCTTAAGTCCAACGGCAAATACACAATCACATCGCGCCGAGGACGTCAGAACCTCACAGTCAAAGATGTAACCAAAGAGGATCAAGGAGAATACAGCTTTGTTGTGGATGGGAAAAAGACAACTTGTAAACTTAAGATGAAACGTAAGTCTTCCCACTCCTGTCAGCCAGCAGCAAGCTCATAATGGTTGATCAAACAAAATGAACATAACATTCTTTTTCTCACCATATTTTATAGCCCGCCCCATTGCTATTCTACAAGGACTTAGTGATCAAAAAGTCTGCGAGGGTGACATTGTCCAACTTGAAGTGAAAGTCTCCTTAGAAAACGTGGAGGGCGTCTGGATGAAAGATGGTCAAGAAGTGCAGCACAGCGACCGGGTTCATATTGTGATTGACAAACAGTCCCACATGCTTCTCATTGAAGACATGACCAAGGAAGATGCTGGAAACTACTCCTTCATCATTCCTTCCCTTGGACTCTCCACCAGTGGGCATGTCTCAGTCTATAGTGAGTGTTACTTATCTAGTTTTGCATGTCATTTCCTTCTTGAAATGCTAAAGATTAAACCCAGAGCCTCACACATGCTGAGCTACACCTCAGCACTAGTTTTATGTTTATATTAGCAAGTGAGAAAAAGAATTTTAATGAGCAGACATTTTAAACAAAATTCTATTCATAATTCTTGGACTCATATCTGCTTTTGCAGGTGTTGATGTGATAACACCTCTAAAAGATGTCAATGTGATTGAGGGTACCAAGGCTGTGCTCGAATGTAAGGTCTCAGTCCCTGATGTCACTTCTGTTAAGTGGTATGTAAATGATGAACAAATCAAGCCTGATGACCGTGTCCATGCCATTGTCAAAGGCACAAAGCAGCGACTTGTAATTAACCGAACTCATGCTTCAGACGAAGGACCTTACAAGCTGATGGTTGGCAGAGTTGAAACCACCTGTAATCTCTCTGTAGAAAGTAAGGATTACTCCATTCAGTCATTATTTTAAGCATTCTACTTTCCCATTATGATAATAACCAAATTGTTATATTTTATTTTTCCCCAGAAATTAAAATTATCAGAGGTCTTCATGACCTTACCTGTACAGAAACTCAAAATGTGGTCTTGGAGGTTGAGCTGTCCCACTCAGGAATTGATGTCTTGTGGAATTTTAAGGACAAAGAAATCAAACCCAGTTCTAAATATAAAATTGAAGCTCATGGGAAGATATATAAATTGACAGTCCTAAATATGATGAAAGATGATGAAGGAGAATATACATTTTATGCTGGAGAAAATATGACATCTGGAAAACTGACAGTGGCAGGTTGGTACACTTTTTGTTTGACTTACTATCGTATGCAGGACAGTCTATTTCATTTAAGAAATTGTTGCCCAATTCTCCCCAAATTCCCACTTCCATACCTCTGCTCACATAGATCTCTAGAACAACAGTACCCCCAATACTGCCCCCACCAGCTTAAATGCCAAATGTTCACCAGGGCCTGCCTCACATGCCATCTCCTCTGAGAAACTGTCAGTCTCCTCACTGGAATAGGATCTATTTCTCCTTCAACCCTAGGATCACTTTATGAGTACCTCTTGCATGGCCCTTGTCAAATACTTGTCTTATTCCTTGTTTCCTCTTTCAGATTTAAGAGGTTTATCCTTAAATACTTTCTCTTCTCTGTATTCCACATGACTGATGATCAATAAAGGTTTATTGAACTGAGCTTTATTTAAATTTTCCTACTGTAAAGGTTTATTTCCTATAAAAGAAAATAACTCTTCTTTAAACTTCATTGCCCTATTTCCTTCACACTTTTTATGCACTTAATGCATTTTAAGTACAATGCATTTTGCATTAATCTGTGTATCTCTTATGACGTGAAGTAGGAATGAGACAAGTCCCATTCATCAGAGATCCTTAGTTTAAAACAAAAGATCAAATGCATAAACCAGTTATCAACAAAAACTAGAAATTATTATTAAGTTTTTTTAGTTCATTACAATTTAAGCTTAGAGGAATTAAGATACTACATTCAGATTAAATTGTGTGGTCCATGCCATTCGGTATTTGAGCAATTTAGATGGTAAGAATGTGTCTTATTTGGTATGAAAGTTTCATACTTTATGCTTTCTTACATTATAAGACTTCCTCAGAGATTTTATCATAAAAATACAATACAACAAAATTTCTGGTTCTGCACTTTGGTATATTTAATGTAAATTACATGTTTTTAAGTGTGTGAAAATAAGGAAAAACCTGTGAGCCCTTTGGTGATTTCACTCAACATTTTTAAAGTGCCTACCATAGGCCAGGTACTTTTAGAAGCTCAGGACATGAAAATGAATTAGTTATATTTTTTCCCTGAGGAATTCAATTTTAGAGAGGAATACATAAGCTATGTAAGCAACTAAATTGTTAAAGCAGATATTTCTTCCAGCTGATGATGGGAGTGGAGACAGTGGGAGAAACTTTTTGGGAGAGATGATATTTGTACTTTTTGTATACAGGAGTCTATTTGGAGTCTATTTTCTAAGATTGAGGAATCTTAGAAAAACATCAATGACTTGGACATCTTGTTTAGCAAAATTTTCCCAACCAAATATTAGTCATATTCCCAGGAAATAATTTTTATAGGACCAAATGCAATGTTTTGAAGAAGGAACTAAGTTAAAGGTCATCCATGTTGTGTGCTGTGCATTATGATTTTCAGAATTCTGTATTTTTATCAGTTGTTTTTCCTTTTCAAAACTGTTTTGATTCAAGTATATTCCCTGGTTATTATTCATGCATATGTAGAGTAAGGGATTTCTGTGGTACCTTCTAAGTGTGGACAAAAAAATCTTATTAGACATTTCACAGTGTTAAAAATCATGTTTTAAAATTTGATATTTAATTATGCAAACATTTCTTTATTCTATAAACATTTTAAAGGACTCACACATGTACTTCTCTTGTTCCAAAGGGGGGGCTATCTCCAAGCCACTCACAGATCAGACTGTAGCTGAATCCCAGGAAGCTGTGTTTGAATGTGAAGTTGCCAACCCAGATTCTGAGGGTGAATGGTTGAGAGATGGCAAACACCTGCCTCTCAGTAACAACATCAGAAGCGAATCTGATGGCCACAAAAGGAGACTTATTATTGCTGCCACCAAGTTAGATGACATTGGAGAATACACATACAAGGTGGCTACCTCCCAAACATCTGCCAAACTCAAAGTTGAAGGTCAGTGATATAACAAAGTTACCTTTTCCAAATCATATTATACTTTCTTAACTATTATTTGAAAAGTCAAATGGTATAACCATTTTGGATGACATAAATCTTCATTTCATAAAAATCATTATAAATTCTCTGAACTTCTGAGCCATATCAAATGTGTTTATATGATGAGATGAAGCTATTTCAAAGGCTCTGTGAAATAATTAAATCAGATGCTGATTCTCCATTCTTCTTTCATCCTTCTCCAGTCAGTCTATTAAGCTATTAGTACCTGGTTCTGCAAATTTCATCCTAGTCTATATTTCAAATAAGGAAAAACATTGCAAAATGTCATGTCCAACTGAATCCCACATTTTCCTGAATAATCTCAAGGTGTCTTTTAGAATGAGGCACTGCATTACTGAAAAATTTTTATAAGCATTGTTTTGTAAGATGACTGGGCAATTGTCTT
This sequence comes from Glaucomys volans, assembly GCA_020662805.1. Classification (NCBI taxonomy): domain Eukaryota; kingdom Metazoa; phylum Chordata; class Mammalia; order Rodentia; family Sciuridae; genus Glaucomys; species Glaucomys volans. The sequence continues at coordinate 325,466 of JAJEJO010000246.1, read as the reverse complement.
GTTCAGTACTTATTTTCCTTACTGTTCATCAGTATTTTCTAAACCAATCATTAATTCATCTTCAGCTGTCAAAATTAAGAAGACTCTGAAGAATCTCACAGTGACAGAGACACAGGATGCTGTTTTTACCATCGAGCTTACACACCCTAACGTCAAGGGTGTCCAGTGGATCAAAAATGGGGTTGTGCTGGCCTCCAATGACAAGTATGATATCTCAGTCAAAGGAACAACTTACTCTCTGAGAATTAAAAACTGTGCCATCGTGGATGAGTCCGTCTATGGCTTCAAGCTTGGAAGGCTAGGAGCCAGTGCCAGGCTGCACGTTGAGAGTAAGTTGACTTAGAAACAATTTCCAAGGAGGTAATTCATGATTACCATTAAGTTAACCATATTACCAAATTTCTATCTCTTAATTAGCTGTCAAGATCATTAAAAAACCAAAGGATGTGACTGCCTTGGAAAATACCACTGTTGCCTTTGAAGTCAGTGTTTCCCATGACACCATTCCAGTAAAATGGTTCCATAAGAATGTGGAGATTAAGCCAAGTGACAAGCACAGACTGGTCTCAGAGAGGAAGGTCCACAAACTGATGCTGCAAAACATTGCCCCCTCAGATGCTGGGGAGTATACAGCTGTGGTAGGGCAACTGGAGTGCAAGGCAAAGTTGTTTGTGGAGAGTAAGTATTTAGGCAGCCCCACTGCTCTGATTCCTACCTGCCATTTGTTTTGTTTCATTTAGTTTTAAAATAAAATCTATTAACTGAAGTGCTCTCTGATTTTCCCTAGCCTTACACATCACAAAAACCATGAAAAGTATTGAGGTACCTGAGACCAAAACTGCCTCCTTTGAATGTGAGGTGTCCCACTTCAATGTCCCTTCCATGTGGCTGAAGAATGGTGTAGAAATTGAGATGAGCGAAAAGTTCAAGATAGTTGTGCAGGGAAAACTCCACCAGCTGATCATCATGAACACCAGCACAGAGGATTCAGCAGAATACACGTTTGTCTGTGGCAATGACCAAGTCAGTGCCACCCTGACAGTGACACGTAAGTCCAAAAAATATATATATATATATATTTACGAACACACATATATTCAGTGGACTCATTGTTATTCCATATCCTATACTTTTCCTTCTCCAGCATTTACTCTACTTTAAAAAAAAAAAAACCTGACTGAAACATCTAGTGTGTGTTCACACTGTTAGGTGCTTACATTCCCACCTAGATAAAATTTCCCAATTATAGTAGCATTGAAAAGCTACCCAGAAAGATGCTTCATTGTCTATCACTTCATCTTTCTGTTCCTCTCACAGTTGGCATTGTCCTGTACAGGGTTACATGGAAGATATCAAAGCTCCTGTCTGAATTGCAATCTGTTCAGCAGACGTACCAATAACATTTCAAGTTTTCACGCTGTACCTGTTACCCCACACATCACATTTACATGAAATCTCCTTGGGTGTTTTCCCTTTCCCCCTTTGCAGCAATCATGATTACGTCCATGCTGAAGGACATCAATGCTGAAGAAAAGGACACCATTACCTTTGAGGTCACAGTAAACTATGAAGGCATCTCTTACAAATGGTTAAAGAATGGTGTGGAAATCAAATCAACTGACAGGTGCCAGATGAGAACCAAAAAGCTCACACACTCACTGAACATCAGGAATGTTCACTTTGGAGATGCTGCTGACTACACATTTGTGGCTGGAAAAGCTACATCGACAGCCACACTTTATGTGGAAGGTATGGCTTCATAAGTGTCACAGCAATAGAAAAAATAGAAAACATACCATGTAAAATGTTAGTCCATTGGTTGATGAAGAGATAAATAAAAGTTGATACGTCCATACCATGGGATATCAATCACCAATGAACTGATGTGTACTACAATATGGATGAACATTGAAAAATTTATACCAAGTGGAAGAAGTCAGCCACAAAGGACCACATATTATATGATTCCATTTATATGAAATGTCTGGAATACCCAAATCTATTGATAGTTAGGTTGGTGGCTGCCTAAGGAGAGACAGTGGGAAGAATCTGGGGGTGATGGCTAAGGGGTGCCTGTTTTCTTTCTGAGGAAATGAAAATGCTCTAAAATTATGGCAATGGTTGCACAACTCTAAATCTGAGTACACTTGGAGCCATTTAATTGTATACTCTATGTGAGCAAATTATACAGTATGTGAATTATATGTCAATAAAGCTGTAAAAATGTTAACTTTTTTACATGCTCTTTTCCAGCTCGTCATATAGAGTTCAGGAAACACATTAAGGACATTAAGGTTCTTGAGAAAAAGAGAGCAATGTTTGAATGTGAAGTCTCTGAACCTGACATTACTGTACAGTGGATGAAAGATGGTCAAGAACTGCAGATTGCAGAGAGGTTAGTCTTTTCGTCTTGCTGTATCCCAGTAATTCTGTTTCTTTCGAATCACATACATTAAGCTCCAGTTTCCATTTCATCCACAGGATAAAGATGCAGAAGGAGAAATATGTCCACCGCCTTCTGATTCCATCCACACGGATGTCTGATGCGGGCCAGTACACGGTGGTAGCAGGAGGCAATATGTCCACTGCTAACCTCTTTGTAGAGGGCAGGGATGTTCGCATCCGAAGTATTAAAAAGGAGGTTCAGGTATTGTCTACAAGCTGAATTTTATCAGAAATCATCAATAGTGCCTAATCCACAGTTTTATATTTTAATTTTTGACTTCTAAAATTTCTTTCTTTCTTTCTTTCTTTTTTTTCTTTCTTTCCTTTTTTATGTCTAAATTCTCTAGCCACAGTCTTTTAAAGTTTAAAATCAGCTCATCCCTGCTGGCGTAGATTCTTATGCTGGCGCTGATTTAGTCAGTTTCTACTCACTTGGGGAATATGTGTGTCCTTAACATCTGTCTAAGTAATTAAAGCATCTGTAGAAACCTCACTGTAACTCGTGGCCATTTACCGAGCAACACCAATGAGAAAAGAACTAAAATTTAAATTATGATATTCAGACATAAATTAGAATTAAGGAAATTTTAAATGAGGTAGCATCTTCTTGGGTTTCTATCTAGGGAGAGGCAGGTGTGCAAGGATTGAGTGACTGAGAACTCTTCCTGTGAGGAATCCCAGTCTGAGCAGTGCTGGACTCCTCGAAAGGATGCTGAGCAGACATCTTTGCTCTCTACTGTGTTTGCAGAGCTGGTCTTCATGGGTACCAGTTTTCCCAAGTGATGTAATGGAGGAAATGTGTTTAGAGAAATACCTTTTCAGTTCAGCTTGATCATATCGCTCATCCAAAGACCTTAGGCCATTGTAAAAAAGCTTCCAATGAGGTTTCAGACCACCTGAACGTCTTCCATCCTTTATTTTCCAATGCTGAACCTTTTTTGTTTTTCACTTTTAAAGCAAAGATAATAACTCTGACCTAGCATGTCAAGTTACTGTTCACATGATGTGAAATCAAGTTGAATAATGACTTCAAAGAGCTCTATAAATAATTGAAAGCCCCCAGTGTAATACATCATTACTTTTGCTATTATTAATTAAGAAGCAAACATTTAAAGATGAAGTGATTGTCTCCCTGGGCAGCCTCCCTCATTAGTGCAGGTATAAACATGATTCTCTGTAAAAGAAGTTTGGGTAACATTTGCCAAAGACTAGGCAGGGAAAATTAGAATATTACATAATCAGCCAACTTCTAATGTACAAATTTTGTATGCTCTTCAAATGAACAGTTTTAGAAATAAGAGGAAACTCGATCAGTTTTATTTTTATGTAACTCTGTCAACAGGTCATTGAGAAACAGCGTGCTGTGGTTGAGTTTGAGGTCAATGAAGATGATGTAGATGCCCATTGGTATAAAGATGGCATTGAAATTAATTTCCAAATCCAAGAACGACACCAATATGTGGTGGAGAGAAGAATCCACCGAATGTTTATCTCTGAGACCAGACTGAGTGATGCGGGCGAATACACCTTTGTGGCAGGAAGGAACCGAAGTTCTGTGACTCTTTATGTCAATGGTATGTAGGAGAGATTTAACCAATTTTGTGAATCCATTTGGAGTAATCCTATCTTTTAAGTAACTGAAGTTCTGGTAGTTCCTGGGAAATATCTAAAGAATCCATGGCACTTATATGAATGCAGATACATTTATTTTCACACTATACCTCTGGGAAAGGGAGGGAAGCTATTAAAAGTACTGTTGAAAGGTCATTTTCAGGAAGCACCTAAAGGCCATATTCTCACTTGATTGATCAACACTGTTGATCGTCCCCTGTGTATTAATTTCATAGTCCAAATGTGTTTCTAGATACTGTTTTAGTTCTCTGTCCCAAGTACTTAAGTATCAATATTATACAAGTGATAGGGACTTTCCAGCCCCTGGTGTGAAGAATGTGGGAGAATTTTAAGATTCCCTTTGAGACTGTGGAGGGAGGGCCTAGAGCCACAGGTACTGTGGAACTAGGTCCTTCTTAGCTCTGAGCTCCAAGACCAGAGGCTTGAGTTCCACATTGCTACCAAGCACTTCTGAGGAGCCTGAGAGCAGTCAGTCCTCAGGAGGGTGTCATTAAACCTCTACTTTCCTTAGTGCTGAATTTGAGACTGGTCTAGATCCAAGGCTAACCTAGATACACAAAGAAAAATAGAACCTCCCTCCTGTCCCCATCCTGGGCTCTATCTTGAACACAATACCCATGAGACAGATACAGGAACACTCAAGATTCACTAAGTGAACCATTTACCAACATTTCCTGGGTTCCTGGAAGACCATCTGATCATAGTGTTCGGTTTTTACCTCTGTATTAGTGGTGGAGAAACTGAGGCATGAAGTAAAGGTCTTTTCTATAGTAGGGTCAAAAAACAGCCTTGTAAAAGTCCTCTCTCCCTTTTTCTGGATTATACAAACTGCCCAGGTTCCCTTGCTCATTCAACACTGAGAATAAGCTTTAATTAACATAACAGGAAAACTGAATTTTTCTAAATCACCTAATTGAATTTAACTAGATCTGAAATAGTATTCATTTATTCTTTCAATACCTCCTGATTGCGTTTCACTGGCACCTGTTTATAATGAACTGATAATGATATGTATACAAATCCTTGCAAAACAAATAAACCTGAATGGAATGAGCTGCCTCACCACATGATTTTATTTGATTGATTGATTGATTGATTGATTGATAGATACTGGGGACCAAACTTAGGGGTGCTTTATCGCTAAGCTATACCCCTAACCCCTTTTTATTTTTGAGACAGCGTTCTCCTAAGTTGCCAAGGCTGGTCTTGAACTTGTGATCCTTCTGCCTCAGCCTCCCAAGAAATTGGGATTATAGGCATGTGCTACTGCACCTGGCTCCAAATGACTTCTAAAAATAAGTAGCACATGGAAGTTGTTCTAGAATTACTTAAGGTATTCAATGCTATGCCCCATCAAGGAACTGAAGTAATCATGTTATACTGAGAAACAGCATTTTCAGGAACACACTCCACTCCATATATATATATATTTTTTAATCTTCTGAAGCTATTCCCTCTACTTCAGGGCAAAATTCCTGCTTAGAATAAACAGTCTTTCTAATATTCTGAGGCAAGTAAAGATATCACAATTCCAAAGTTTTGCTTCTGGCAACAAATGAGCGTAGAGTTCTGTGTGTCTTTACACTTTTTCATGGGTTGTTTCTGTTCTTTTCTTCCAGCTCCGGAACCGCCCCAAATTCTGCAAGAGCTCCAGCCGGTCACTGTGCAGTCTGGCAAGCCTGCCCGCTTCTGTGCTGTGATATCTGGCAGACCACAGCCCAAAATTTCCTGGTACAAGGAGGAACAGCTGCTTTCCTCTGGTTTCAAATGCAAATTTCTTCACGATGGGCAGGAGTACATGCTTTTGCTCATTGAAGCCTTCCCAGAGGACGCTGCTGTCTATACCTGCGAAGCCAAGAATGACTACGGAGTTGCCACGACCTCAGCTTCACTTTCAGTGGAAGGTAAGAATGCTGCTACTCCCCAGCTTCAAATGAAGCCTTTGAGCCAGCTCCTGGGCTCTCCCAGTGCATTTAAATTACAATCTGGATCTCATAAAAAAGTTCTACCCAACTTTGAAAGCGCTCCATTACAAAATAAATGAAGATAAATCTGCATGCTCCCTTCCGTGAGATCTGTTTGGGGAATTAATCATGACAAATCCTTTGGTCTTTCTGTTTAGTGCCAGAAGTTGTGTCTCCTGATCAGGAAATGCCAGTTTATCCTCCTGCCATTATCGCCCCACTTCAGGACACTGTCACTTCGGAGGGACGGCCAGCCCGTTTTCAATGCCGAGTTTCTGGAACAGGTAGGTTTATAAACAAAAGCTATCTTCACTAGTATTTACAAAGAACAATGGGAAGAAAAGGTTCTCTCACCTTTTCCTCTATCATGAACATCTCTCATGCACAATGTGAAGTTTGATGGGTATCTAGCAGGCTTACTTGAATTACTGAATGAAGAATTAGATCAATGTTTTCTGCTACTGTTTTGTACCCTTAAAAATGGTTAAGGTGGTAAATTTTGAGTGCATATGTATGTGTTTTCACCACAATGAAAAAAAAATTAGCTCAGTGTTTTCTACTAATCATCAAAAACTATCGTGTTCCCTTATGGATGTAGCTACAGTTTTATCCTTTGATCGAGACATTACAATGACAAAACTATTTTATTAGAGTAATTATGATAGCATCTGCAAAGAAGAGTCTATTTACATGTAAGACATTATTTAGTCTAAGAACAATGCTGTATGAAAAGTCTATTCCTTTGGAAGGCAATAGTACTCAAAAGTGGGAGCTTCATGGTCAGAGAGGCTGAATTTGAATCTTGGCTCCAATGTGTGACCTTCAGCAAATATGTAGTTTATCTGTTTCTATGTCCCTCATAAGTGAAGATATTATTGCATTCAACTTAGAATATGCATTTTTTGAGGAAGAGATCCTGAACTAGTACTGGAACCTGATATATGCAAAATGGAACCTACTAGAAAGTAAGCTCTATGAGAGCGAGTGTGGATCCTTACCCAAGAATAGCATAGGGAACATAGTTGGTACTCCACAGCAGTGATGGATTGGACAGTGAATAACTATTACATGACCAACAGCAATCACTGAAGGCTGTTACCAAGATTAAGCTACATGGCTCAGGTCAGCATTATGCCCAGAGACATCCTATAGTAATCACTCTGAGTTCACTGCTTCTATTTTTATTTTGGGCTTACACTAAACACTACCAAACACTATCAGTCCTTCCCCTCACCTCAGGAGTCTGACCTTAGAAAAAATCAAACAATACATGTAGAGCCATTTCAAACCAGTTATAATTGCATACTGACCTCAAATAGAGACAAGATAAATCAAAAGAATAAATTATTGATTTATCCTAAATGAAACTCATTTCCTCATTTACTTGGCTTTTGTATACCAACACCAAAGGGAAATTCTCAGAGCTTGAGTGTCTCACTGCACTCTAATTTTATTGTTTTGTTTATTATGCTTCTCCCATTAGTTTATAACCCAATCTCTACCTTGCCAGGATCTATTTTCCTAAACAAGTTAGTGTTTCAATAGCTCTTCTGACCTAATGATTTCCTCCTCTGGGATAGAGATGGTAAACTGGAAACCAAATGGACCTCTTGGATTGTATGAGCATAATTAAAGTATAATGCACATAAAGCACCAATAGGCACAGCTGCCAAGTGACTGGTGCTCAATATATTCATTTTATTATACCCACAGAGAGGCTATATAAGCACAAAAGTCTAGTGTTGGATGTGCAACACAGGCAAATACCAGAGATTTTCTTTCTTTGAGCCACAGTGTTTGAGAACCACTAAATATCAATAAATGTGGACTAATATGATAATATCCTACTAATACAATAAAGAAAATGTATTTTAAAATCAAATTCACTAAAACTACACTAAATAATTTATCCATTCATTGAATTTTATAGGAAGATTTTCATATAAACTGAGATATAGATCTTCCAAAGTAGTAATAGTTATCTCAGCTATTCTGTAAAAAATTCTCAGCTAGTCTGTAAAAAATATAGTTTTTCCTTGAAGGTGTTGCAAAAACATATTTTAAGGCTTCCATAAGATTCTGGGGTGGAAAGAGAAGAATTCTGTCTTTTCTGCATAACTAATGTCTTTAAATGCTTGAATGAATCTTATAAATTCACAAGATCATTAACTCCCTATGTGTGGTAATAGTCATATACATGTAGAGGCTTTAGCATCCTCTTGTAGACGTATTTTCTATATGACAGAAATTGAATGCATTAAATAAAATGACCTTTCAAAAGCTTGCCAAATCTCAATTTCATTCCCTGGATCTGAAAATATTTCCTCAATGTACTCTGACTAGGTGTTACCTAAAAGAGTGAATGTAGTCCTGCCTTCTATGAAGAGGTTAAAACTGAGTTTTCAAAAGCATTGGTGCTGAGTTTCTGGGATCTCCTGAACCATCCCGTCACAGGGTTCCAAGCCATCTGGTGGTGCTTTTCTCACAGTGAAATGTTATCTGTGGCAGGTCTCTGGTGACCCCTACTGGTCAAACATAAATTTAGAAAAGCAGAATTTTTAAACATAACACAGCTAACTTCTTTCAGTCAGTATCATTTATTTGGAAGCTGACAATGATCAGTAGCTAAATGAAATGATAACTAAGTCATCTAGTAGTGAGGGATGTCCATTATTCATTTGAGTATCTATTCCATTTCTATTCTACTGACATTTATTGCGCCCCTCCTGTTGAGGTGTTACACTGGGTGCTGGAGGTGCACAGAACAGGCTCTTGCTTTCAAGAGGAGATACATGTGCGCAGCAGGACCAAGGTTGTAAGTGCCAGAACAGGTCCAGGCATCAGTCTGGGAGATAGTCAGATGAAGCTGTATGAACTGGGTGATGAAGAAGTAAGCCCATTGGGCACAATGGTATTCCAGGCAGAGAGAACATTCATAAAGTCATTTCATGTGCCAAAAGTGACAAGTAATTAAGTCTGGTTGGAAAGCAATGTCATTAGGGGATGAGGAGGCTAGAAAGGAAGGCAAAGGCCAGATACTAAAGCATTGGTATTTTATGCTTAGGATTTTGGAGTTTATCTTGTTTACTCTGAGGTCACTGCAGGATTTCTAAACTCCTGGGTAACAGGATCAGACTTGCTTTTAGAAATAATACTGTGATAAGGAATGGAGGAATGGACAGATGTAGGAGGTGAGACTGGAAGAAGGGACTGGGGAGAGGCCGTTATCATAGCCTGGAGAGTATGGCAGGCCTTCCCTGAGGGGAATCAGGAGGGAGGGGTATGTTGCCAAGGGAAGTTTTGCCCTTTAGCTCATTTGCTGTTGGCAGTTCATGTGTATCCTGGTGCCTCCTTCAGTTCACAAAGAAAAAACTGCCAGTGGAAATAGCAGAGAACCTTGTAAAGGAACAAATGAACTCTGCATCCTCCCATTTCCATTGGTGATTAAAAAGCACATCTAACAGATTAAGTAGTTGTAGGATAGCTGCTCAGTGCCATGTGATCATGTTGCCAATTATGTCACATGTCCCTACCTTTTGGCATGGAATTGATGATACTGTGATGTTAGGTATTCCCACTCTAATGAATGACTTGTACCAATGGCTTATAAAGCGTTTCATGTATATTATATCATTTAATTCTCATAGCCATTTTATATAATGAATTGTGACCCTCCCTATTTTCAAATGAGAAGACTGATCAGAGAGGTTAAATGACATGGCCAAAGTCACACAGCTGGTCCATTGCGGTGTTGAAATTCCATTCTGTAACTTAACTTGCTACCTTAGAACAACAAACCAAAGTGTTTCATTCAAAGGAGAACCTATAGTTTATAAACAACTACCATCATAGGAAGGAGGGTGATCTTCATAGATCAACATTGCTGCCAGAAGGCTAAGACTTGTTAGAAGATTCCTATCTTAATACTATTCCTGTGGGTAGTGGATAGGAAGTGGGATAGTTCCAAAAACAAATTAATTTGGCAATTAAAACACCTAATTTTAAAGTGCATATTAGCATAAAATACAAGAATATAATAACACTTTATCCTTTATTTGGGCTTTTATTTCTATTAAAATGGCTCAAAACCTATTTGAAAGTTTTATTGTAACTGCTACTTGGGAAAAAGTTTAAATTTTTGTTTAAGGTGCCCAGATTCCCTGAGACTCTCAGTGTCTGTCTGTCTGTCTCTCTCTCTCTATTTAAAATTTTGTCTGTACAATTATTTGTGCCATACATGCTGCTCAGCTGAAGCCTTTTGACACCTGATCATTGGTAACAAAAATACATATTTTTGTCTTCAGCCTTCAAGGGTGTCTACTTTAGACTTTGTAGAATGTTGATTTTTTTTTCAGCTGTCTTTTTGATTGATCACTGTGAAAACTGAAAGTAGAGATTTTCCTTACTTCTGTCTCAGAACACAACCACAATCCCAAATCCAGTCTTTCATAATGACTGCTTCTCAGGACCACGTTTTTCTCAAGGTTATTGAATATGCCAAAATTGTGACCCTGTATCTCCCATGTGATATGCAAATGCATCAAAAGACTATAACTAAAATTCTGTCACATTAAATATTTCAAACCAGTTTGCTACAGCAAGCCAGATTTTTCTAGAATCATAATTCCTTCCTGAAGAGAAGTCAATTAATAGCAGATATAGTCTGTCCAAAGGCAAAGTATAATGTCCTTAAGATAAACATGAAATGCAGTGTCTAGTCTAATTGATGTTGTGTTTGCAGGTAAATTTTAAAACCCACTTATGTGGGGAACTTAAATATCTACTTTTCTGTTTGGTACAGATCTAAAAGTGTCTTGGTACAGCAAAGACAAGAAAATCAAGCCATCTCGGTTCTTTAGAATGACTCAGTTTGAAGACACTTACCAACTGGAAATTGCTGAAGCTTACCCAGAAGACGAAGGAAGTTATACTTTTGTTGCTAATAATGCTGTGGGTCAAGTGTCAAGCACAGCCAACTTGAGACTGGAAGGTAGAGTAAAGTCACTTTGAGACCACATTTAGCTGTAGCTCTAATCTCACAGCGCCAGTAACAATTACTAAATATTTCATGTACATCATTGTTGGTCCTACCATTTTCTTTTAATTCAACTAATTATTTCCATGTCATATGCAATGCTCTTGCTCCTCAATTACCCCTTCTCCCCATAAGTCATGGACCATCACTTTTTATTCTGCCTGCTTTTTTCCTATAGACTTGTGACCGCTGATGGTCACCAACTTTCATGCCTTCTGCTCAGCCTGTGTCCCAATGGAGAGAGAGATGCTGAAGGAATGGGCATATTTGCTTTCCCATTTAGCTAGAATGAGAATCATTAAAAAAAAAAAAAACCTAAGTGCTATCACCCTCCCATTGTATTGACACAGTTATGACTGCACAGGAGGAACGGTGTATAATTGCACATCTGTTCATGTGCTGGAGGTGTTCACTATCCTTCATAGAATGCCTGAGTGTTGAGGGGCCAGGTGTTAAGGTGGATTCACATTTCGATTAGCTGGGGATCTTAAATTGTAGTCAGATACACTTCCTCCAGTCATGGGGTCACTTTAATTCAAAGACAAGATAATATTTTAAAGCATCAGACTATTTTTTCTGAAAGAATATAGTCTAAGTAGCATTAGGTATACACAAATACATAGGGATTTAGGAAAATGTATGTCTGTTCCTTAACTTTAAATAGATTTAATAATTAGATGTTTCCTTAATAATGAATTTTAAGTGTTTTTCAAAATAAAAAAACTTGTTTTACAAACAGAGGAAGAAAAGAAAAGAATATCTAAACCCAGTTGTTGAACTTCACTATTCTCCAACAATATGATGAAGTTCCTTAAACAGCTGGTGTCTCAGCCTTCCTGTCTGGAAAATGGAAGTGAACTCATGTGACTTTGATTCAGTAGTGATGCCCAATGGCAAAGCATTAGGATTGGACTTGGGTCTAGTTCGTTGCTGAAATTTGTGACAGATCTATAGACAACTCCAAATGTGTTTTGGTTTCAGTGCAGGGAAAGACATTAAAAACTGGCATGCTTCTTTTCAGGATTTAGCAAATATGAAGAAGTTACATCAAACTCCCTGTGGCATGTCTCTTCATCAGTTTCATTTAAGAAGGAGGCCGTTGGCCAAAAGCCCATCTTCATCCAGCCTCTATCAAGCCTCAGGGTGCACAGCGGGGAGACAGTCAGATTTCATGCAAGGGTTTCTGGTGTTCCCAAGCCAGAAATCCAGTGGTTTCATAACCAGCAGCCAATTCCACCAACAAAAGATGTAGTTGTCCATTTTGAGGAGTCCACAGGCATGGCTTTATTGCTTATAGTTGATGCTTACTCAGAGCATGCTGGGCAGTATTCTTGCAAAGCAGCCAGTAGTGCTGGGGAAGCCACTTGTGCAGCTACACTCACAGTGACTCCAAAAGGTAAAACCCATCTTGCTTCAAGGACTTTGATTTGCTGCATACCTTCTAGTCCCATTGTTACTAATGACAGTCTCTGCTGTTTGTTTCACTGCATACTGTGATCAGTCTGTAACTTACTAATAAAGTAACACCCAACAAGGCTCCCCAAGTCCTCAATCATGACTCCGCCTATGTATCTTAAATCTCACATGTGTTCTGTGCATTAGAGAACCAATGATTATTTTTTTAGGTACCAACTTGGCTTGACTTTTTTCACTTTTCTAGACAACATTGCATCATTAAATGATCTATGTGTTGTATATTGTTTATATGATGGAGGGAGGATAAATGGTATCCCAAATAGAGTCAGTTTAAAAAAAAAATGAGTGGTGGGGAAACAGACCGGATCACTCCATATAGCTGCAATGACAACAGAAGGAAGAAATCAGAACTATATGGCATCCGCATAAGCCATCACTGGATCGCTGGATCGCTGGGAATGAATTTTCTTTTGTGTCCTGACAGCCATACTGCATCTGGCATGCTGCTTCCAAGTGACAATGATGTCTTTCATCTTCATCTTCCATGCTATTACATGTTACTAACCTAGCCGAGTGACAAAGTTTAGATCTTAATATTCTTTTTTTTTTCTTGTCACTTGATTATACAGTGCAAGCCCTAGATAGGCAAAGTTCTGGGAAAGATGTAAGAGAGTCCACCAAGTACCAGGCAGTGGCAGCTTCCTCTTTCACAAAGGAGGAGAGCAAAATATCCCAAAAGGAAGTTAAGTCATTTCAAGGATCATCATATGAATATGAAGTGCAGGTTTTTGAAAGTGTATCTCAAAGTTCTGCCCACACAGCTGCCTCTATTCAAGATGTAGAGTTGCACCATACCACGTCCCTTTCACAAACTGCAGAAAGCACTGAGTTGTCTGAGAAATATGCTGAAGAATCAATGGGTAAGGCACCAAAGATTCTCCTGCACCTTCAGGACCTCACTGTAAAGTGTGGCGACACTGCTCAGTTCCTCTGTGTTTTAGAAGACGTATCTTCTGTGGATGTCACCTGGACTCATGAAGGCATAAAAATAGAGGAATCTGAGAGAGTGCAACAATCTGGAAATGGAAATCTTCAGTTTCTTATCATATACAATGTTCAGCTGGCAGACCAAGGACTGTATAGCTGCATTGTACACAATGGCTATGGAGAGAAGACCACATGGGCAGTACTAAGTGTAGAAGGTGGTTATTTGATTTTTTTAGCTATGATTTGCCTCATTTCATCTTCATCGCTTCATGCAGCTTTTCAATATGTTAATTAGAATGTTAATTAGAATGTCTCTGGCATTGTCTGTATAAATGTCTTAGGAAAGTAGATCAAGTCAGTGACCAAATTGTCATGATAATTTAATTCTCCAGTCTGGATTCAGGAAGTTTGACTTTCAAGTCTAGCTTTAGGAAGTCACAGTTTATTTCATATCTGCTGCTTTTTATAATATTTACCCAATGTGGCATCTAGAAAGTGTACCAAAGAAAGGCTTAAATGTTGTAGTGTGCTGTGTACTTATTGGCTATTTATTGTTGTCTCTGACAGTGTGCTAAATTTAAATTTAATTGTTTTCGATAGTGAGAGACTCCAACTACCCAATTATCTACCTTTTCCTTTCAGATTTGGCAGTTCTAGTTGTTTATAAGGAGACCATGAAAATAGAAAATTGGGTACTAAAAATAATAAGACTCTCTCTGGACCAAACATAGGGATTTGTAGATACTTCTCAATAAGTGATATTGCCTTTGCAACATTAGATCTCCTGGAATTGTAGAATTTTCTCAGGCAAGATCATTATTTTTGTCATTACTGTTCTTGATTCTTCATTATATCTTGAAGAACAGAAGTAAACTGTCTCCCTCTCACCCATAGCCTTTCCTTTTAGATGTTGAGAGAGTGAGGAAATCATTCCTCAAATATCAGAAGCTCATGTTGTGCATCTGCAGGCAACGGAGTTTCACTGAGCCCTGTGGGAAGAAGCTAGTGGACGGTCAGACATCTCCAGGGGTCTGTGGAAAGCTGTAACCTAATTCCTCCACGATCCTGGCCATACTATGGAGATGTTAGAGGTGAATAGGGGCAGTACAGTGCTATCTCTGTGCACAGCCATCCCTGCACTGAAATTTGAAACTATTGTTATCCTTCCTGCCCAACAGGAATATTCATTTTAAATATCTCTAATATCCACTCACCAAAAAAGAACTATTTTTTCTTAATCGGAGATGTTGTTCTGTAGTCATTCCTGGTCCTATTTCCGTAGCCTACAAAAACTGAGGTCTAGTTATATAAAATAAATTGGAAATTCCAGAGCATCAACCCTCAATTTCACTGCAACTTCTGGCTGGCACTGTAATCACAGAATGAATGACTGCTTATCTGGAGATATTGTCTACAAGTCATGTAGGTGACAGCTGTCACAGTCTCTGCAGAAATGTGAAGCTTGGAGTTGGCTATGTTGTAGAAGCATAAGAAATGTAGGTCTTTCAACTTGCTTCCTGAGGAATCCAGTATTGTAATATAGCACTGAACTATCACACAGTGCAGATCTGAACTAGGCATTTTGGCCCCAGGATCTCCAGTTCACGCAGTTCCAAATAATTCTATTATTAAAATGTTCTTGAAGCAAGAGCTTCTTTTTTTTTTTTTTGGCAAGTCCAGACTGCCTTCCTTATATATATAAAACTTAAAAGTTAAAACACTTTTAGGTGTTAAAGAGTGAAGGATCAGGCACAGTCATGTAATTGTTTGACATAAGCCCAGTATTTATATGTTCCTTTTTTATTTGGGCCTAAAAAAGTTCATATTAGTCATGTAGTTGTCCATGAAGATCAAGCAAGAATGTAAATCTATAAACCTGTTTGAATAGAGTTCTTAAGTGTGTAAGAAACATAGATGGATCATTTCTTAGTTTGGGGACTAACATGCTGCCTTTCTTTCTCATCCTAATGACATTCCATCTTTTCTACATTCAGCACATATTTTTTTCTTATAGACACAGCTAATTTATGCCTTTTTCTAACTTTATTCTTACCTAGCAAAAGAACTGCAAACCAGAACAGTTACAAAAGTTACTCTTGGTTCAGACACTAAAAGTATTAAAACACTCAGAGAGTCACAAATTAAAACAACCCATGAAGTAAAAAGAGAATCTTCAAAGAAAACATCAGTTTTGTCTGTAACTTCATGCTGAAGACCACAAGGAACTGAGAAGAAAGGGAGCCATGATGGCTGACACGATGCCACATGGACCGTGGAGCAAGAGTGGAGTGGCCCCTCTGTGCCAGTCTTTTCCAGGAAGCTGCCCCACTAACCATTGCGCCTAAAAGCTCTGCTGGTTATTTATATAATAAAAGAAATTTTGAGTCCAGGAGTCTTTGTTTCCCTTTTTGATGTGTAATGGGACTTTGAAGTTTGAAGTTTAAAGTTTGAAAGGTGGTTCAAATCAAAAGAGGATATGCTAGCAAAATGTTTAATTCTGCAGGAAAAACTGAGAATAACCCTCACCTAAAAATGGCAAGCTAGAAAATGCATGTTTCCAATAAACGTGATTTCTTCTCTTAGCAAGTGTTCAGTCATTAGGATGGTCAGTTTAAGAAAAGATATTCCTTTAGTTTGTGAATTGCTTTTCTGAATGCATGCAAAGGCATGGGAATTATGGGACTAAAAGTAGAAATTTAATCGAGGAGCTAAAATAAAAATGTTTTTAATCCCTGTCAACATTGTCATGTACTTTATCAGCTCATTGATTTGTTTGGCATGGACTTTTTGGTGAATTTGGAGGATGCAGTTTTCCAGTTTTATAGTGAATTATATAAACCATATAAATCATGAATTGATGCTGAAAAGATATGCAGTTAATCACTAAAATATCTTTGTTTTTCCATTTTAGCCCATGAATCAATGTTACATGAGAGGATTGAACAGCAGATTGAAATGGAGATGAAAGGTATTGTTACAATGAATGTGAGATTAATGTAGAAATTCCTAAGGATTAATAGAATCCTTGAGCCACCTTCTTTCTCTTAGTGCCATTGAGAAAAATGACATAGATGTACAAATATATCTCTTAGAGTATATATTACTATGTCGCATGCCTGGTTTAGTATGCTGGTGGTTACATGCATTTTACAGTAATTTTGTTGTATGGAAATTTAAAATCTTATATTTGAACTGTATCAGCCATATTCAACCTCATGTTTGCAGCCATTTTCAGATGTGTGTATTGTAAAAAGTTATCATCTTAATGCATGAAATCATGAAGTAGAAATTTGTTTTCAAAATCACAGTGAACTCCATTGAACAATAGGCAATAACCTATCATTCTCAGAATGCAATGTCATGAATGAATTATGATTGAAATGCTACTTTATTTAGGATGTGTGAAAACATTACATTCCCATCTTGGTTTACACTTCATGCACATATATCATTTTAACATTGATCTGTCTTACACTGGCTTGCAGATAGCTGTCTCATGTGACCCTTATTGCCTGCTTTTCTTTGCATAACATTGTGACTTTATGGCTGTATTAGTTCGAATAAACGCCTTCTCATTTTATTTTAGCTAATTATTTATGGTTATAGTTTTTGTATATATTTTTAAATAGTTAATACTCAAAAATATAATAATTTAATCTACAATCAAAAGGATCAGAAAGGGCGTTTATTCCTCTCTCTGCAAGTCAGGTAAGATTTTCCCTCTAAGCCATCAAAACAACAAGATTTTCCTGCTCTCAAAACAAATATGCACAAGACTATGTTATTTTGAAATGCATTTTTACTTGTTCAAGAAGAAATTTCAACAGTTTGAAGAAAAGACCAGACAACGAACGATTTTCGTGTCAGAATCTTTTAAACAGAGCATGGTGTTGCGTTTATTCGAACAAATATGGTGAGTGAAATTTTTTATGGATTTGTGAGAATCTGTAGCATGCACTTTATTTCATTTTCCATTTTGCAATTTATTTTCAACTTTTTCAAATACAATGGAAAAGAGTAAAATGCTTTATAATTTAATTTTTTTTCAGAGTTATTCACCATGGGAGAAGCTGAATATTCAGAAGGAGATACACGTGATGCTTTTTCAGATTCTGAAGACATAGACCACAGCTCCATGTCTGCTAAAAGATATGCAAGTAGAATATCATCGACAAGCTCCTGGCCTGAATATTTCAAGCCTTCTTTTACCCAAAAACTTGCATTTAAATATGTTTTAGAGGGTGAACCTGTTATCTTTGCATGTAGATTAATTGCCTGTCCAACTCCAGAAATGACTTGGTTTCATAATAATCAACCTATCCCAACAGGTCTCCGTCGGGTTATAAAAACTGAGAGTGATTTACATCATCACTCTTCCAGCCTAGAGATTAAAAGGGTCCAAGATAGAGATTCTGGAAGCTATAGATTATTAGCTGTTAATAGTGAAGGGTCTGCAGAATCAACTGCCTCATTGCTTGTTATCCAGAAAGAGCGAGATGAGAAATATTTAGAATTTCTGAAAAGGACAGAACAGACATATGGAAACATGGAGGCTTTAGCTGGAAGGAAGGAAGCTAGGATAAAAGTTGACCTGAGGTTTACTGGCTCTCCCTTTAACAAAAGACAAGATGTGGAACAAAAGGGAATGAGGAGAACTATACACTTCAACACAGTAAGTCCTGGCAGAAGAACAGATTATATGTATGATGAAGAATATTTAGAAAATAAATCTGATGTAAGAGGATGGCTCAATGTAGGTGAAAGTTTCCTGGATGAAGAGACCAAAATGAAGTTGCAACGTTTACGGGAGGCTAGGAGAATGTTAGTGGAGAAAAAGAAGTTAACTCTTCTAGATGTTTCACCAGAAATAAGCTCAAGCACTTTGAGAGGTGAAGTTAGTGACAAAGATATTCTGTTCTCAAGACAGGAAATGAAGAGGGGGTTTGTGTTGGAACTTGCTGAGAACAGGGACAAGACAGATAATTTACCTGAGGGTGTCATCCAGCTCCCATGCACCCTCCCCAATAAAATGGATCAACACATAGAATCCAGAGAACCTCCCATGAGCTTACAAACTGCTGGTGATGAAGAAATTCTCCAGACTGAAATTAGACAGCAGCAAGAGGCATTTCTAGAAGAAAGTTTACAGAAAGACTATTTATATGATAGGACTCTAGTAAAGGAAAACATCCAAGCACAGGGACAGTATGAAGAAGTTATGAGCAATACTGCAATTGAAGAGTCATCTAAATATGTCACTAATGTATATGAGAGTGAGGAAATATATGAGACTCCCGAGAATGTGTCTCAAGTTCCTATACCATATGCCAGCGAATCTTTTGATACACTTGTAAATATTAAAGAAAGTGAAGGAATAGATAGTGGAATAATAAGACAGTGCAATTTGAGAGAATTACAACACGCAGATTCCACAAAAGTGGAAGAATTCAAAAGAGAACAGGAGGAAAAAACAACCAGATTTTTTGAAGATTCTTTCCAAAAACGTCCACAACGTTGTCCACCTTTATTTCTACAAGACATTGAATCACAGGAAGTTTATGAAGGTGACTGCTGTAAATTTGTGTGTCACTTTCAAGGATATCCTCAACCCATAGTGACATGGTATAACAATGATGTACCAGTCCCACGCAATCGAGGATTTATCACTCAAACATCAGAAAACCATTCAACATTAACTTTTTCTTCTGTTCATCCTCAAAATGAAGGTTCTGTTACCTGTGTGCTATTTAACCAGTATGGAACAGTAAAAACAACTGGTATGCTTAGAGTGAGAGCAAGAGAAAGGTATGCTGTCCGGCCACAGAAAGTCCCAGTATTCCAGGACTACACAGAGGAGGAGGAAGAGCTGGCTTTGGTGTTTGACCAAGCAGAAGGTGTCCATCCATCTTGGAGTCAAGAAGGCCAAGTAGATCTCCACATGTTAAAAACTCATACATCAGGTCCTCCCTCTGCAGACACAGAATCGCTTTCCTTCCCTGTAGAAATTCAAATAACAGCAGCCACTCCAACCCCAGAACAAGATAAAGAGTCAAGAGAAATATTCCAGCTGGAACCTGAAGCAACACCTCAAGATCGAACAACTCAGTCACCAAAACACAAATTTATATTCTCATCTGATATTACTAATGAGCCACCAAAAATGTTACAAGAAATGCCAAAGCATGCTAGGTGTAGAGAAGGGGATTCTGTGATTCTTGAATGCTTAGTATCTGGTGAGCCTCAGCCAATTGTAATGTGGTTTCTAAATGGAGCCCTTTTAATACAGAACCAGAAGTTCCAGTTTGAAGAAGTTGATTGTAGCTACAGATTATATATTCATGATGTTAATCCTCAAGATTCTGGGAAGTATAAATGTTTTGCTGAGAACAACTCAGGGACTGTTGAGTGTGTTTTAGATCTAACCGTGGAACCTGTCACTTACAGGGAATATAGTCAATTCAAAAACATTGGTGAAGTTTATACACCATATTCCAAAGATCAACAAGGACAAATTCAGGCAGAATCTGTAAAGGTGCGTTTTTATGATTATCCAGCTAGCACTTTTACTCCCCCATCAAACATAAAAGAGTATTCTGTAAGGGAGTGTTTTCAGAGCTTTGAGACAATTGAGCAGGTAGACCAGAAAGATCAGGTATTCGGTACAACTCCTAGAGAAAAGCTACCTAGATTTATGCAGGGTGTTTCTAGATCCACAAACATGAACAAACCTCTCAGGGCTGAGTTCATACAATGTCAAGATGAAGGGAAAGAGGAACATGTAAGTGGAAAATCAAAGTTTCATCAAGCAGAGGGTCCTGCTTATCCAAGTGTTGATGATTTCAGTGATGTTAATATTAGGAAAGAGTTAAGATATGATTTTGGAAAACTTGGATCTGAATGGGAAAATGTGCAAGAAGATGCCCAAAGAGACCATTTATTGAATATCCACTCTGAAAGAACTTCTGACAAAGTACAAAATACAAAAGACTTATCTACCATTATATATAAAGAACCCTTTGATGGAGAGAAATACTACCCAGGGAAAAAGGTGAAGCATAAAATAATTGCATTTGAAAAGTTACAACATGTAGAGAAAGGAGTTCTAGAAAAAAGGCCTACCAAGAAATCATTTGTTAATCGTCCCCAAAGGAAGATGGAAGACGTAGACATTTCATTAAAGCAAAGGGAATCAAGATTAAGTAATCTAAATGCAAATATGCATCAGGCAGAGAAAAGGTCTTCAAACTCTGAGCCAGATTCAGCTAACATTGTAATGAATTTGAAACTGCTTTCCTCTCAAACTCATAAGGAATTTGAAGTACAAGAGAGGGAATACCAAGAAATAGACCCCATAGCTCAATTTGTGCTTTCTGACAGGGTTGAACAAGAAGCACCTACTACATTTGACCTAAACCAATTTCACTCACAAATAGAAAATGCAGGTATAATATCCCAAGAATTAAATAGTGGCCAATCAGAAGAAGTTTATTTTAAAACCCAACATCCTGCTTCAGAAGCAGCTGACACTGAGCACATTGTATTTGATCTAAAACAAATGTATTCTCATATAGGAGATCCAGCTAAGGAGTTTCAAGGACAAGAAACTAGGCAACTGCAGGAAACACAGTATAAAGAACAGATTCCTAGCCCTGAGACATTACAATCTGGTATCCAGAGTACCTCTCAAAATGTACAAAATAACATATTTACCAATCAAGAAACTTCTCCTGATCAGGAGTTTTCAAATAGAACTCTGGTGGAGAAAAGTCATACTGATGCAAATGCCTCTTATTTAGAAAAAGAAATCCAACATGTACAGGATCAAAACGTAGCAATTTTAAAGACTGAGCATTCTTTCAAGACCTTTACTGAAGCAATCTGTGATGAATCATGTGCCGCATTTCCAACCCCATCTGCTGGTGGAAATGAAACTGATGTTTCTGAGGAAAACAGATCTCTAGAAAATGGAGAGACAAGTTTCATCTCACAGCTGAAAAAAGCAGCAAGTGAGGAAAAACTTTTAGAGGCTTATGAGATGGAAGAAGAAGGCATCAATCCATATTTGGCCTCATTCCAAAGGCAGGATGAGGGGATGCAGGGGGACACAGATGGAACTTGTAAAGGTGATGTTCAGGATGCAGATGCAGATGGTTTCCACAGACAGCGTTCTCTCAGCCAGTGCTTGCCATTCTTGATGACTGGAGAACAACCAAATCCAGATGAACAAATAAGTCAAACAATTGATGCCTCAGGAGAAGAAAGGGATTATGAAGAAGTTCAAGTTCAAAATGAAGCTTCTCTCTCCACTATAGAAGGAGAAAAGATGGAAACTTGTTTTTCAGAAAATCTTCCTAAACTGGATGAGACACATGCAACAGAAGCAATGGAGTCTGAGAGCTCTCTGACACAATACTTACTTGCCACTGGAAAGCATGAGGTGCCTGAAACCAAAGCCACCAAACACACAGCAAAACTTATCCAGAGTGAATCCATCACTTCAATGGAGGTTGAAGAAGTGACCTTCGACACTGTGTACGAATACTACAACCAAAGACAGGAATCACTAGGCCGTCCATATTCTCCTGAATCTGACATTTCAATCGATGTGGGAAGCATCAGCAGTGAAGAAATCTCAGAGTTAGATCAATTTTATACCCCACCATCATCTGTGGAACATTTTGAATCTCCAAAGTCTCCTGATTTATATTTTAACCCTTCGGATACAACTAAACAACCATCTAAAAATCCAGGAAATGACACTGTTGAGAGATACTCCACACCTGTAGAGGAAGTTTCTGAAAGATACTCAACACCCCCAGGGGAGACTTTAGAGAGATACTCCACACCCCCAGGAGAGGCTCTGGAGAGATATTCTACACCCCCAGGGGAGGCTCTGGAGAGATATTCTACACCCCCAGGGGAGGCTCTAGAGAGGTATTCTACACCCCCAGGGGAGACTCTAGAGAGGTATTCTACACCCCCAGGGGAGACTCTAGAGAGGTATTCTACCCCCCCAGGGGAGGCTCTAGAGAGGTATTCTACACCCCCAGGGGAGACACTAGAGCGAGACTTTGTTCCTACCAAAGGACCAAACCCCACTAGAAATTTTAAAATGTACTCATCAAAAATAGAAAGGGAAGACAGTACACCAAATGAGCATTTCCATACGCCTACAGAAGAGAGAAGCTCAGCTCATGAAATATGGCGTTCTGATTCATTTGGCACACCCAATGAAGCCATTGAACCAAAAGACAATGAAATGC
This sequence comes from Glaucomys volans, assembly GCA_020662805.1. Taxonomy (NCBI): domain Eukaryota; kingdom Metazoa; phylum Chordata; class Mammalia; order Rodentia; family Sciuridae; genus Glaucomys; species Glaucomys volans. The sequence continues at coordinate 302,724 of JAJEJO010000246.1, read as the reverse complement.
CTCCATCTTTTATTGAGCCTCTGACCAAAAGGAAGGTATATGAAAACACAACATTAGGCTTCATTGTTGAAGTTGAGGGCCTTCCAGTTCCTGGTGTGAAATGGTATCGAAATAAATCGTTGCTAGAGCCAGATGAAAGAATCAAAATGGAAAGGCTGGGTAATGTGTGGTCTTTGGAAATTTCTAACATTCGACAAGGGGATGGGGGAGAATATATGTGCCATGCTGTGAACATCATTGGGGAAGCAAAGAGCTTTGCAAAAGTGGACATAATACCTCAAGAAGAAAGGGGAGTAGCACTCCCACCTCCAGTAACACATCAGCATGTCATGGAGTTTGATTTGGAAAACACCACCTCATCGAGAACACCTTCTCCTCAAGAAATTGTCCTGGAAGTTGAATTAAGTGAAAAAGATGTTAGAGAATTTGAGAAGCAAGTGAAAATAGTCACAGTGCCTGAATTTACTCCAGATCATAAAAGCATGATTGTAAATCTAGATGTTCTTCCATTGAATTTAGTAGCTCCAAATATGGATACAAAAGGGGAAGAAGACAGAGATTTAAAAATTGATTTAGAAGTATTTGACATGCCTCCACGTTTTATAACACCTATTTGTGATTTTAAAATTCCAGAAAATTCAGATGCAGTATTCAAATGTTCAGTCATAGGCATCCCTACACCCGAAGTTAAATGGTATAAAGAATATATGTGTATTGAGCCAGATAATGTGAAATATGTGATTAGTGAGGAGAAGGGAAGTCACACCCTTAAAATTCGAAACATCTGTCCTTCTGATAGTGCCACATACAGATGCAGAGCTGTGAATTGTGTAGGAGAGGCTATCTGTCGGGGTTTCCTCACCATGGGAGATTCTGAAACATTTTCTATGATAACAGAGAAGAGTAAAGTGACTTTAAGCAGTTTGAAGGAAGAATTGGTCTTGAAAAGCAAATATGCAGACAGCTTTTTTGAATTTCAGGTGGTGGAGGGGCCTCCCAGGTTTATCAAAGGCATTTCTGACTGCCATGCACCATTAGGCACAGCAGCATATTTCCAGTGTCTAGTCCGTGGCTCTCCAAGACCCACAGCTTACTGGTACAAAGATGGGAAACTGGTCCAAGGAACAAGATTCAGTGCTGAGGAAAGTGGCATAGGGTTCCACAACCTATTTATAACAAGTCTAGTAAAGAGTGATGCAGGTGAGTACAGGTGTATAGCGACGAACAACTCAGGCATGGCTGAGTCTTGTGCCGTCCTCACCCTAACCTAAAGAGAGATGGTTGAGCACCTCAGTAATGATTAGAATTTGAGTGCTTCCACATTTTCCAAAGTATATGGATCTAATAAACTTCCGAATTAGTCCACTGTATTTGAATGCATTACACCAAAGACCCCTGGGGAAGTATTGTCTCTGTAGAAATCTCATCCTTGTAATACATGTAAATATTCTCTTACCTAACTGTGGAATCATCACTTGTGTCAGTTATGCTGTGTATCATCAAGCACAATTAAATATCTCCTTGGCTACCTAATTGTCTGGACTTCTGCTTTACCCTAATTCCTCCTCCACAAATGTTTTAGCAAGGTGCATTCTTTTTTGGCAGACCATGCCAGAGGACCACACAGACAAATTGGTAAGAGAAAATGCCTTTGTTCACATTATAAATCATTTTTGGAATCATAACTCTTTTGCATCCAAAGTATCCTACTTACCTGGACTTAGAATAGGAAAAATGAACAACAAAAACCAGCTGTACCTGGTCAGTAATTAACTTTATAATCTGTTTTACATTATAATCTTAATATACTAATTTTGCCTCTTTTTAAGTTATTTTCATTATTAATATCTCTCTTAAATGTCTTAATTTTTATTGGGTTTGAAGGGACCAACTGTGCTCTTTCTAGGGTTCATCTAGATATTTGCAGAATATGCAAATAATGATCTTTCCATGTTTGGAAATATTTTCTCTGCTTTTGAGATGGTGTCAAGGGTAAAGTGTAGCATTATCTTAATATTTGGGTACAAAAAAGGCAATTACCATCTTGTATTTGCATGTAGATTTTAAACGGCATTTTAATTTTGCAATCTTTAAGATTATAAAAAAGGAAAATGGGGCATTTCAATAATTGAGACAATATGGGAATATGTACTTCACTGTATATACAATTAACAAGATAATCTTGTCACTTTACTGAACTTTAAAACTAGAAATTAATAAGCATTCAAATTTCATTAAGATGTTTATATTTCTAAAGTCTTTCATTTTGTTTTGCAGAATTGAAATTATAATAAATTCACAAACCCCTAACATTCTATGAACCTAAATCTTCTCATATAAAATTTAATAAATACAAAGAAATTCAGTTTTCTTGTCTAAAAATGGCTTCAACCGAAAGATGTCAGAGGTGATATTCAACAACAAGATTTAGAATCATTCTAGTGATAACTGCTGTTAATATAATTTATAATGAACTTTAGTTTTGTAACAGACAAGAGAAATTATTTTGGTAATGAAATTATAAATCTTAACCTCCCTCCAATTCTTAAGTAGTCACTATTATCTAGCAGCTTTATTTGTCACCTGCATTGAGCAATATTTAAGTAACATAATTGTTTTAAACATACTAATTTGAATTTAAACATAAAGCACTTAATTTAAATTTAATTTACAAAAGAATTCATGTATCCAACTATGTTTATTGTGCTTTTTTCAAATATTAATTTTTAATTCCCATGATGGGAATCCCTTATAGTCATCCAAATTAAAAGCAATTGGAAGAATGTGCAGAAAATAGGCAGAGAAGTCAGACTTTCCCTGTACTCCTGCCACCCAGATTTCTAAACTCATTTGTTCTGAGTGGCCATAACTCATCAGGAGATAGATACAGCACAATGGAACAGTCTCTTCTACTTCAACCAGTGAGCACACACTGTCTTCCATAATAATTAAAATATCAAATCACAAATTCCTGAAATAAAACTAATTCTATAGTTTAGGGATTTAAGGTTCTATTCTACTTTTAACCACATAATGTGTGTTAATTGAAATTCAGATCATAACAAAAACTACAAGAATATTTTACCCAAACATCTGTAGCATAGCAACAGTTTAGAGCCCGTTTCTTGACAAAGAAGGGAAGGAGGGAAGAAAGGAAGGAAAAGAAAGAAATATTTTAATGCCTTACTGGCTTTTCAGGAAGGACTGAAAAATATACTTTTATTCACTTAAAAAAAGAGGGTTTTATTTGATTTTGTTCATTAGAATTCTTTCAGTCTCAAATGCACTGAACTCGAGGATATGCAGAATAACAATAAGAAAAATACTCCTTGCCTACACACTTGGTTTACTTATTAATAGTTATAGATAATTAAATGGGATTTTTTATTTTCTGACTCAATGACACATAACTTAAAATCCTGAAATATTAATTTGCCTGATGCTAGAGAAAGAATTCATTGTATCACACATAGTTGAATTTAGATACAATTATTAGCTGCTACTGCTTTTAACTATACCTTTCACGTTTCAGAATATTTGAATTTCATTTACTATCTTTTTATGGTTAATGCAAAGTGTTTTGAAGTAAAGAAAAAGCTTTGAAAATATTTCAACACATTAGTGAGTCAGGTTATTTTAACTATTTTCACATTCATTCCCTTTATAGATATTCTGGAAGCTCAAGTGAAGGGAAAACTAACATGACTTATATAAATCAAATGTAAGCCTAAGAGGCCACTCTTAGTAAATTAAATTAATCAATGTTGTATGGCTTACTAGATGCAATAATAGCTGAGTATGATTCTATATGCTGTAGGCAAGTTTTACCAGTTTATTTTAAGCCAACAGTCATGAATTCTATCTTCTAATGCTGTACACTAGAACAGAAAGTCATTAGGGCACATAAGCATTCCATGCGATGAATGTGAAGTGAACTAATAAAATAATAAAACTGCTTTTTCAGTAAGACAATAAAACTGCTAGTAACAGGTTGTTCTACATACCTCACAGATTTAATGAAAAATTGAATTTATTGTTATTGAATTATATGTCCTTTATCCTGTCATCCATAGTACTGTTTAGAGAGTGTGTTATTCACTGTTTCCTGTTCAGTAATGCTGTGTAGGTTTTCTTCACACAATAAACTACAATCGAATTTCTAATATTGGAGTCATTTTCTTTTATTTATTATTCTTCTATTTTCTTGACGAATATCTTGTTTACAAAAGCTTCATTGAAGGGATATGGCAATTTACACAAATAAAAGGAGACCTGACTTTCTAGTAACTGCCAACAGCCCTTCTTTTACAAATCCAAATTAAACATTTCCCATGGCCCTGCATTTTTAATAATGGCTTCCTTTCAGAGAGAGCATCTAAAATGTAGATGCTTTCTTTGTAAATAACCAGTCTTTAATAATGAAGATCATTTTTATTTTATTTTTATTTGATTTGATTTATTGCAGTATTGGGGATTGAACTCATGACATCACATATGCTAGCCAAGTGCTCATGACCTCACTGAGGTCACTGAGCTATATCCTCAGCCCCAATTTTGTTTTGTTTTGTTTTATTTTGGTATTGGGGACTGAGCCACATCCCCAGTTCTTTTTATTTTTTTCTGTTGCTACAGGGTCTTGCTGAGTTGCTCAGGGCCTAGCTAAGTTGAACTTAAAATCTTCCTGCCTCAGCCTACCATGCTGTTGGGATGACAGGCAAGCACCACCATGCCCAGCCCAAAAATCATTTTTAAACTGAAGAAGATCCTACATATAATGAGTAATTCTGGATCATTTTAGAAGTTGATTTTAATAATTCTGAATTCTTTTGTTACAAAAATCTACTGAGCAATTGTTCAAACTTTAGTACTAGAATTAAATAACAAGGAAAACTCATAAAAATGTCTTTCAATTTTATAACCTCCAACAAAGAAGTGGATCCAAACTTGCATTTGTATGGTAACAATAATTGTATAATCTTATGTAATCTAAGAAAATTTTAGAAATGTGCTTTTTTATAAGTTAATCTCAGAATAATCTAATGATTACAGGAAAGAAAAAAACATAAGGCCATCAGTTGGTGCCTAATTCTTTGACTATTTTTTGTTAAAAAATTTTTATAGTAAAATAATAATCACTTTTCTCCATACAGAGCTTTCTAGTTTTCTGGCTGCTGAGGAAGGACTTCAGTGCTCTAGTTCTGACCTTCAGTTATCTCATTTAAAAGAAACACTTGAACTTTTATCTGAACCTCCAGTTCATTCAACTAAATTTGATGTCAAAAAAGAAGGCAGTGTCCCAAGTTTCATCAAAGAAGTATCAAATGCTGAAATAAGCATTGGGGATGTGGCTAAATTGTCTGTTACTGCTATTGGCATTCCCAAACCTAAAATTCAGTGGTTCTTTAATGGGGTGATGTTAACTCCTTCTGCTGACTACAAATTTGTTTTTGATGGTAATGATCATAGCCTGATCATTCTGTTCACCAAATTTGAGAATGAGGGAGAATATACATGTGTGGCCAGTAATGAGAATGGAAAGGCAGTATGTAGTGCCTACCTAAAAATAAATTCCAAAGGAGAAGGACACAAGGAAACACAATCAGCAGTGGGAAAATCCCTGGAAAAGCTTGAAGATCCTTGTCCTCCTTACTTCCTCAAGGAGTTAAAGCCAATTCACTGTGCTCCAGGGCTCCCTGCCATCTTTGATTACATGGTACTTGGAGAGCCTGCCCCCACTGTTTTGTGGTTCAAGGAAAACAAGCAGCTTTGCACCAATGTTTATTATACCATCATTCACAATCCTGATGGCTCTGGGAAGTTTATTGTCAATGACCCTCAGATGGAAGACAGTGGCCTCTACATCTGTAAAGCAGAGAATGTATGGGGTGAGTCCACCTGTGCTGCAGAGCTGTTTGTACTCCTGCAAGACACAGACATGACTGATGCCCCCTGCAAAGCCAAGTCCACACCAGAAGCACCTGATGTCTTTCCAGAGATGTCATTAAAAGATCCTGAGGTTGAGGCATTCAATGCAGAGCAGGAGATTGCAACTTTTGTAAAGGGCACCATTTTGAAAGCTGCTTTAATTGCAGAAGAAAAGCAGCAGCTTTCTTATGGGCACACTGTTAAAACCACTGAACTAAGCAGTCAAGTTACTTTTGGAGCTCAGCAATTGCAATCCACAGTCATGTTGGAGGGGGACATGCCTGTTCCTGAAAGCATCAGGAAACTTCCTTCCATTGATGGGACTACTTGTATGCAGCCTGTCCAGAAACCACCTCCAAGTTTACAGCTACAGATTGTCCAGTCCCAGAAAACCCTCCACAAAGAAGATACTCAAGTGTTCCAAGAGTCAGAAAAAATCTTTCCAAGTGCCTTGTCCATGGAACAAGTTAGTTCTTTAACAGTTGAGCCTCTGGCAACCTTATTAGGTGAACCCGATGGGAGTTACACACAGTCTTCAACAGTACATTCACATCCATCCTCTGTGGACAAAGAAGTACTTTTACCAAAGGAAAAGGTAGTATGTGAAGTGGACAAAGAGCAAAGAATGACTCTTCAAAAGCCAGAGGCACAAAGTGCTCTCATCCTGAGCCAGAGCTTAGCTGAGGGACACATGGAAAGTTTTGAAGGTCCTGATATTGTGATTTCTAAGGTGAATTATGAGCCCCTGGTCCCTTCAGAACACACATGCACAGAAGAAGGCAAAATCTTAATGGAAATTACGAATCAACTAGAAAGTGTAGGACAAAATTTTGCAGTCAGAACTGAGGGAGGCAAGTCTGTAAGGTTCCCATTAGCACTTGAGGAAAAGCAGGTCCTGCACAAAGAAGATCATTCTGATGACATGGCAGTGCCCCGAAATCAAACCACTGAGTGTAAAATAGAGCCCAGGGCAATCAAGGGAGTGCAGGAGGTGCAGGGACGTGACATTCTTACTAAGGAAAGCTTGCTTTCTGCTATCCCAGAAGAGCAGCAATTAAACCTGAAGACCCAGATCCGCAGAGCTTTGCAAGCTGCAGTGGCCATTGAGCAACCCAGTATTTTCTCTGAGTGGTTAAGAAACATTGAAAAGGTAGAGGTCAAGGCTGTGCACTTCACCCAAGAACCCAAAAGCTTCATGTGTACCTACCTTATTACTTCAGCTAAATCCCTAACAGAAGAAGTAACCATCTCTATTGAAGGTATTGATCCTCAAATAGCTAACCTGAAAACTGAACTGAAGGATGCTTTGTGCTCCATTATTTGTGAAGAGATAAACGTCTTAACAGCTGAGGATCCTAGAATTCAGAAAGGAAACATAACGGGTATGCAGGAAGATGTGGATTATTTTTCAGATTTGCAGAATGTTGAAGCTATCACTGAAGTTGAATCTGAATGCCTTGTGTCCACAGAAGAGGTCAGTTGTTATAAGGTAGAGAGTCAGATCAAAGATGTGGATGGCACAGTTGCCACTGAAGAGATGGCTTCAGATGCCATCTCTGATGAAATGCAGGATGAGATTCTGAAGCCCTCAGAGGAAAAAGAGGAAGCTGCCGAAAGCCATACCGAGGAGGCTGGTATGGTGAAGATACAAGAAACAGAGGGCAGCTTACTTAAAGAGGACTGCCCTGTCATACAGACACCATTGAAGGACACCACTTCTGAAGAGGGTGATGTCGTTTCCCTCACGTTATCCATAACAAATGCTAAAGAGGTGAATTGGTTTTTTGAGGGTAAACTGGTGCCTTCAGATAAAGAGTTCAAGTGTTTACAAGATCAAAATACATATACACTGGTAATTGACACAGTAAACGCAGAGGACCACCAAGGAGAGTACGTCTGTGAGGCCTTGAATGACCACGGAAAAACAGCAACTTCAGCCAAACTCACTATAGTAAAGAGAGGTTGGATTTTAAGGATTAAATGGATCAAGCTCTAATACCCACTGGATTGTAGTGATTGAGGTTTTGTCACTGAGTCTTCACTTATCAGACATTTTCAGGATGCAAGTGATTTAGAATAAGAATGAAATGGCTTTCATAATCATGGTTATTAGCTATGTTTACTTGCTGCCTTGTTGGGTAGCCCGTTATCATAACTACGATACTATTTATTTTCAGGTTTCATAATGCCAATAAAATATGTTTTTCATTGATTTTTTTATGGAAATACTTTAATAATATGTACAAAAAGCTATAAATGAGCATCTAGCCATTTCTGAAATCACCAATCTCATTTCTAAATTTGAAATAACCATGATTAGTTGTCCATTTGCATTTAATGTTTCTGTTTCTTTTTTGCTATTGTTTTGCTTCATCACTTTGCTTAATATATCATGTTTTTTCACATTATTTTCAATGTTCCTAGTAAGCATGGTCTATTTAAGGAATATATCATGTTGTTATGCATGTAAGCCAATAGCATCACATTTTAATAATTTTTTTCACAAGTCACTGCAAAGTAATGAATATGTTGAGAGCTGCATATTGTCTTCTTTTGCCTTCAATGATCTTTCTCATTTTCCAGTCACTTGTCTTAAACTGCTGCAGTCTGTCTCACCTATTTCCACTGTTTTACTTCATTAACAGCAACAAAAGTTAGAAGAAAAAGAAAAATGTGGAGTGGAAGCCTGCTAATAGACTCTGCTTCCCTTTGCAGCTGCCCCAGTGATCAAGAGGAGAATCGAACCCCTGGAAGTAGCTTTGGGCCACTTAGCCAAATTCACCTGTGAGATCCAAAGTGCCCCCAATGTCCGGTTCCAGTGGTTCAAAGCTGGCAGAGAAATTTATGAAAGTGACAAGTGTTCTATTCGATCTTCAAATTACATCTCCAGCCTGGAAATCCTGAGAACCCAGGTCGTGGACTGTGGCGAGTACACCTGCAAAGCTTCCAATGAGTACGGCAGTGTCAGCTGCACAGCCACGCTGACTGTGACAGGTAAATGCCCAGCAGTACAGTGGATGTTATCACCTCTTTTCATAGAGTTAACTTTCTATTCAGGTGCAGGAAGTGCTGCCAGAGGGAAACACCCACAACAAGATGGTAACCTGGTCACTAGATACTGCAGAGCCCATGTGGAACAAAAATCATTATTTATGGTTCTATTTCTATCAGCAGCCAAAAGAAAAAACAGCTTATTACTTGAGAACAATGTTAAGTTATCAAATGGTTATGGATTGGTTCTTAACATAAAGTACTTGAGAATAGTTGGGTGCTACAAAAAGTAAATGGTCTCAATGAATTTAAGAGTTTAAAATCAAATAACCAATTAAGAATAGAATCACAAACTGAAAAAGAGCCAGCAAATAAGACTAAAATTTTAAAAACCCTAACGTAAGACAGGAACCTAGTGCAAGACTAAAAACAAGGATTCTCACCCCAGGCATTGCTCCTAATTTAAAAATAAGGGCAACTTACACAAAAATTGTGTTCTCAATCTCCTAACTGATCCACAGGATGACTTTCAAAGAGTTAATTAACACTCATCCAATGCCTGAATTCCCTTATTAGCAAAAAAAAAAAAAAAAAATCAGTGGCTTGTTTTTTCTTCCTCCAGCTTTCTCTTTTACTTTCTTCCTTCCAAAAGAAAATGTAAGTATAAGCTAGGGTATGAGGATAGGGTAGCTATGAAAAAGTCAGGGTTCTCTGAACTTCCTCTTCTCTGCAACCTTTTTACACATGAATAAATCTCTGAGATTCTAAGACACCCAGCTCATGTGACACAGCCAGTGGTTTTCACTCTGTGGTCAAAGTCTCTCCACGCAACCAAGTATATGGGCATTATTCTTAATGACACTTTCGGATGTTTCTTTACCTACATTACACCAATTCAGTAATGGAACTGAATCAAAGCTCCACGTAGTTAGAGGAAAGGACAAAGATTTTTGGTTTTAATTGGAAAGAGAGTTTTCTAAAGGCTGGCTTCAAAATGCAGAATGGAAATGAGAAATCACTGCTGTTGAATATTTTAACAAGTTTAAAATGGACTAGGGTATGTACTCAAGTGAAGCCATTTAAGGGTCTCCTGGCATTTAACGTGAGGGTTAGAAAGACTTTATGAAACTGCTTCAATCTTTTTATAAGTTAATATCCCTACTCTTTAGAAGAGTTGAGGACATTTTCTTTATCTTTCTTACATAGTGTTCTAATTTGTAGAATAAGGGTATCAGCTGAATTGCGTTTCAAATAATTCAAACTATGAATCAGCTTCTCTCATGAACAAATTTTTAGCAGTTTTGCCTCACATAGGAACATTTATTCTTTGCTTTGATAGATAATTAAGGTGATGTCTTCCTCCTCCACAAAGATGTGTTTCTCATCATTTTCCTTTGACAAATCTTTTGGTCTTAGTAACATGTTACCCTATTTTAAGTAATGTCTCATGTCTATTTGAAAGATATAATTTATCTTTTCTCTGTCTTGGAACATATAATTATGGCAAGAGCTTTTGTGGATACTAGATGTAATGCTGGAAAACTTTCTTTTGCAGAGGCATATCCACCAACCTTTCTCTCCAGACCCAAGTCCCTTACGACTTTTGTGGGTAAGGCAGCCAAGTTCCTCTGCACAGTGGCAGGGACACCCGTGATCGAAACCATTTGGCAGAAAGATGGTGCTGCCCTCTCACCTTCACCTAACTGCAAGATTTCAGATGCAGAAAACAAACACAGTTTAGAACTCTTGAATCTTACCATTCAAGACAGAGGAGTCTACTCTTGTAAGGCTTCTAACAAGTTTGGAGCGGACATCTGCCAAGCAGAGTTAATAATAATCGACAAACCACATTTCATCAAAGAGTTAGAGCCTGTGCAGTCAGCTATCAATAAGAAGGTTCATCTTGAGTGCCAGGTAGATGAAGATAGGAAAGTCACAATTACCTGGAGCAAAGATGGGCAAAAACTTCCCCCTGGGAAAGATTATAAGATCTATTTTGAAGATAAAATAGCATCACTTGAGATTCCTCTGGCCAAACTAAAAGATTCTGGAACCTACGTGTGTACAGCTTCCAATGAGGCTGGGAGCAGCTCCTCTTCAGCAACAGTTACCGTCAGAGGTAAGAAGCCTCTTCCTTCCTTCTGTGAAAGGAAGTCTTCATAGACAACTGTTAAACAATGCAGTCTGCACATTTTGTATTAAAATAATTCCATTTAGCAAATGCTTGGGTCTTGGATAGTCCTAGCACTGTTTGATTTTATTTTTTCAATGTTCTTCAGAATCCACTTACTTCTGTTCTGTTAAAACTGTCTGTCATTAACAAAGCTTGCTTAAAATTTCTTCCAAGAACTTTGTGTCTAGAAATTCTTAATTGTCTTTTATAAAATTATGTGTTGTATAGATACAGTTTGGTGGCTTTTCTTTTTTAATCCAGAGACCAGGGATGTGTTTTTGAATGATGAAAGGCTATGGTTTGCACCACTACTTTTTCAGAAATTTCATGAAGATACTTTCTGTGTGTTGTGTCTTTTTGTTGTCTGTATCCGCTTTTCTTTTGTGGAGCGTATGCTTCAGCTACCTTTTCCTTTTTTTCTTTTGTGCACTTCATGTAGAGCCACCATCCTTTGTGAAGAAGGTGGATCCCTCTTACTTAATGCTCCCAGGTGAATCAGCACGCCTGCATTGCAAGCTGAAAGGCTCACCTGTGATCCAGGTGACTTGGTTTAAAAACAACAAAGAACTTAGTGAAAGTAGCACGGTCCGAATGTCTTTTGTCAATTCTGAGGCTATCCTCGATATCACGGATGTAAAAGTAGAAGACAGTGGGAGCTACTCATGCGAAGCCATGAATGAGGTTGGCAGCGATAGCTGCAGCACTGAGATAGTGATCAAAGGTTTGTGTGCCGAGTTACAGTCCCTCATTTTTTTCTGTGAAAAGATTTCCTTTTCAATTGCTTATGACACCTTACTGATATGATGCTCTTGTGCTTTTGTAGAACCTCCTTCTTTCATCAAAACTCTTGAGCCTGCAGACATAGTGCGAGGAACAAATGCCCTGCTTCAGTGTGAAATCTCAGGCACGGGACCCTTTGAAATTAGTTGGTTTAAAGATAAGAAGCAAATTCGAAGTAGTAAAAAATACAGGCTGTTTTCCCAGAAGTCTCTGGTGTCTCTGGAAATCTTTTCTTTCAATAGCGCGGACGTTGGTGAATATGAGTGTGTGGTTGCTAATGAAGTTGGGAAGTGCGGCTGCAGTGCAACACACTTGTTAAAAGGTCAGTGTGTGGAAAACCGATACTTCTCTAAGACGTGTCCAAATGCTTTTGGTAACCATGGAAGGAAAACTCGTACTTTCTTCTACTAGCCTATCCTTTAAACTTTGTCATGGGTTGGTATCCCCTGGAGCCCGGGGCACAAAGTCAGAGGTAGTCACCCCATCTTTATCCAGATACCAGTGTCAATGTTATGATTTGATAGCAAAGGAGAATTACATAATGGGTTTTTTTTTCAATTGATAAGATTTATCTTCTATGCTTCTGTCTCTTGGATGAGATCGTTAATTCTTCTTGAATGGTCTTTCTTCTTCTAATCAACCACCACTATGAAATAGCAGTATTGGGAAAAAATAAATGTAATCTAGGTAAAACTCTTAAATATAGATGGTGTTGGGGGTGTTTGGGAATTGATCAGTGTATGCTCTCTTTAACTAGAACCGCCAACTTTTGTCAAGAAAGTAGATGATTTTACAGCACTCGCAGGACAAACTGTTACCTTACAAGCTGCGGTCAGAGGGTCAGAACCCATTTCTGTCACATGGATGAAAGGACAAGAGATCATTAAAGAAGACGGAAAAATCAAAATGAGCTTTTCCAATGGTGTTGCAGTCTTAATAATCCCTGATGTTCAGATTAGTTTGGGTGGCAAATACACATGTCTGGCTGAAAATGAAGCCGGAAGCCAAACATCTGTTGGGGAGCTCATCGTTAAAGGTTCGTGTAGGAACATTTTAACTTTGCATTATTCTTTCCATTTAATGTGAAACCCTCAGTCACACTTAGGAATCCTAACTATTCAATACCATTTTAGAACCTGCCAAAATCATTGAGCGAGCAGAGCTGATCCAGGTGACAGCAGGAGACCCAGCCACGCTGGAGTACACCGTTGCAGGCACCCCAGAACTCAAGCCCAAATGGTACAAAGATGGGAGACCTTTGGTTGCCAGTAAAAAGTATCGAATAAGTTTTAAAAACAATGTTGCCCAACTCAAATTTTACTCCGCTGAACTGCATGACAGTGGCCAATACACTTTTGAAATTTCCAACGAAGTGGGCAGCAGCTCCTGTGAGACAACATTCACAGTACTAGGTTAGTATTTTTAGGAAACTACACTATATGTTTCTTTAAAACTCAACCAATGGCAAGTTAACCACCAAGCACTCTTCCACATTGATCCTTCTGTCTTTCTCTTGCCACCAACAGATCGAGACATTGCTCCGTTTTTTACCAAACCCTTACGCAACATGGATAGCGTTGTTAGTGGTTCCTGCAGGCTGGACTGCAAAATCGCAGGCTCCCTCCCCATGAGGGTGTCCTGGTTTAAGGATGGTAAAGAAATAGCCTCTTCTGACAGATACAGAATAGCATTTGTGGAAGGCACAGCCTCTTTGGAGATCAGCAGAGTAGACATGAACGATGCAGGAAATTTCACTTGTCGAGCTACAAATTCCGTGGGAAGCAAAGACAGCAGCGGAGCCCTCATTGTGCAAGGTTGGCAGCAGACTTTGCATTTCATTCATACTATAGACAATGTCCTAATTAAGATCCCACTTAAATCCCACTTCTTAACTCTTTGAAATTCTTTCTTATACCTCTTCTTCAGAACCACCCAGTTTTGTAATTAAACCGGGATCCAGGGATGTTCTGCCCGGTTCAGCAGTGTGTCTGAAGAGCACTTTCCAAGGGTCTACTCCTCTCACCATCAGATGGTTCAAGGGGGACAAAGAGCTGGTTTCTGGTGGAAGCTGCTATATTACCAGAGAAGCTTTAGAAAGTTCCCTGGAACTCTATGCAGTGAAAACCTCCGATTCAGGCACATATACATGCAAAGTCAGCAATGTCGCTGGAAGCGTGGAATGCAGTGCAAACTTGTTTGTAAAAGGTTTGCATTGTTTTCTTGACATCTCTGTGCTACTTTTGTTATGTTGATTCTTTCCTCTTTCTCGTGTCTCTTAATAACTTCCTGCCTTCCACAGGACCTGCCACATTTATTGAAAAATTAGAACCCTCGCAGCTGTTAAAGAAGGGAGACGCCACCCAATTAGTCTGCAAAGTAACTGGTACCCCTCCAATTAAAATAACGTGGTTTGTGAATGATAGAGAAATCAAGGAGAGCAACAAACACAAAATGTCTTTCGTGGAGTCCACTGCAGTTCTAAGACTCACAGAGGTTGGCATTGAAGACAGTGGTGAATACATGTGTGAAGCTCAAAATGAGGCTGGCAGTGACCACTGCAGCAGCATTGTAATAGTCAAAGGTTTGTGTCCACTCTGTCCCTGGGTTTCCAAAGTTGTGGCCCATAGCACCAATCCCTCCAGTTAACCCAAATCATTCCTTTCCTACTGTAGAGTCACCTTACTTTACCAAGGAATTTAAACCAATTGAAGTGTTGAAGGAGTATGATGTCATGTTGCTGGCCGAGGTGGCAGGCACGCCTCCCTTTGAGATCACCTGGTTCAAAGACAACACAGTCTTGAGAAGTGGTAGAAAGTATAAAACCTTCATTCAGGATCAGCTGGTGAGCCTGCAGATCCTTAAGTTTGTAGCTGCAGATGCTGGTGAATATCAGTGTCGGGTGACCAACGAGGTGGGCAGCAGCACCTGCAGTGCCAGGGTGACTTTAAGAGGTTAGTGTCAGTTCAAATGATGGGCTGGCTCTTCTGTAGAGTCATTTCTTAAGAGAAAAAGCTGGTTTTGCCATAAAGCTGGTATTGATTGAGAATTTGTTCTTCTGTTAGAACCCCCATCCTTTGTAAAGAAGATCGAAAGCACCAGCTCCCTCCGAGGAGGCACAGCTGCCTTCCAGGCCACTCTAAAGGGCTCCTTGCCCATCACGGTGACTTGGTTAAAAGACAATGATGAAGTCACTGAAGATGAGAATATAAGAATGACCTTTGAGAACAATGTGGCCAGTCTGTATCTCAGTGGCATTGAAGTGAAGCACGATGGCAAATATGTCTGTCAGGCTAAAAATGATGCAGGAATACAAAGATGCTCTGCATTGCTCTCAGTAAAAGGTTGGTTCACAAAGCTTGCCTCAGGTTTGAGGAAGAAATGTAGATGTGAGCCCTTCAGCAGAGCAGTTCACAGCCCACATCTATCCCTTTGTTTTCTGCAGAACCTGCGACAATCACCGAGGAGGCTGTGTCCATAGATGTCACCCAAGGAGACCCAGCCACTTTGCAAGTTAAATTTTCAGGGACTAAGGAGATTACGGCCAAATGGTTTAAAGATGGCAAAGAACTGACCCTGAGCCCCAAGTATAAAATCAGTGTCACTGACACAGTGTCAATACTGAAGATTATTTCTACAGAAAAGAAAGACAGTGGAGAATACACTTTTGAGGTCCAAAATGATGTTGGAAGAAGTAGTTGCAAGGCTAAGATTAATGTATTAGGTTGGTACTCCTTTTCTAAAGAGACCACTCCTTTCTCTCTTATAATTTAACAGAAAAAATTGATAGATTAACTTGCCTTTTTTTTTCTTTTGTATTGGATAGATCTTATCATACCTCCTTCATTCACCAAAAAACTGAAGAAAATGGACAGCATTAAAGGGTCTTTTATCGACTTAGAATGTATAGTGGCTGGGTCACATCCTATAAGCATCCAGTGGTTCAAAGATGACCAAGAAATATCTGCTAGTGACAAGTACAAATTCTCTTTCCATGACAATACAGCCTTCTTGGAAATCAGTCAGCTGGAAGGCTCTGACAGTGGGACATACACTTGTTCTGCCACCAATAAAGCAGGACACAATCAGTGCAGTGGCCATCTGACAGTCAAAGGTCAGCAGCTTTTTCTCCACCTATCAGGAACTTATTGCTCATTTATTTCTTGATGCTCAGTTCCAAAATAAATCTTCCCCTCTTCTTTTGCTTCTTTTTCTTTCACCCCAGAACCTCCATACTTCGTGGAAAAGCCACAGTCACAAGATGTCAATCCTAGTACAAGGGTTCAATTAAAGGCCCTTGTGGGTGGCACTGCACCCATGACCATAAAGTGGTTTAAAGACAACAGAGAGTTGCACTCAGGGGCAGCTCGCTCTGTTTGGAAGGACGACACCTCCACCATTCTAGAACTTTTTTCAGCCAAAGCTGCTGACTCGGGGACCTACATTTGCCAGCTAAGCAATGATGTTGGCACAGCAACCAGTAAAGCCACTCTCTTTGTAAAAGGTCTGGTCTCCCCATCACCTTATTTTCTTGCTTGTCTAGATTTTCTTGAGGGAGGGAAGAGGTTTATTAAGAAAGCAATTTTGCTGATTAGACTTTGTTTCAAAAAAGTATTCAACATCATCCCTTTCTTTCATCTTTAGAACCTCCTCAATTCATTAAGAAGCCAAGTCCAGTGTTAGTGCTGAGGAATGGACAATCTACAACGTTTGAATGCCAAATAACAGGCACTCCAGAAATCAGAGTTTCTTGGTATCTGGATGGGAATGAAATAACAGACGTTAGAAAGCATGGCATTTCCTTCATGGATGGTTTAGCCACTTTCCAGATTTCTGGCGCCAGGGTAGAAAATAGTGGGACTTATGTCTGTGAAGCTCGAAACGATGCAGGCACAGCAAGCTGCAGCATTGAATTAAAAGTAAAAGGTTGGTTGTTGGAATCTGCTTTCCATTTAGGCCGAGCTGCCTGATGGGCCCTGGGCTTCCCTTGAATAAGCTGCTTTTTGTCTTCTTTCGAATCTTCAGAGCCCCCCACCTTCATCAGGGAGCTGAAGCCTGTGGAAGTAGTGAAAGATAGTGATGTGGAGCTAGAGTGTGAAGTCACAGGAACGTCTCCATTTGAAGTCACGTGGCTGAAGAATAACAAGGAAATTCGAAGTGGCAAAAAATATACCCTGACGGACAGAGTGTCTGTGTTTAACCTCCATATAACCAAGTGTGACCCTTCAGACACTGGTGAATATCAGTGCATTATAGCCAACGAGGGTGGCAGCTGCTCCTGCAGCACCAGAGTTGCCCTGAAAGGTCAGTTACTTACAAGAAGCAGGCTACAGATAGAAACCCTCGGCACTCTTTCATTTCATGATGGTGGGTAGGAGTTGAAACAGACCTCTTTTTTTCACACTCTCTTATTTGACCACAGAGCCACCTTCGTTCACCAAGAAAGTAGAAAACGTCACCACAGTCTTGAAGAGTTCTGCCACTTTTCAGGGTACCGTGGCAGGTTCTCCCCCCATTTCCGTAACCTGGCTAAAGGATGATCAGATTCTTGACGAAGATGACAACATTCATATTTCGTTTGTGAACAATGTGGCCACACTTCAGATCAGAAGTGTGGATAATGGACACAGTGGGAGATACACGTGTCAAGCCAAGAACGAGTCTGGAGCCGAGAGGTGTTACGCTTTCCTTTTAGTGCAAGGTTCGTAAGCTGTCCTCCTCCAATGTTAGTCTACGGAGGCAATTCATAGGCACAGCTTAGTTGCAGTGGAATTATCAGTGTAACTTATCCCTATTTCCATTCTTACTGCAGAACCTGCTCAAATCATAGAGAAAGCTAAATCAGTCGATGTTACTGAGAAAGACCCAGTGACCTTGGAGTGCGTTGTGGCTGGAACACCAGAACTCAAAGTGAAATGGCTTAAAGATGGGAAACCAATTGTACCCAGTAGATACTTTTCAATGAGTTTGGAGAATAATGTGGCCAGTTTTAGGATTCAGTCAGTAATGAAGCAAGACAGCGGTCAGTATACTTTCAAAGTGGAAAATGACTTTGGAAGCAGTAGCTGTGACGCCTACCTCAGAGTGCTAGGTGTGTATCTTGGCACCAGTCAGCTTCCCTTTCTTATGTCCTTTGTAAGCAAAGAGCAACAGATTAATTGTTATATTTTGTTGTTTGCATTGAACAGATGAAAACATTCCTCCATCTTTCACCAAAAAATTGACCAAAATGGATAAAGTTCTGGGCTCTTCTATTCATATGGAATGCAAAGTTTCTGGTTCACTTCCTATTAGTGCTCAATGGTTTAAAGATGGAAAAGAAATATCTACAAGCGCAAAATACAGACTTGTGTGTCATGAAAACACCGTGTCACTGGAAGTTAATAATCTGGAACTAGAAGACACTGCAAATTACACATGCAAAGTGTCAAATGTAGCAGGAGATGATGCATGTAGTGGCATCTTAACTGTGAAAGGTTGGAATTTCTTTACCTCTTCTTGATTCTTCTTTGTGAATGCTTTTAAAATATATCACTTATCCTTGTGTCCTTTAGAGCTAAAATCATAATAATCCTGTTTCTTTAGATACATATTAATTGAATTCAGGAAATATTCAGCCATTACCTCTTTTTTAGAGTGTTTTCTTATATGTCCATAAACTATCAAAATAATTCAGCTACAAGATATATAATTAAATATATCTCTCTTAAAATCTATAGAACCACCAAGCTTCCTAGTAAAACCTGAGCGACAACAAGCCATACCTGATTCTACAGTGGAATTTAAGGCAGTACTAAAAGGAACACCACCATTTAAGATAAAATGGTTTAAGGATGATGTGGAACTTGCCTCTGGACCCAAATGTTTCATTGGCTTGGAAGGGTCAACTAGCTTCTTAAATCTTTACTCAGTGGATGCTTCCAAGACTGGACAATATACTTGCCAAGTTACCAACGATGTTGGTAGCGACTCTTGTACTACAGTACTGCTTGTAACAGGTGTGCAAGTTTGATTGTTCTATGTTTCTGTCTGACTCATGGCTCTGGTTCTTACTGTACTCTGTTAATGCATCTTTCTAACACAGTAAACTGTATTTGCCAGAATTTGCTCATGTTTCTTTCTGACTTGTTTTTCATTTCTGTTCCCTCATAATCTCCCTTTTCCTGACTCTCTAGAACCACCAAAGTTTGTCAAGAAATTAGAAGCATCCAAAATAGTGAAAGCAGGTGACTCAGCACGACTTGAATGCAAGATAACTGGATCTCCAGAAATCAGAGTTGTGTGGTACAGAAATGAGCATGAACTCCCAGCCAGTGATAAATACCGAATGACTTTCATTGACTCAGTGGCTGTCATACAGATGAACAACCTTGGTACTGAGGATAGTGGAGATTTCATTTGTGAGGCTCAGAATCCTGCTGGCAGCACAAGCTGCAGTACCAAGGTCATAGTAAAAGGTAGAAATCTCATCCTTACATTCTTCCTTCTCCTCTGCACATCAGAGTTCTTTGTTCTTTATTGCTATTTTAGTTTCCCTTTTGGATCACAGACATTTTCCTAAGCTGACATTATTCCCCTTTATAGATGTTATATCTTCTTAAACTTTGCTTATATACAGTAAGGCATTTTGAGATATTTTTCTTATTATTCAATACCATAATTCTGATCACCACGACATGCTGGCCAAGCATCAAATTTGATGATTCAAAAAAGCACACACAAAACATAAATAGACATTTTAAAATTAGTCTTTTGCCTTCCATCAACTTCAAATTCTTTATCATCCTTGCTGTAATCTGTAGCATAAAAAGGAATGTGTACTACGTATATGCAATATGCTAGCAATACCGGTTTTAACATTAAATTTAAAAAGGGGACAGTATTTTCCCCTCTTCTAAAGAATTGTTTCCTTTAAAAAATACAACTGACTGTACATTGGTGCAAATAGTGCTGGTGTTTTCTGCTACCATTTTCCAGTATATTTTGTCACAAAGCTAACTCAAGTTTGTCTTCTTGGAAGGCAATGATTATAAGAACCATTTGCTGAAATGGAAGACTTAGTTGTGGTGATTTCCAGATATCGCAGTTGTAAAACATATACCAAAAAAATCCCATCCCTGAAGTCAGAATCCCATATTTCATGGAAATCATATTTATTAACATATTTTTTTGCTTGCAAGTTTCTTTTCTGTCTTTGTAGTCTAAGATAAATTAGTAAGGTGGAGTAGACAGAATGTTGACCTGCTCAATCGTGACCTCTAGGATCTACATGGGTTCTCCACCCATGAGCTGATTGTCTTGTGAAGGTCAATGGTCTCTCAGAGGTTTTTCTTCCTCAATAGTGCTAATGCTAGACACTACTAACCCATTATAGTATTTTAAATCTTTCTTCCAATTTAAAAATAAAGAAATAAAAATCTTTTATTCAATGAAATTAAATAGCCCAATTCATGAGACATTTTTGTTTTTTACAGAACCACCTGTGTTTAGCAGCTTCCCTCCTGTAGTTGAAACCCTTAAAAATACTGAAGTTAGTCTTGAATGTGAACTTTCTGGAACACCACCATTTGAGGTGGTATGGTACAAAGACAAGAGGCAACTGCGAAGCAGCAAGAAATACAAGATCGCATCTAAAAATTTCCATGCAAGTATTCACATTCTTAATGTCGAATCTTCAGACATTGGCGAATACCACTGCAAAGCACAGAATGAAGTGGGAAGTGATACGTGCATTTGTACTATCAAATTAAAAGGTGAGCGTATTTTCTGCACATGGCAGAAATGCCAGGAATGTGCAAAATGCTCATTTTTTTCCCTCTCTTCCATTATCTGAGCAATCTTTTCAACGATCTCCATCCATCTTTTCCTGTTCAGAACCTCCAAGATTCATTTCCAAACTGAGCAGCCTCACTGTCGTAGCTGGCGAGCCCGCTGAGTTACAAGCAGTCATAGAAGGTGCCCAGCCAATTTCTGTCCAGTGGCTGAAAGAGAAAGAAGAAGTGGTTAGAGAAAGTGAAAACATCAGAATTACATTTGTGGAAAATGTTGCAACTCTGCAGTTTGCAAAAGCAGAGCCTGCTAATGCTGGAAAATATATCTGCCAAATTAAGAATGATGGTGGAACGAGAGAGAACATGGCCACACTGACTGTCTTAGGTTGGTACCACAGTCCCCTGGTAGAAACTGATGCCAAGTGCTGGAGTGACTTACAGGCAGAATCTCTTTTTCTGACTTCTTGTAGATCTGTATCGATCCTCACCTATTTGGAAAATTTGGGGGAAAGAATAATTGATCTTTCAAACACTCTTTTCTATTTCTATGATTCTAACAAAAGCTAGCCATTCATTTTATTACGTATATACTACCTTTCTTGATGGATTCGCAAATACAATCTTGACTATCTTTTGTTTAAGCATGAAATAATTGGGATCCCAGCATATGCTAGGAGGAAATTTGTTTCCAAAGTACTAGTTGTTAAAGTTGACAAGAACTCCAATGATCAACATTTGATAGGAAAGACTTAAACTTTCATCTTTGGGAATATTAAATTTCAATTTAATATTAATTTAGGGATGATCTGCATAACAATTTTGGAAAATATTGTCTTTAGCACCTTAAAGTAGTACAAAAATATCAAGTGTTTCAAAATAACAAGTAGACCTTGCTCCAAAGAGGTCAAGGACAAATCAACACATGTTGTGTAATGTACGTTGTCTGAATAGTTTTTGAGTCAAGTAGTACACACATATATACTTCTTAATAATAACTGCCATAATTTAATGACCACATGTAATAATAGAATCATATTTTAAAGTCAACAGAGAGGCCTAATATAATCGTCTCATTGGGAGACACCATCTTAGTGAACTTGATAATAGAGATCTCAACTTTGACAGAGAGGTATCACATTGTATTTCAGAGCCCGCAGTCATTGTCGAGAAGGCAGGACCGATGACAGTGACAGTAGGAGAAACATGCACTCTGGAGTGTAAGGTGGCTGGCACTCCGGAACTCTCCGTTGAATGGTACAAGGACGGGAAACTGTTGACCAGCAGCCAAAAACACAAGTTTAGCTTCTACAACAAAATCTCCTCCTTAAAGATTCTCTCTGTCGAGAGTCAAGATGCAGGCACATACACCTTCCAGGTTCAAAACAATGTTGGAAAAAGCAGCTGCACAGCTGTGGTTGATGTTTCAGGTTAGTTCTGGTATTTTCCTTTGGTTATTTACACACATTCCTTTTATAAGTTTTCCTTCTTTCAAGTTCTTCTATTCTTTCAAATCATGATAAGTCTCTTGCCTTTCCTCATGCAGACCGAATGGTTCCTCCCTCCTTCACACGAAGACTGAAAGACACCAGTGGGGTCCTGGGTGCCTCTTGCATCTTAGAATGCAAAGTAGCAGGATCATCACCTATCTCTGTGGCTTGGTTTCATGAGAAGACTAAGATTGTCAGTGGAGCAAAGTACCAAACCACATTTTCAGATAATGTCTGCACATTGCAGTTGAATTCTCTGGACTCTTCAGATATGGGCAATTACACATGTGTGGCTGCTAATGTCGCTGGGTCCGATGAATGTCGGGCAGTGTTGACTGTACAAGGTCAGTGTCAACTTCAGAAGGAATTTCTTACAAATTCCTACCAAACTGACCCACATCCCAAAGTGCTTGTATATTTTCTTCAAAAGTGCAGTCAAATTCAAACTTTACAGGATCTTATCTCTCTCACATTTATGTATAGAACCACCCTCTTTTGTGAAAGAACCTGAACCTTTGGAAGTACTACCAGGCAAAAATGTGACATTCACAAGTGTTATTCGAGGAACCCCACCATTCAAAGTCGGCTGGTTCAGAGGTGCCAGAGAACTCGTGAAAGGAGATAGGTGCAATGTCTACTTTGAAGACACTGTGGCAGAACTGGAGTTATTTAATATTGACATATCTCAGAGTGGGGAATACACCTGCGTGGTTTCCAACAATGCTGGCCAGGCATCCTGCACTACGCGTCTCTTTGTAAAAGGTTCGCTCAAATACATTCGTTTGTTCATCCTGTTTTCTATATGCTGACACCATTGTGGGATTTTATTGTTGTTATTGTTGTGTGTGTGTGTGTTTAACTGCTGTGCTTTGTCACTTCCCAGAGCCAGCTACATTTGTGAAGAAATTAAGTGATCACTCTGTAGAACCAGGGAGGTCTATAATTCTGGAGAGCACCTACACTGGAACACTTCCCATCTCAGTCACCTGGAAAAAGGATGGCGTTACCATAACACCATCTGAAAGGTGCAATGTAGTCACAACGGAGAAAACTTGCATCCTGGAAATTCTGAATAGCACAAAAAGAGATGCAGGACACTATTCCTGTGAGGTTGAAAATGAAGCAGGAAGGGATGTTTGTGAAGCTCTGGTTTCTACCTTAGGTGTGTTGTCTTATTCTCTCCCATATGGTTTGCATTCCTCTAAAATAGAGCATGGTCAGTTTGGTTTTCTTTAATTCTGTTTTCTGATTGTGAGACTTTCCTCTTCAGAACCACCTTATTTCATTACGGAACTGGAACCTCTGGAGGCATCAGTTGGAGATTCAGTTTCTTTGCAATGCCAACTTGCTGGGACACCAGAAATTACAGTGTCTTGGTACAAGGGAGATACCAAGTTACGGTCAACTCCTGAATACAGGACCTACTTTACCAACAATGTGGCCACACTTGTTTTTAATAAAGTGAATATCAATGACAGCGGAGAGTACACATGTAAAGCAGAAAATAGCATAGGATCTGCTTCTTCCACAACTGTCTTCAGAATTCAAGGTGATGTTATTTTAGACATTAAGAAATTTCTTCCCCCCCCCCATTTTCTCACAATTTCTTGGTGAGAAACTAATCACTTCCATTACTAATGCCTGAGTCTTGTCTTCCTACAGAGCGCCAACTCCCACCTTCCTTTGCAAGACAATTAAAAGACATCGAACAAACTGTTGGGTTACCTGTTACACTCACTTGTCGACTAAATGGCTCTGCCCCCATCCAAGTGTGCTGGTACAGAGATGGAATACTTTTAAGAGATGATGAAAATCTACAGACATCATTTGTAGATAATGTGGCAACTCTAAAAATTTTGCAAACTGACTTGAGTCACTCTGGCCAGTATTCTTGCTCAGCCTCCAATCCCCTTGGAACAGCATCTTCTAGTGCTAGACTGACAGTCAGAGGTTTGTTCCCATGTCAACCTTTCTCTTTGCAAACCTTGAGTTCCTATTTCATTGTTAAGGTAGAAATGGCCCACAGAAAAAAGCACAGAAATATACATTGCCTTTTCTTCTTATCTTCCAGAGCCTAAGAAATCTCCCTTCTTTGACATCAAGCCAGTATCGATAGATGTCATTGCTGGAGAGAGTGCTGATTTTGAGTGTCATGTTACTGGTGCCCAACCAATGCGAATCACTTGGTCAAAAGACAACAAGGAGATCCGTCCTGGAGGAAACTATACAATCACATGTGTGGGCAACACTCCTCATCTGAGAATTCTCAAAGTAGGCAAAGGCGACTCTGGTCAATATACTTGTCAAGCCACCAATGATGTTGGCAAAGACATGTGTTCAGCTCAACTCAGTGTGAAAGGTATCTGTCATTGATCAGTGTTTGTTCTTGATCATTTAAGTAATTGTCTTTGAAAAGGTTCCTTAGTTTTTAAATGTTTGAGATGAACTAACCTGATCATGTTAGAATTTGAATATTAGTGTTGGAGGCTATATTAGCCAAAGTTCTGCTTTCTCTCTGTTGTTCCTTCAGTTAGTGTCTCCTGTCAAAGAGTATTGTTTCATTGACCTTTGTCAAATGTTGTTTCAATTATCCACTCTCCCTTCTCATTCTTTTCTGTTATGACATTTTGATTCAACTTGCTAAATTTTGACCAAATACACATGTAACATATTAACCTGTAGGTTTTAGCTTACATATCCAGACTACGGTGTATCAATTAAATCTCTATTAAAATATTAAAATATGATTTTATAAAAAAGGTATTTTACCATAAATTTATTAGAGTATGATCTGAATAATAAACCAGTTCAATTATGAACTCATGGCTCTTCAACTACAAAGATAAGCTATTTTAACATGTAAATATTCCTTACTGACCATTTCCTTTGGTTTAATAGAACCTCCAAAGTTTGTGAAGAAATTAGAAGCTTCAAAAGTTGCAAAGCAGGGAGAATCAATCCAACTGGAATGTAAAATAAGTGGTTCCCCAGAAATCAAAGTTTCATGGTTCCGAAATGACAGTGAACTCCATGAAAGCTGGAAATACAACATGTCATTCATTAATTCCGTGGCACTGCTCACCATCAATGAAGCCAGTGCTGAGGACAGTGGGGACTACATCTGTGAAGCTCATAATGGTGTGGGTCATGCCAGCTGCAGCACAGCACTGACAGTTAAAGGTTAGACCCGCTTGGCTCCCTTCTGCCTTCCTTCCCCTCTAATTTGGATTCCTTCTTAGCAGTGTTATGAGATCCAGAACATAAAGGTTGCTTGCAACTCTTAAGCTAGTTTTCATGAATTGTCATTTCTTCTGTCAGCCTGTAGTGTCATTAGGTCACACCAGCCACCCTTAATGATCCCACATTTATACAAAATATTTCTAGATACTAGAAACCTAGAGCCTAGGAATTTTTTAAAAAAAATCTTTTTGGGAAGCAGATATTCTCACTGTGTATCTTCTTTTCCTCTGGTAGCACCTCCTATCTTCATCCAGAAGCCTCCTCCAGTTGGAGCCCTTAAAGGTTCTGATGTGATCCTTCAGTGTGAACTTTCAGGAACTCCACCATTTGAAGTGGTGTGGGTAAAAGACCGAAAACAAGTTCGAAGCAGCAAGAAATTTAAAATCACTTCCAAAAACTTTGATACCAGTCTTCATATTCTTAATCTCGAAGCTTCCGATGTAGGGGAGTATCATTGCAAAGCCACGAATGAGGTGGGAAGTGACACCTGTGTTTGTACAGTCAAGTTCAAAGGTTTGTATACATGGGCACAAAAATACATGCCTCTCTCTTCAATCTCTTCTTGCTTGACTAAGATGTGGCTTCAATTTTTTTTTCTGACCACAAATTTCTTCCGTTAGAACCTCCCCGTTTTGTGAAAAAGCTAAGCGACACCTCCACTCTCATTGGGGATGCTGTTGAGTTACGAGCTGTGGTGGAAGGCTTCCAGCCAATTTCTGTGGTCTGGCTAAAAGATAAAGGTGAAGTCATCAGAGAGAGTGAAAACATTCGGATTTCATTTACTGATAACATCGCAACCCTCCAACTGGGAAGCCCAGAAGCATCTAATTCCGGAAAATATGTGTGCCAAATCAAAAATGATGCTGGCATGCGAGAGTGCTCAGCAGTCTTGACTGTACTAGGTTAGTAGCAAAGTATAGGCCATGAAAAAATTAATTGGCCTGTGATCATCTTCTGCAAATAGTATTCTTATCCTATTATATGGTGACTTTGTTTTCAATGCAATATGCTTCTTCTTTTAGAACCAGCCAGAATCATAGAGAAGCCAGAACCCATGACTGTCACAACCGGAAATCCTTTTGCATTAGAGTGTGTAGTGGCTGGAACACCAGAACTTTCAGCCAAGTGGTTCAAAGATGGAAGAGAAATATCTGCAGACAGCAAACATCATATTACATTTATCAAAAATGTGGCTTCTCTTAAAATCCCTTGCACGGAAATGAGTGACAAGGGGTTATATAGCTTTGAAGTGAAAAACAGTGTTGGCAAAAGCAACTGTACCGTATCTGTCCATGTTTCTGGTGAGTAAAGTGAGATGTTTATAAATATACCATTTTTTCTTGAAGAGGAAAAATAAAGCTACTCTTTAAATGGAAAACTACCCTTCTCCATGTAGATCGGGTTGTGCCTCCTTCCTTCATCCGAAAGCTGAAAGACACCCACGCCACCCTGGGGTCCTCAGCTGTTCTGGAGTGCCGAGTCTCCGGATCTGCCCCGATTTCAGTCGGCTGGTTTCAGGATGGAAGTGAGATCGTCAGTGGGCCCAAATGTCAGTCCAGCTTTTCAGAAAACGTCTGTACTTTGAAACTGAGCTCATTAGAGCCCTCCGACACTGGCACATACACGTGCGTGGCTGCCAACGTGGCCGGTTCTGATGAATGCTCCGCAGTTCTGACTGTCCAAGGTCAGTGTGAAGGACAGGCACTTTGCAATGCCCCTCCCCATGCCTAACACCTGCCTAGCCAGGAATTCCTTTGTTTTGTCTTCACTTTTAGTCTTCCCTTTTCTTTAAGGAGCAAACACACTTCTTACTTGAATTTTTTTTCCTCTTCCCACCTCCTGGGGTATCTAGAACCACCATCTTTTGAACAAACTCCTGATTCTGTGGAAGTTCTGCCGGGAATGAGCCTGACATTCACCAGTGTCATTAGAGGCACCCCTCCCTTCAAGGTCAAGTGGTTTAAAGGCAGCAGGGAACTGGTGTCAGGGAAGTCTTGCACCATCTCTCTGGAAGACTCTGTCACAGAACTGGAGTTGTTTGAGGTAGAGCCACTGCAGAGTGGAGACTATTCTTGCCTTGTTACTAATGAGGCTGGCAGCGCTTCCTGTACCACCCATCTTTTTGTGAAAGGTTTGCTCTTTTCTCCAATTTCTGTACCTTTTAAATTTTTATTAAGTTTGCATTTGAAGGTGTAACTTGCCCTCACATTTCCTCCTTATAGAACCAGCCACTTTCGTGAAAAGACTGGCTGATTTCAGTGTTGAAACAGGAAACCCCATAGTTCTGGAGACCACGTACACTGGCACACCTCCCATCTCAGTGAGTTGGATGAAGAATGAGTTTCCTCTTTCACAGTCTCAGAACTGCAGTATCACCATGACAGAAAAATCTTCCATACTAGAAATTCTTGACAGCACAGTAGAGGATTATGCACAGTACAGTTGCCTGATAGAAAATGAGGCTGGACAAGACATTTGTGAAGCTCTGGTATCAGTCTTAGGTGTGTTGACAGTTACCTCTTTTCATTATTCTCTTTCTTCTAAAACATCCTCTTTGAGTTAGCATGATTGATTGATTACCATCCTTTGTATCTTAGAACCACCTTATTTTATTGAGCCTCTGGAACATGTGGAAGCAGCCCTTGGAGAGCCTACAACTTTACAGTGTAAAGTGGATGGAACCCCAGAAATTAGAATTTCTTGGTACAAAGAGCACACAAAGCTCCGGTCAGCTCCTGCATATAAAATGCAATTCAAAAATAACGTTGCCTCTTTAGTCATCAACAAAGTGGATCACAGTGACGTGGGAGAATACACATGCAAGGCGGAGAACAGCGTGGGTGCAGTCGCTTCTTCAGCTGTGCTTGTTATCAAAGGTGATAATGGCTTTGTTTAACAAGTCTTGCCATGTGTTGACAGATTCATTTCTTGAAAACATCAACATTTAATGGGTTGAGATATGTTAGAGATTTATGCTCTCTTGTCAATAAGGATTATCTGTAACTTCTTTACAGAGCGCAAACTTCCACCTTCCTTTGCAAGAAAACTAAAGGATGTTCATGAGACTCTTGGTTTCCCCGTTGCATTTGAGTGTCGCATCAATGGCTCGGAACCTCTTCAGGTGTCTTGGTACAAGGATGGGGTACTTTTGAAAGATGATTCTAACCTGCAAACATCTTTTATTCATAATGTGGCAACTCTTCAGATTTTGCAAACTGACCAGAGTCATGTTGGTCAGTACAATTGCTCAGCTTCCAATCCTCTTGGGACTGCTTCATCCAGTGCTAAGCTCATTCTCTCAGGTGAGTAGCACACAACACTATCCTCTTTATTACAAAGCAGCTTCACTGCTTCTGACCACCAAAGAACTGGTATCATTCAATTTTTACTCCATGTTTGGGAACATGGAAACTGAAATTGCCATGTTGGTCTTCATTCTTTTCAGAGCATGAAGTACCTCCTTTCTTTGATCTAAAACCTGTATCAGTAGATCTTGCTCTTGGAGAAAGTGGTTCTTTTAAATGTCATGTCACTGGAACTGCACCAATCAAAATCACCTGGGCCAAAGATAACAGAGAGATTCGCCCAGGAGGCAACTACAAGATGACTTTGATTGAAAATACTGCCACTCTGACTGTTCTCAAAGTAACCAAAGGCGATGCTGGGCAGTACACCTGCTATGCAAGCAACGTTGCTGGAAAAGACTCTTGTTCTGCTCAGCTGGGTGTACAAGGTACTTGTCAGAGTGGAGTACCAACTTCTCTTATATTTTCAATGTCTTAATATATAGGAGGGTGGGTATGCTTCAGACTGTGTATAGGAGGGTGGGTATGCTTCACAACTATGTTTAAGACTATGGTCTAGTGATTAGAAATGATCAAATGGGGCATGTAGGTATAACTCAGTTGTAGAGCACTTGCCTACCATGTGTAAGACTCTGAATTCAATCCCTAACCATGAAATTAAAAAAAGAAAAAATATAAAATAAAATGGCTCAAGGGCCTTCCAAATAAGGACCAATTTTTGAAATATAAATGTGGAAAAAACATAAACTGAAAATTTCAAAGTCTATAAATAGAGAGTAGGGAGACAGTGAATAAAATTTTTTCACAGAATTGCAAGAAAATTCAAGTTTGAAAGAAGTTATCTGAGGACAAAAAGAAGGAATTTATCTCAAATGATTTATTTTCCACAGTACTTACTGAATGAATGGGTATTTTCCCCCTCCAAGGCATACCTCAGCCCCAAACTCTCAAGCCCTTCCAAAAGAATCCAGATTAATTATAAGGTCAATTTCTTTTCCTCCACTACCTCTGCTTAATTAATAGTGGAAGTCAGGGGGCTGAGGAGTAAGCATATGAGTTTCTGATATTATGGAAGACAACCACGCCTTTCATGGCAGCTATTGTCAGAGATTAAATACTTAACTCAGTGGACTGCTGGTCTAACCCATTAGAGCATTTTTAAGGGTTGTTTTGTGGTAGTAGTTTATAAATACCTTGAAATGAAATAAAATTAGATTTAGCAGCCCTTTTGCTCTATGACATATACCAAATCATTTTTATCTCCCTAAGCCTGAATATTTGGCTTCAGTTAATGAAGAAAGCATTGATCTCACCCACTTCAAAAGGAAATTAAGAGGGTCAAAGAAATTTCTATTCAAGGCTCATAAGAAAGTATTTAGATATCTGACCCATTTTGCTCTGGCTCTTTGTGGTGTATAACTGACATCTTTGCAGACTTCAGAAGTACACAGTCCTCCACCAGTCACACACACAGGAGAGCCATAAAACTCAGCCCCTCAGAGAGCTTCCATGCTGTTGCCTCTGGTCTTGGCACTAGAGAAGTGCTTCTTTGCTAGGAAGAGGATTGCACAATCCAGAGTACTGTCTTTCCCTCCCTCCTTTAGTCATAATACTTGACATGGGTATATATACCAAAAATACATGTTGTTCTATTTTAGGAATTTTCTACTTAGGTTTCACTTAATTATTCTTCCTTGAACTGAACTAACTGAATTTGTTTTCTTGAGCTAAGGACTTCTCTGACAGAGATGCCTTTTTCACCTCATCTTGAATTATATGTGTTTTTTCCATCCCTTACCCTGTGTTTTTCCTCTTGGTTCCACAGAACCACCCAGGTTCATTAAGAAGCTAGAACCTACACGAGTTGTGAAACAGGATGATTACACAAGATATGAATGCAAAATAGGTGGATCTCCAGAAATCAAAGTTTTATGGTACAAAGATGAGACTGAAATTCAAGAGAGTAGTAAGTTCAGAATGTCATTCATCGACTCCGTGGCCGTGCTGGAAATGTACAACCTGAGTGTGGAGGATAGCGGGGACTACACGTGCGAGGCCCACAATGCTGCAGGCAGTGCAAGCAGCAGCACTTCCTTAAAAGTTAAAGGTCAGACCTTACTCCCCCTTGGCAGTGTTCCCCTTAGCCTCCCCTCTTGTAGTCTTCTTTATTCCCTGTTTAACTCTCCATCTGCATTTTAAAATTGTTCAACGATAAAATGGGAAGTGTTGTCTTTTCTTTCTCTGATGGATTAGAAAATTGATTCTTACCTTTAACTATATTCTTATAGAATACCTCCTAATTTTCCTTTTTTTCCCATTTTAGAACCACCTGTTTTCCGAAAGAAGCCTCATCCCATTGAGACACTTAAAGGAGCGGATGTTCACCTTGAATGTGAGCTTCAGGGCACTCCCCCATTCCAAGTCTCCTGGCATAAAGACAAAAGAGAACTCAGGAGTGGCAAGAAGTACAAGATCATGTCTGAAAACTTCCTCACGAGTATCCATATCTTGAATGTGGATGCTGCAGACATTGGGGAGTATCAGTGCAAAGCCACAAACGACGTTGGGAGTGACACTTGTGTTGGCTCTATCACTCTGAAAGGTTAGATTAGCTTCATTCTCTTTCTAACACTGTGCTGCCCCCCTTAGTCTTACCTTGTCATTTTATGACTAAAGTCTTTTCTTCTTTTCCCTTTTAAATCCTTCTATATAGTCTGCTTCTTTTTTCTAACTCATACCAACTGTCCTTTTGGACAGATTTTCCCAATTAGTTTCAATTGGATTTAGAAATCTAGACAAGATGTTCCACTTCTTTTTCTACTTAATACAAACTCCAGGATGTCCTTGGTCCTGTCCACCAAGAACACCTCTTATTTGAGGAATAGAAATAATGCATTATCACTAGTTTAATTCCTGGTGTTCATAATCTGAGGGAAATGCTATCAATCCCACATGTTTTAAAACCCTGGATTGCTTCTTTTTTCACTAGCACCACCAAGATTTGTGAAGAAGCTCAGTGACATTTCTACCATCATTGGTGAGGAAGTCCAGCTGCAGACGACTATTGAAGGCGCGGAGCCAATTTCAGTGGTGTGGTTCAAAGACAAGGGGGAAATTGTTAGAGAGAGTGACAATATTTGGATTTCTTACTCAGAAAACATTGCAACACTCCAGTTTTCAAGAGCAGAACCAGCCAATGCTGGGAAATACACCTGTCAGATCAAAAATGACGCTGGAATGCAGGAGTGCTTTGCCACACTCTCCGTCCTTGGTTAGTACAAATAGGATGTCATCCCAAGGCACACACTCATGAGGACCTGTGTTTTCTTTCATTTCTTCAATTTGATTCTAAAATATGGTGTAATTTCCATCTCTTTTCAGAACCTGCAGCAATTGTGGAAAAGCCAGAATCCATAAAAGTTAGCACAGGAGACACCTGTACCTTGGAGTGTACAGTCACTGGCACACCTGAACTCAGTACTAAATGGTTTAAGGATGGAAAAGAACTGACAAGTGACAGCAAATACAAAATAAGTTTCTTCAACAAAGTGTCTGGCCTTAAGATAATCAATGTGGCACCCAGTGACAGTGGGGTATACAGCTTTGAAGTGCAAAACCCTGTTGGCAAAGATAGCTGCACAGCCTCCGTTCAAGTCTCAGGTTGGTTGGGCTTTTCATTCATCTTCATAATAATGTAGTTTCTGATTTTTATATGTGTGCATGGAAAGCTCCATCTTATATGGCATAACATGCATCTGACATCTTTTGATCAGAGGTAGTAGACCTATAGAGTTAGAAGACTATCATGCTCAAAAATTACATCCCTTTCTTTTGGAGGAATTTCTAAAAGGATGTTAGGAGAATGGTGAGAATCTACATCATGCACAACCATAGAAATGAAAAGTTATACCCCATTTGTGTACAATGAATCAAAATGCAGTCTGTAAATTTTTTTTCAAAAAAATGAAAAAAAAAAAGAGTAAAAACCTAACCCCTGCATGAGGTGAAAGTACTTTTCTACTATCAGTTATGCTCAGGTAATTCACCCCAAGATGACACAAAAGAATAACAAAAAAGACCAAAACCCTTAGCAAGTCAACTTACACGTTGTGCTCATTGATTCCCCAGGC
The DNA here is from genome assembly GCA_020662805.1 of Glaucomys volans. Taxonomy (NCBI): domain Eukaryota; kingdom Metazoa; phylum Chordata; class Mammalia; order Rodentia; family Sciuridae; genus Glaucomys; species Glaucomys volans. The sequence continues at coordinate 269,925 of JAJEJO010000246.1, read as the reverse complement.
TTTTGATTATGTGATTTCCCATAGGGAATTCTTTAATATTCTTGCAAAAGAGTCAAAAAGATCTAGGGATTTTCCATCAACAATTCTCTTTTTAAGTCATTTCATATCTGATAGCCCTTATTGACTTTTTCTTTTTATCACATTCAGACCGCATTATTCCTCCTTCATTCACAAGAAAATTGAAAGAGACAAATGGTCTATCAGGCTCCTCAGTTGTAATGGAGTGCAAAGTCTATGGATCACCCCCCATCTCTGTCTCCTGGTTCCATGAAGGAAATGAGATCAGCAGTGGAAGAAAATACCAGACCACCCTGACTGATAACACTTGTGCTTTAACTGTGAACATGCTGGAAGAATCTGATGCTGGTGACTACACATGTATAGCTACAAATGTGGCTGGTTCTGATGAATGTAGTGCTCCTTTGACTGTGAGAGGTCTGTTTAAAATACAGTGAATCACATTTCATTAATCGTTGAGGTTTTTTATCACCACAATTCACAAATATTAAACTTGTTCTGATTTGTGCTCTTGTGTTTAGAACCACCATCTTTTGTTCAGAAACCTGATCCCATGGATGTCTTAACTGGAACCAATGTAACTTTCACAAGCATCATAAAAGGAACTCCACCTTTCAGTGTTAGCTGGTTCAAGGGCAGCAGTGAACTAGTACCAGGGCCGAGATGCAATGTGTCTTTGGCAGATTCAGTAGCTGAACTGGAGTTGTTTGATGTAGATACATCCCAAAGTGGAGAATATACTTGCATAGTTAGTAACGAAGCTGGCAGGACTTCTTGTACAACACATCTCTTTGTAAAAGGTATGTCTGCTAGTCCATGTTTAGACAGCTAACATGCATATAATGGTTAGATGTCTGTATCTGTGTTTGATTTCATATTTTCAATGTTTACTCTAGCCCCAGCCAAATTTATGAAGAGGCTTAATGATTACAGCATAGAAAAAGGAAAACCCCTAATCCTAGAGGGGACATTCACTGGAACTCCTCCCATTTCGGTGACATGGAAGAAAAATGGCATAAATGTAACTCCTTCTCAGAGGTGTAATATAACCACCACTGAAAAATCAGCAATCCTGGAAATTCCAAGCAGCACAGTCGAGGACGCAGGACAATACAACTGCTACATAGAGAATGTTTCTGGAAAAGATTCCTGCTCAGCACAAATTTTGATACTAGGTTTGTCATGATTGCACATTCATATCTTTATCTACAAGTGATGGTTCTGACATGTCCCTGTCTTGATGGATTATCTCTCTCGGTTGCAGAACCACCGTATTTTGTGAGGCAGTTGGAGCCTGTTAAGGTGACTGTTGGAGATTCTGCCTCTTTACAATGCCAACTTGCTGGAACCCCTGAAATTGGAGTATCCTGGTATAAAGGAGATACGAAACTGAGACCCACCGCTACCTACAAAATGCATTTTAGGAACAATGTTGCCACACTGGTTTTCAACCAGGTTGACACTAATGACAGTGGAGAATATATCTGCAGAGCTGAAAACAGTGTGGGAGAGGTTTCATCATCAACTTTCCTTACTGTTCAAGGTGATTACAACATTTAAAGTGAACAAACTTGTGCTTCTTTTAAATAAGATTTAAAGTCTGGTGATGGCCACCTTTTTAGGAAGAACCAAATGCAAAATTTTCTGCTTAAGTAATTTTAACTATACTTAGAAGCTTATTCTTTCCTGTATCCTTTACAGAGAGAGATGACTAAATCTTCAGTTGGAAGGATCATTCCTTCCAACTTCATTCTTTTGTATAATTAAATCTTTAAGGAAAACAAGTGACCATATATTTTAAAATTCCACCTCGTGAATCTTGTTGAAATTGTTAGAAGGTAGTCTTTAAAAGTAGGAGGATCTGCTGCATGTCCAGAGGTACATCTTAAGCCAATAAGTTATTCTATTGGCTTACAGATGTTTTTGTACCTCGCACTGCACAAACTTGTTTCAAAAATCTACATGCCTTTCTCCATCTCTAAGTTTATTCAAGAGGTGTTAATACTTTCTGATATTTTAATAGAAATCTCATATGTATTTTTTAGAAGAGTATTTAGTAAATTTAAAATGTCCATGAGTATTCATTGCTTTAAATTCTGTTCCTACAGAGCAAAAACTTCCACCATCATTTTCCCGACAATTGAGAGATGTGCAGGAAACAGTTGGATTGCCAGTTGTTTTTGAATGTGCCATAAGTGGATCAGAACCTATCTCAGTGTCTTGGTATAAAGACGGCAAGCCACTGAAAGACAGCTCAAATGTGCAAACATCATTTTTAGATAAAGTAGCCACTCTCAATATTTTTAAAACAGATAGGAGTCTTGCAGGCCAGTATTCTTGCACAGCTACGAATCCTATAGGATCTGCTTCTTCCAGTGCCAGACTCATCCTCACAGGTTTGTGGATTTGTAAACTTCTGTTTCCGTAGTTGAAATTTTTGCAATCTGATACAAAACTGGGGAGAAAACTATGATTTCTGTCAACTCAGATATGCCAGGTCTTGGAGCCTGAAACCTTGTCTTTGTGTTCTCATAGAGGGGAAAAACCCACCCTTCTTTGACATCCCCCTGGCCCCTATGGATGCTGTGGTGGGAGAAAGTGCTGACTTTGAGTGCCATGTCACTGGAACACAACCCATAAAGGTCACCTGGGCCAAAGACAACAGAGAGATACGAAGTGGCAGGAACTACCAGATCAGTTACCTGGAAAACAGTGCTCACCTGACGATCCTTAAAGTGGACAAAGGAGACTCTGGACAATATACCTGCTATGCTGTGAATGAAGTGGGAAAAGACTCCAGTACAGCTCAGCTTAACATAAAAGGTATCATTTATTTTTCATGTGGTCCAACAAAGGGTAATCATTTTAATTTAGAGTAGAGCCCTAAATCACAGGTTTTCTTTTGATAGATGCAAAATAGGGCAACATTTTTAAACAAATGACATGAACGTGTTTAAGAAGAAATAAGTATCTCTAGAGAAAAAGTAATCTTTTAAATTTGTATTTTTCTAAAAAATCATGTTTTACCTCTCCTAAGATTACCCTCTTTTCATAAATTTCTGACTTTATAAATGACTATAAATTATTTTCATTATCTGGAAGCAGAAATGCTTAGTAACACACACTGGTGTGCCCTTTATTTCAATGGTTAGCCTGGATTTTCAACTAAAAACAGAACTTCCCTTTTCTTGAAAAATTTAAATGTAATAACCTGCTTCTGTATTCTATTTCATTTGTCTTTTTTATTTCTTATAGAGCGGCTAATCCCACCAAGTTTCACTAAAAAACTCTCCGAGACAATAGAAGAAACAGAAGGGAATTCATTCAAACTTGAGGGGCGAGTGGCTGGTTCCCAGCCTATCAGTGTGGCTTGGTACAAAAATAACATAGAGATCCATCCAACTTCTAACTGTGAGATAACATTCAAGAACAACGCACTACTGCTGCAAGTCAAGAAGGCAAGCATGGACGATGCTGGTTTGTACACATGCAAAGTGTCCAACGATGCGGGCTCCGCTCTGTGCACATCTTCAATTGTCATCAAAGGTGAGTGACCATCATAGCCCCAGCCAGTTGTCTTTTTCTTCAGTGCCCATGAGATACCCATGTGCATTTCTTCTGACATCTTGACTAAGTATAATAGACAAAAAATATACATTATTTAACCATATTTATACTCTTTCCATAAATGTTTACCTTAAAAAATCTGTCATTTGTGTGGCTCTTGCAAATAGATATCATTTAATAAATAGATTAAAATCTTAGCTTTCTAAATCATGTTAGCAAGATTTTCTCAAGGAGTTAGAAGTCAAAGCCTACTTTAAAATGTGTACACAAGTGACATGTATTTTTATGAAACACATTTGTTTCAAAAAATTTTTGAAAGTGTTCATCACAGACAAATGTACCAGCCTTGCTCACTCTGAGTTGTATTCTGAAACATTCCCTGAGTATACTTCTAAAGGGTTATTGTTTAACATCTGTTGCCCAAAGCTTTTGGCCTATTAAGTGAACATTAATTCCAGAAAAATGTGTAAAAATTGCTCAAAAAGATGGATGGGAACATATTTCATATCATTATAAATTTTTTTTTGCTGCGATTGAACCCAGAGCCTTGTGCTTAGAAGATAGCACTCTACCAACTGAGCTATATCCCCAACCCTAAAAAAATGTATTTAAAGACATACACATCATTTGAGACAAAGAAATACACTGTATTATTTAATGAGATCTTTGATTTTCAGATCATCATGGCTTTATCCAGAAAACTATGGTACAGATTTATCAAAATCACTTTACAAAGTAACTTTCTAGAGCAGCTTCAAATTAATTAACCAGTTCTGATGATCTGCTTGTCCATCTCAGAACATATAGATAATGGGTTAATATTATAAAAGGACTAATATCACTAATAGGCTAATATTACCAAGTTGTCTTAAAATTCAAATTTGATCACTCATTTGATAGCATGGAAATAAAATCATGTAATAAAATGAAAACCATATTCTTAGCAATAGTTTACTTATATTCATGATAGTTTTGCCATTAAGTAGATAAATGCATTTCTATAGAGTTCTGAGACTTAGAATTTTTCTTAAAGAGTAGGTTCTAGAAGTTGTAATATTCATAATTGTGAACATTGGCCTTATTCTTACATGTGTATAGGTCTCCAAATCATTGAATAAACTATTACCTAACACTGAGTTGCACTTCTTAGCAGGTTGCTCATGTTTTCATCCTTGGTTTTCAGTTGAATGCTGAGCTTCAACTCATAAATTCTTTGGACTAGATTTGGATTTTAAATGCAATTGTAGCCACATTTAATAGCTAAACATGATCAGAGAAAATCACATATTAAGATTTGGGCTTATGGATAACTCAAATGTTGGCTTTCTTTTCCAGAGAAGAGCAATCATTGCTGCTCTAGATGAGCAGAACTACCAAGTAAACTCAAGTTTTTAGAGTTCAGCAAAAATGCAACTGTAGGCAGGTTTGAGAGAATCAAAATGGTGCTATGTGGTGCAGAGGTTGAGAGTAACTGCCTTTCCATATTTGCAGTACTTAATCAGAATGCAGATGCTTGAGCAATTTCTGGGCAGCATGGCATTGTTCTTTTCTTGTAAACTTTTATCTTTAGAAAAAGAAGTAAGTATACCATGTTAGCTACTACATCCAGAGAGGAGTAGCCGATGGCACGTATTTTCATTCCATTCCAACAACCACTGTTACCTGTTGGAGGAAAAACTCTTAGATTCTTTGATTGTTTCTTTTATAGAATTTAGCACTCTTTTGCCTTTATGTTCTTCATGTTCGTCACGAAAATACCTTTTCAATTCCAGAACCTAAGAAGCCACCTGTGTTTGATCAGCACCTTACTCCAGTAACAGTGAATGAAGGAGAATTTGTGCAACTCAGCTGTCATGTCCGGGGATCTGAGCCAATTCGGATCCAGTGGTTGAAGGCTGGCAGAGAAATGAAGCCTTCAGACAGATGCAGCTTCAGTTTTGCTAGTGGGACAGCTGTGCTGGAACTCAAGAACGTAGTTAAAGCAGATTCGGGGGATTATGTGTGCAAAGCTTCCAATGTGGCCGGAAGTGACACTTCCAAATCAAAAGTAACCATTAAAGGTACAGACCTCAAAAGTATTATGCAGATCAAGCCAACCACTGCTTTCATTTATTTGCTGATTATAACTTAAATCAGAATGGAATTAGACTTTTAGAAATATTAGTTATTGATCATCTGCAATTGATAGCCTTCTGATTATAACAGAAAGATTAGGTACTTTAATGGAAATAATGTCAGTACAAATTCTTTGAAATTATCCCAAGTGCACACACCCTACTTCTTAAACCTCTTTTCAGCATATCCACAAGAGTATAATTAGTAAAGTTCCAAAAATGATGCTATGCCCATGTGATACAAAGTAGTTTGATGTCATAGCCCTACAGAAAATCTATAAAATAAAGCCATGCCTAGAAATACAAGATTTTATCTACTAATATGATTGTAGTCCAATCAGCAATAGCTATCACTGGAATAAATGAGAAATTGCTTCATCTTCTATAACATAGTCTCATATGTGTAGAAAGTCTTACAGTGTATATTTATGACATGACCAAATCTCTAATGCTTATTTTACATAGGGGAATATTTATTACAATTTTAAGGGAGTTGTAATAACAAAATATGTAAACAATGTTTTGTTTTGTTTTTTTTTGTTTTTTTTTTTTCAGAAAAACCAGCTGCAGCACCAGCAGCTAAGAAGGCAGCAGTAGATGGAAAACTCTTTTTCGTGTCAGAACCTCAGAGTATCAGAGTTGTTGAAAGTAAGTGCTTCATGAAAAGTACATCTTCATCTACTTTGTACCTTTTACTATCCATTTCATTCAGAAGAACCAATTTGGGATAATTAAATGTTTTTATGAATTTGTTTTTGTTATTCCTTAGAAACCACTGCAACATTCATTGCAAAAGTGGGAGGCGATCCAATCCCAAACGTTAAATGGACAAAAGGAAAGTGGAGACAACTGAACCAAGGAGGTCGCATTTTTATCCACCAAAAAGGCGATGAGGCAAAATTGGAGATCAGAGACACCACAAAAACGGATTCTGGACTCTATCGATGCGTTGCATTTAATAAACATGGTGAAATTGAAAGTAATGTTAACCTACAGGTGGATGAAAGGAAGAAACAGGAGAAGATTGAAGGTGATCTTAGAGCAATGCTGAAAAAGTAAGTCCAATCAAGAACTGTTCATAGAAATTATTTATCCACAAAGGAATCTCTCAAGAAGCATGGACCATCCACTTCAAGGTTGAGATTATTGAGGCATTTTAACAGAAACAGAAAAGCAGATACACAGCATTTGGATGGAAATTAGTAGTTTGTTAGAATCTTTTCCTGAATTATGATAAAGTTTCAAGAATGAGGTACATTTTAAAGCTTTTAAACAAAAGGAAATGGCCTATAGAGAAGTCCAAGTATTTTATGTGTCTAAGCATGAAATTTTTGTTTCTATTCATGATTTCTTATGCTACAAATGATTTTTCTAGATCAATTATTTTAACCATTTTTCAAATTTACCAAGAATTTCAATGCAATTTATGTTTGAACATAATTATTGAATTAATCAGCACCCAATTTCCACACATCTTTTCCATGATGGATTATATTTACCCTTTACACATTTTTTCCATTACTGTTATTATTTTTCTTTATATTTTAATTCTTTAAATAGGCTATGGTTAAAAAGTTTACATGAATACTTCTGTTATTATTTCTCAAAAATCTTTGTTCAAATTTCTATGCTTCATAACAATAGTCCTATCTTAAGCCACTCAATTTCTGTACCCACATTTTTTAATTGTTTCAATAAACATGCTAAAAAGTGATCTTTTTGTAGGAAGAATATAGAAATTTTCCTTTTTGAAGGAAAAACAATGATATTCATAATCTTTGAATGACGATAAACAATTCAAACTTAATAGAAGACAAGTAATTTGTATTTGCTTCTTATTTCATTTAGGACTCCAATCTTAAAGAAAGGACCTGGGGAGGAAGAGGAAATTGATATCATGGAACTTCTCAAAAATGTTGATCCTAAAGAATATGAAAAATATGCCCGCATGTATGGAATCACTGACTTCCGAGGTCTCCTTCAGGCATTTGAACTACTAAAACAAAGTCAGGAAGAAGAGACACATAGATTGGTATGACCCTTTCTATGTAGCATCCTCCTGAAAAATTCACATTAAAAAAAGCTAACATATCCCCTTTGAATTATCAAAACCCTACAGTTACAGCAGATTATTTAACAGAGCCTAAAGAGCATCAAGAATGGAAGTCAAACATAGTCATGCATCCTGTAATCTAAATTTTGTTTCAAAGGTAATACTTTTTTTTTCCTCTTCAGGAAATTGAGGAAATAGAGAAGTCAGAGAAGGACGAAAAGGAATTTGAGGAACTTGTATCATTTATTCAGCAAAGGTTGACCCAGACAGAGGTAAAAAGAACTATGCTAATAATATAGTGTGCAAATTATTTTGGGGAATGATAGGAGAAGTGACTAACCCATTTTAATTCTTTATTCTCCTAGCCTGTCACTTTGATCAAGGATATTGAAAATCAGACCGTTTTGAAAGATAATGATGCTATCTTTGAAATTGACATTAAGATTAATTATCCAGAAATCAAGCTGTCCTGGTACAAAGGGACTGAAAAACTGGAACCCAGTGATAAATTTGAAATAACCATCGATGGTGACCGACATATCCTCAGAGTCAAGAACTGTCAACTGAAAGATCAGGGCAATTACAGACTGGTTTGTGGTCCACATATTGCAAGTGCCAAACTAACTGTCATTGGTGAGTTAGAAAAGAGATATAAATACAAAGGGGAATGAAGGGAAGGGAGGGAGAACGTGAATAGGAAAGACAGAAGAATGAATCAGACATAACTTTCCCTATGCTTATATATGAATAGACAACCAGGGAAACTCCACATCGTGTTCAACCACAAGAATGGGATCCTAATTAGAATAAGTTATACTCCTTGTATGTATAATATGTCAAAATACATTCTACTGTTATGTATATCTAAAAAGAACAAATTTTTCAAAAAAGAAAGAATAGTGTAGGCAGTGAAGGATAGAAAGCAAAGACTTCTTAAATTCCAGATGTCCAGATAATTATGATTAATGGTTCATCTGGCTTTTTCTCACTTTTGGAATGGGGAAATTTTCATTGAAACTTTATTCTTTATTTGAAGGAATAATAAAATTTTCTAATTTCCTAAAAAATATTAAAAATAAAATATCAATCTGCATTGCTAAAAAAAAAGAACAGAGATATAAAGAACTTCTGAGATTAAATTAGGGTTGAGCACATCTGCATGGGATATTGAATCTGCATAATGCATATTGTATCAAAATCTGCATAATGCATATTGTATCAAAAACAGAGCCTGCTTGGGAACGGCATCTTCAGGATGTTACTTTGAAAGAAGGCCAGACTTGTACCATGACATGCCAATTTTCTGTGCCAAATGTAAAATCCGAATGGTTCAAAAATGGCAGACTCCTTAAACCTCAAGGTAGAGTTAAAACAGAAGTGGAACACAAAGTCCATAAACTGACCATTGCAGATGTTCGAGCAGAGGACCAGGGTCAGTATGCCTGCAAACATGGAGACCTTGAAACTTCAGCAGAGCTCAGAATTGAAGGTGGGTGGAAAACTGTAGAAGGAGTAACTGTGCATGGCCTAGGGCATTAACAAACTTGCAAGACTCCTGCTACCCTCCATCAGTCATACCTCGAAGGGCTGTGTGTTCTCATTCCCTATTGAACATATTTAGAGTGATGACTTCCATGTCAAAATTCATACAAATCAAAAGGGAAAGATGTCAACAAGTTCCGGTTCTTTTTCGTGTTTCTTTTAGACTAGAAGCAAATTTTAATCTAGACTGAGAAATGACTTGCAAAGGTTATTTCCGTTTAAAGTCTAAACTCCATAATTTTCGTATCAGTGATTCTGATTCCTAGAAAGAAATCTTGGAGAGGACATGATGTCATGGCTATGAATCTGGCTAGGAATTGATATTTTGTTCATAGGACCTAATGTTATTTTATCTGTATAAATTTTAATAAATCAAATCAAAAACATATTAGATGCTATTAATTAGTTATTTTTCAAAAATGCTGGTTTCATTTGAGGATCCTATTCCAACTTTCTGAGTCTCTGAAGTTAAGCAAAATCTCAGAATTTAAGAGCAACAATATTTTGTTACTAATTATTTAATTGTAAACATTTTATAGAAACACCTTCAAACTCCACTGAGAAAGAAAATATTCTGTTATAATAATAGTATCTATGTCCAGCTGTTGGTGATCCTTTTTACTTGTTGAAACATAATTATATGGTATCGTATTTACATAAACATTTCTATTTTTCTGACTTATTTTGCAATGAATATCAATGCCTGGTGGTATTTTTAAATTTAAAAATTTTTGCAAGGTTTCAAATTAAAGGGTTCAGTTGAAAGTGTTAATCATTTTTTAAATGATTGAGTTTCTTAAATAATACTTCAATGAAAATAGCTTACCAGAGTACTACATATATTAAGATGCTCATGACAATGTTACACATGTGATTCCAGATTTCCAGATAAAATTTTTGAGAAGGACCCTCCACTCCAGGACATTCTCCTGGAAAACACCACTTGTACCAGTGGGTTGATTCTTTTTTGTCTGTCCACATATGTTTAGAAAGCAGGTTTCCAAACTTTTAAAAGAATCCTTTAAATTTAGAAATACAGATTTCTTATTAAGTTGAAATTATTTCACAGGGAAAGTTATACATGTGAGATAAACAACTCTAGAGTGAAGAGCAAAAATTATTTTACCAAGGCAAGAAAGAATTCCTCAGAGGAATAAATTGTAGAGTAAAATCAAATTTACCTTCTATTTATAAGTCTCTCATCTCCCTAATGTTTTCAAAATTAACTTTTGGGTTATAATCTCCCTGTAGCATTTTCTCCATATAAATACTTTAAGGACTCTTGGGGATTTCCTTACACTCTCCTATATTGATCCTGTGGGAAGGCATTGAGGAATTGGGATGATTTTTATTGACACAAGAAGAGCATTTTGTTCTTGTTTTTCATTTTTGGCTTTCTTCTACTGTTTCACAATTGGCTAAGAAAATGGAGATTTTAAATATCTGAGTAAAAAGCATAGTATAAAAGGGACTCCTCTCTACACAATCTAACTTTGAATATCCTTTGTATGTAAACAGCTGAACCAATTCAGTTTACAAAGCGCATACAGAATATCGTGGTGAGTGAGCATCAATCTGCCACCTTCGAGTGTGAGGTGTCCTTTGATGATGCCATTGTAACTTGGTACAAAGGACCAACAGAACTGACTGAGAGCCAGAAATACAACTTCAGGAATGATGGTCGCTGCCATTATATGACCATCCACAATGTGACTCCAGATGATGAAGGTAATTTCATTAACAGTGAATATGTAATTTAAACCTCATCTGTTTTATATGTTTCCATTCCTGTACACTTGTACTCTATAATTCTGTGTAGAATACTTTTTTTTTTAGAAAAGACAAGTATAAATAAAAATATGTATATACTTAATGAAAGAGGTGTCATTTGGAATGTACCAGAACACTCAAGTTCCATGATTCTTCTCTTTAGGTGTCTATTCAGTAATTGCTCGACTGGAGCCAAGAGGTGAAGCAAGAAGCACAGCAGAGCTCTACTTAACAACTAAAGGTGAAAGCATGAAATTAATAAGCCTATTGAGATCTCTAAAACAAATGCCCTGCCCAGACAATTCTAAACACAAAATGCCATTTTTTTTTTCCTCTTGCAGAAATCAAACTTGAGCTGAAGCCTCCTGGTAAGTTTTTCTTTTTTTATATCAATCCTTGCTTACAACAAATTCAGTATAATTTTGTGAATAACAGAAGCCAAACAAAAATGCATATAAAATATCATTTCTCTTTTTGTCAGAATGTTATTCAGAAATTGGCAATAAAGTAATAAAATGTTAAACTTTATGAATTTGGGAAATTAGAGATAACAAGATCTCATTCAGCTGATATCCAGGATCATGCAATTTCATAGTTGGGGCCATGAAATGAAATAAATATTCACAGGAAATAAACTTGCCTGTTTAGTTACATTAGAAAAAACACTAATTTTTGTGTATATATTTGATTGTGCTGTTGGAAATACCTAACAATCCAACACATCTTAGTTACCTAACAAACACCTATATTCTCAGTTCTTAGGTGCTTATCATACATGTCCCTTTACAGATATTCCTGACTCCAGAGTTCCAATCCCAACCATGCCTATCAGAGCAGTACCACCAGAAGGTAAGGCCCAGCACCTTCACACCTAGGCTTTGCTGGAGCAGCAACATTCTACCACTAGGAAATGACCAATGCCCAAACTGTAGCAGAGTCAGAATGCACACTTCCTCTCATAGTCTTCATGGTGCAATTACAAAAGTCAAAGCAAGTGTAGTTACAGTTATAAATATATGCTGGCTCTATTTGTCCTGATTGATAAATTGGAACTATAATAACTTTGAAGTACTGAAAGAAACACATGGGACTTTTTATTATATGTCACACAAAACAGAAAACTAAAATAAATTACTGATGATGACATTTATATTCTTCAGAAATTCCTCCTGTGGTTGCTCCTCCTATTCCTCTTTTACTACCATCACCTGAAGAAAAGAAACCACCAGCGAAACGTATTGAAGGTATTATATGTCATCCACTTAAATGTCAAAATGCAGAATTTCACTACAATTGGCATGGAAAATGTTACTGTAACACGTTCTCCCTCTAGTGGTCAAGAAGTGGAATTGCCTTGTAATGTATAAGACATTTGTTTAAAACTCAATCATTAGACAAACCAAACACTATGCTTAGCTTTAAAATATTTTGTTTTAATGGAATCACTTAAGCATTAAGTTAAATTTGTTTCTTATTTTCCAATTATGTGTAGCAAACAACAAAAAAATGAAAACATTTTCTTATGCAACTTATAGGGAAAAAAAGTGCTACTTTATAGTCAAATTGCAAATTATGGTTTGGGTTTTTTTCTCAATTTTAATGCTAACTACTGTTTAATCCACTGTTTTACAAAACTATGATTTAAGGGCCAGGAATATCTTAGTGGTAGAACATTCACCTAACATGTCCAAGGCCCTAGGTTCAATCCCCAGCACCACAAGTGCACACAAACACACACACTATATGTATTTAGAATGTCTTTGACATATTTGTCTGGACTTTTTGTTTTGTTTATTGGCACCTAAGGCATGAGCCCTTAAGTATACCATGAAATTGCCCATTTTGTGTTATTAAATACTTAAGAAATTGTATTCTTTATATGCCATGGCTGCTCAACTAAGACAACACATCACCTGGAGCTTTCTAAAGTTACAATTCAGGATTGCTGCCAGAATTTTCTCAGCATGATCAGAAAAAATTTACATGCCAAAGTCCTGTTTTTCCATAACCATGCCACTACTACTGTAATACTTTCAAGGATTTGACACATTAGTCTCATAATATCCTCTATAAATTATATCTAATGCTTGAGCTATTTTTTAGCCACCCTGAAAGGAAATTCAGTATAAAAAGTCCTGTTTTGTGAGTGATACAATCTCTTAAGAGAAACTATTTTATAATTTATACGAACATAGTTAAATATATTTCATCTACTAGTGACACTAAGGAGGAACAAGAATCAAAAAATCATAAATCAGATTTCATTTTTATTTATGTTGTCAAAAATAATCACTTAACATTTTGTTTTTGAATGATAATATCAACATGGCTAAGTTTGAGTACCCACTATGAAACCTAAGAGGTTAATTAATATTTTAAAAACTAGAGGACAGTTATCAATTCATGAACACTGGAGGCCATGATCCACGGCTCTTAGGAACCACGATCAGGATATTACAGCAGCAACAGCAAAGAAAGAGTCACAAACATGTATCATGCATAGGACTTCACTTTTACTAATCTACTCGCTTTCTTCCTCATGAAAGATTGGGTGCTCATACTTAAATGAAACAAAGATGAAAATACATACCTTTTCCATTTATACTATCGTTTAGATCCATTACCCATGTTTTGAAAACTTTAATCAGGCACAAAACCAATGAAAATACAAGATCACAGTACATATTCCATCTCCAAAACCTTTCTTTTTTCTTTTCTTTTCTTTTTTTTTTCTTTTTGTCCAAGATCTTTCTGAAACAAGCATGTTACAATAATGTTCAGACTCTGGGTATCATCAACATATGAAAAAATAAGACATTTCAATAAACTTCTTAACTCCCTGAGACCACTTTACTATATAGCTGACATCTGACTTTTTTTTTCAGTGACCAAAAAGGCCGTGAAGAAAGACACCAAAAAAGTTGTTGCAAAGCCCAAAGAAGAAGCACCACCACCTAAAGGTATTGTAATTAGTTCATCAAAAAGCAGTCATAATGTTTTTCTCTTGGCTCAAAATTTTGAATACTAAATAATGGAAGGCAGAGAAAGCATAAGAGTCTGAAGTCACAAAATGGCACCTCTCCCTTCATCCTCTCACATCCTCCTCTCCTGTCTTCCTGTGCCTGCCCACCCACAGCACCCAATGGCAACACCAGAGAAAGCTTGTTCTGACTCATGGTTTAAGGAGACCTTGCCCTGGCCCTTGCCCTCAGCTGGTCTTGACCAAGTACTCCCAAGAGAAGTGCAAGGTTGTTCCAACCTCAAAGACTGCTCCCACCCGATTCAAGATCATCCCTGTTTTTTTACATAACTAAATTTGAACAGTTTTAACCATTTGACTAACATTGAAGTACAGTACCTCTTGAAAGAAGGAGAATACAGGAGCACAAGACATTCATCTCTCAGACTTTTCTGCACTCAGAAAAGTGGTCACTTGAAATGTTATAGAATAAGAAGAAGCTCTAAAGGCATGGATGTTTCATGAACTTTATAGTTCATAATTGAAGAAACCAAATGTATTATATTTTAGCATTGGACAAATCAACTCTCCCTTTTGTATTGGGTGTAAATTTAAATTATTTTAAATCAACCTAGAGTCAGACTTCTTCAGTCTCTGTGCTGCTTTTTTGTTAATCTGGCATGGCGTAACATTTCTAGTGAGCTAGACCTAAAAACTATAAAGGAATGTGATAATCCCTGGTAGGAGTGGTGTATTAGGAGTCATGCATCAAACAAATGATTAATAATGCACAGAATTAGGGAATGTTAAACAATACATAATCTAAAAATAAACATGTATTTTGTTTTTGAAGTCCCAGAGGTTACCAAGAAGCCTCCACCTCCTACTACCTTAATTCCAGCAAAAGGTAAATAAAAAGAAATTGTTACTCCATTTATTCCTAAGATTTGCATTTCTATTACTTATTCTTATTTTTAAATACTAGGCTTCTAGCTAATTGTAAAGTTGTAGAATCTCATCTGCCATATTAAAATTAGTATTAGAAGTAATGACAATTTCAGCCAAGTTATGGAACCAATCCAGCTGTCTGACAACAGAAAAATGGATAAAGATAATTTGATGTGTGTATGTCTATGTGTCTGTGTGTCTGTGTGTGTTTTGGACTTTTACTCAGCCATAAAGAAAAATGAAATTATGTCATTTGCTTACAAATGGATGGAACTGGAGGACATCTTGCTAAGTGAAATAAGTCAGATTCAGATAGTCAAGGGCCAAGTGCTTTCTCTCATATGTGGAAACTGGCAGGGAGAAGGGTGGGAAGTTAAAGAAGAGATCTCACAAATATAGAAGGAATACCAGTAGAGTAGAGGAGGAGTATCAAGAGGGAGAGATGAGGGGAGCCCATGGGGAAGTTCTGGGAATGAAATTACCAAATCATGCTATGTCTGAATATACCACAATGAATCCCACTTTAATATATATAATTATAATGTAGTGATTTTTTAAAATAATAACAATTTAGAAGGGAAACCAGTAGAATGGATCAAGGGAGATGGGGATGAATATGGCATAATGAATCCCACTATTATGTATAATTATCATGCACCAATAAAATAAAAATAATTTAAAAATGAAATAATAGCTATTTCAAACTGCTCCTATCCCAGAGAAAGAAACCCAGTTACACACTCAGCTCCACTGTGCAATGGCCATAGGGAGAAAAGTAGTGAGGGATAGAAGGGAAGGGCTGTCTCATTATTTTAGTTGTAGTTGATATAAATGTTAAGGATCACATAAATAATGCTAGCCTTAACGTTCTTTCTAAATCTGTTACATAAAAACAACTATTTGGCTTGGTTGTGTAATTCTAAATGTTGTCTTTATTAAACTAATGGATCATATTTGATAATAAAAAAATGAAGGTACAAAAAGAAATGCATTTGCAGGAATGATTGGAACTTTTAATAAAGATTAACTGCAGAAACATTAAATATAAATTCCATTAAATTATCAAATATTAAAATATTCCATGGGAAGTAACTGGGGGTTCTAAAACTGGATCTCCCATAAAACAATGGAAGAGGTATGCATATGATATTATTTGTTAAATCCATATTTTTGATACTGGAAAACCCTTCAAGAGTAGAGTACATTTTGATACTCTCTGTCATGTATCATAGTCAATAAAAAAGAGGACCAAAGCAGATAAAAATATGTTATCAATATAATGCTGAGATGTGAGGTACTTGACAGTGTTTGACTATGTAGATTTTCATTTAATAAAGCAGTTGGGTGGATATAATTAATTTGCTAATATTTATTTACCTTTTAAATTTACTTTAGCTCCAGAAATTATTGATGTATCCTCTAAGGCTGAAGAAGTAAAAATAATGACTATCTCCAGAAAGAAAGAGGTTCAGAAGGAAAGAGAAACCGTGTATGAGAAAAAGCAGGCGGTCTACGAGGAGAAGAGACTTTTCATAGAGTCTTTGGAAGAGCCCTATGATGAATTAGAAGTGGAGCCATACACAGAGCCCTTTGAAGAACCCTATTATGAAGAACCAGACGAAGACTATGAAGAGATCCAGGTAGAAGCTAAGAGGCAAGTTCATGAGGAATGGGAAGAAGACTTTGAAGAAGGGCAAGAATATTACGAAAGGGAAGAAGGCTATGACGAAGGGGAGGAAGAGTGGGAAGAGTCTTACCAAGAGCGAGAAGTCATTCAAGTTCAAAAGGAGGTCTTTGAAGGTATGTGTGAACTGGGTGCTGTTTTGCTCTTTTTAGCTCAGCTTATTATATTGTCAGTGCTATTAGCCTGATTTGCAATGGATGTGCAATAAATGAAATGATCACTTAGATTTCTTAAGATCAGAATCTTTTAAAACTTCATCTTTAAAAGAGTCATTTCCTTCAAGTTATTGTCATGATAAACAGCATTAATTAGTTCCATTTCCAAGTTCCAAGTGCTGTTTCCCAATGCAGAAGTTCCAACTTGCACTGTGTTGCTGTATCTCTTCTTGATTCTGCTTTGAAACCAGCACTGTCATGTCAGCAATATGCTACCCAACCCGATTCTCTTCATAATTATGCATTACTCTCATCTCATTTGTGATTGATACTATTATAACTTAATGACTTAAGCCTCCCTGCTTATCCTGTGTTCTTATTAAAGAATCACACGAGAGAAAAATTCCAGCAAAAGTGCCTGAAAAGAGAGAAGCACCACCTCCTAAAGGTAAGTAGCTGGAATTATTTAAATAGATCAGAGCATTGACATCATTATCATGGCTTGTTTGGCAAAGATGTATGAATCACCAGTTCAATCCAATAGGCACAACTTCTTCTCTAAGCTTTATAATATCAGCGAATTTTTTCATCATAATTTATATCTAATTCATTTAATGAAAGATGATAAAAAGAATGTTATGATAAATTTAAATAAATACAACCAACATAATTTAAGCACAGAACCTTGTCTTTAAGGTTCAAAGCATCAAACCTGCCTCTCTCTTTAAAAAAATCATACATATATGTCCATCTATACATATGTGTGTGTGGAGAGAGAGTTTTAGTAGAAATTCTAAAAGTACTGCAATTTCTTTAAAATGCTTGCAGTTGTAAAGAAGCCAGTAGTTGAAAAAGTTGAAAAGACTTCTCGAAGAATGGAGGAAGCAAAAGTTCAAGTCACCAAAGGTATTATCATTTAAAGCATTTCTAGTACCATGTACACAAGTTATCTGTTTGCTGATATGTACTCACATGTTAGTTATTTATGTAATCATCTAAACTAAAATCATTTAAATCATTTAAATTTGGGGCAAAGCAATATCCTTCACAATACAAATATATTTGTACATATTTTTAAAGTACCTGAAGTTTCAAAGAAGATTGTTCCACAAAAACCTTCCCGGACGCCAGTACAGGAAGAAGTTATTGAAGTGAAAGGTATACATCTTTGTCTTTCAACTACCAGTTTTAAGCATTTTTACTTTTGCATATGGGTATGTCTACATATTTTGCTAGATAACTCACAGATCACTTCCAAAATAGCACATTTTTATATAATACATTTTTATATAACTGCACATGTGTATAATTTAAATAATAGCATTCTCTATTTCTGCTTTTAGTTTTGCTTAAAATTACATACTTTCTAATTTAAGGAAGGTTTATGTTTTACAAGTAGCCATTTAACTTTAATATGCAATAAATTCCATTGCATATAATATTCCCCATCCTCTTATTTATATGAACAGAACCTAATGGATTTGGAAAAACACTGTGTTGTATGTGAAGAAGTTGTGTCTATTCGATTCTTACTTTATAATATTTGAAAGGCTGCATGGGTTGTATGTCGCTCTAGATCAAAATATGATTGGTTTCCTTGTCAAAGCTAAATTTGTTCTCAAATGCTCATATTAATCCATTCAATCCATGTCCAAAGACCTAACTATAGTGTAATATGTATGCGTTTCATCTGACGTCTTGTCCTAGAGAAAGAAAAAACTAATGTGAAATACTCTCTTTAAAGTACCAGCTGTGCATACAAAGAAGATGGTCATTTCAGAAGAAAAGATGTTCTTTGCTTCTCACACAGAGGAGGAGGTGTCAGTCACAGGTATAAGGCAAATTTGAACTTGGGGGTTCAAATGGAAGAATTTTAGATGGATGTTTATCCTTCTTATTTAATTTGTGATCTTGTGGGCATTTCTGTCCTCTTGTAACTCTGTCATCTTTTTCATTTCATTTGTCTGTTTTAATTTATTTCCGTGTTCTTTGGAAACTACAATTGTCACTCTCAATGTGGCATGTCAGTAATTAGAATATACATTTTTTTAAAGTTCCGGAGGTACAAAAGAAAACTGTCACTGAAGAGAAAATTCATGTTGCTGTTTCCAAAAAGATTGAGCCACCACCTAAAGGTATTAGTACTTCATGCTAAGTTTGAGATCTTTTTACAGTTGGTTTAAACCCCATAGTGGGCATAAAACCATGTCAACATTAATGAACGACTTAGTCACAGTCAGCAGACCTGTATCCACTATGCACATGGGACACGATGGGGGATGGGAAGCCCACAGGAGAGGAATGAAAACCTCGAGGCTGCTCCCTGCTTCAGAGAGCTCTCAATCTAATGACCAGACACTTCGGATGTTGTAGAGCCAGCTCACACCAGCTCACCAGAGCCTGTGGTTAAAGTTTTAGGAATTTTGCCAGTCAGTGGTTTAATACCACCATTATTAAAAATTAAATCATATAAATTTACAATTAAATAAATTACAAGCATATTAATAAATACTCAAAACTCACTACTTCCTATTTCACTGCATTTTATGATTATCAGTGTTTCTGAGGTTGTTTGCACTTATTTTCTTTGTGGTAGAAATACTCAATATCTTACTGCACCTCTCTTCTTAACTTCAAGACAGTAAAGTCACATTAGCCAGTGTGTTAGTATTTACACCACCAAAAATCAGAAGGAAGAGTAACTGCTGTAGGCCAAGGCTCTGCCCCCTCCCTCCCAGACAAATTTTAAATATTTATGGTATTAAAAAATACTTAGATAATCTACTGCAATTATTCTCATGCAAATGCCTTATAAAGTTGCTTAAAAAAAAAAAAACTATCCTCAAAGTTATTGATGTTCATCAAAAGCTGTCTCTGATGAACCGACCCTGGCACCTCAGAGACAGAAGTGCTCCACCTATTCCTGAGAAGTGTAGGCTCCTAAGCTTAAAAGTGACAACAATCACATTGTCTAGTCACTCAACCATCTCCAGTTACCCTGGTTTCTAATATATCATTTTCTTGTGTCCAGCTGACATCAAAGGGCATGTCTACTCTTTAAGCATTGCAAGAGCATGTGCATTATCAAAATGCTCACTTTCTCAAAAATGCACATTTCTTTTAAAGTTCCTGAGCCACCTAAGAAAGCTGTTCCAGAAGAAGTGGTCCCTGTTCCCATTCCTAAAAAGGTGGAGCCCCCAGCACCCAAAGGTAGAATAATATTTTTGAAATATCAACTCATTATTTCTGTCTTCTCATATCTCTTTTCTGTGAGACTTGTGTGTTAGCAAATGTAAGCCATCTGTAATGTTTTTATTCTGTGTATGTCAATTTCATTAATTTGTTGTGTTATAAGAGTATGAAGAACTGTTTTAGATGCCAGGCCTTACTAATCCGGTCTTTGCTTCATGAACTATGTGTAATGTGTACATGGTATTTATGTGGTCAGCATTTCTTTCTACCCCAAGTACAGTGTGTTAAATCACCTTTAAATTCTTGTACTCTCACTGAGGATTTATGCTTTAATGTAATCTTAAATGTCTCAGAAGGAGACTAGACTATTCAACATTGTTTCAACAATGGTCTCTTTAAAGTTCCTGAGGTTCCCAAGAAACCTGTGCCTGAGGAGAAAAAGCCAGTTCCTGTACCCAAGAAAAAGGAACCAACTGCTCCCCCAAAAGGTACACAGAACTGATAATGGAGAGACCCTGTGCCCCAGACGCCAGCTCCTTGCTTTAAACAGTCTTCAACTGCACTGTGCTGTCTTTCGATTTTGTTTCTTGTGTGCTTCTTGTGTTTTTAATGTTTATCAGCTTCAAGGCTATCCCTCCTGATGTATATTATTTATGATATTGAATATTCCTAAGGCACCACCAAAAATGTTAGAAGAAACTATATCAAACAGCTATGTTAAATTTTTAATATCTTCCATCTCTTGCAGAAAGTAGAATGTTTGTGAAACTTGTTTTTTACAGACCTGTTTCAAAAAAACAAAGCAAAAACCCTTTCACCCCTCATCTATATGACTTGCTCTTAAGAACATTTAAATGAGTTAGGAAGAGATGGAGGGTGTTTGGCAGAAGTAAATGTCAACTAGATAAAGACTAACACAATGCAACTAGTAACAGCCACCCTTCTTAAGTGTCAATAATAGCAAATCTTCAGCAGTGGAAAACATGAAGGTTTTTGACATTTATTTTCACCGTGTTCCTTGAGACATGAGCTCAGTTTCATTATTTTCATAAATGTTGAAGTTATCTAATTAGCTAGTTTGTGTACTTTTTATATAGGGATGTTTTCATTCAAAAATGTGCTGCTATGATATACCACCAATTACTTGCTTTCTTGTTGGTTTGGGTGTTGGGGGGCTGGGGAGGGTGATAAAAGACTTTTTTATTGGTTTTTTTTAGTTATACATGACAGTAGAATCCTTTTTGATAAAATTATACATGCATAGATTATATCTTATTCTAATTAGGACCCCATTCTTATGGATGCACATGATGGTGGGATTCACTTGCATATTTTCGTACATTTAATAGGAAAATTATGTCAGTTTCATCCCACTGTCATTCCTAAGATAGGAAAAGGATAGAAATAAAGGCACTGTTGAGTCATTGAAGGTACAACTATACACACCTGGTCTGTTACGGAGAGATTTGGAAGAAGTTAACATCATCCAATTTAGGAGAATCACACCCATTGAAGTTTTACCTTTTGAATAGCACCCCTTTTAGCCTGACTTCCCAATGTTTCTAAGTTTTCTTCCTGAATCAAATCTGCTTCTCTCTTTCTAAAATGTTCAGAAGTCTGGGACCTTTAAAAAAAAACAAAAAGATTAAAAGACTAAAAAATAATTTTTATTCTCCTATCCTTAAACACAAAAGCATTATTAACACTAAAATTACTTGATCACACCTGAGGAGGACACAGAGGTATCTCTCATTCATCCAGACAAACAAGCACACATAGTAACATGTGCATATCTATAAATGCTGCCTGTATATAAAACATGACATACATATAAAGATGCATACCTATATAATTATACCAAGATCATTACAAATGCAAAAGTAAAAGTATAGTGGTTCACAAAAGCTGCCATGTGTTATGTAAGATAGGTACTATTATTTCTAATAGTGCATGCTGTTAAAATTCATCATCTGATTAAAAATTCACCATCATCAATGCTTAGAATAGATCAATTAAACCCTCCATAACCATTTTTTGGGGGTAAGAGAACCTGTTCAGAACTGTAGAGCTTATTAGAAAAAGGCACATATGCACATATCCACAAAATTTTACACACAGGTCATTGACACAGTAGATATCAGATCAAGCGACCTAACCTGGAATAAGTTTTTCCCAAACTTTGCATACATGACAGGCATACCTGAAATACCACCATAAATCGGGATTAATCATTCATATAGATATAACTATTCTGTTACTTCTTAGTTTTAGTCTAAAATTTAACCCACTGCCAATGGGACCCAATTTCTCAGTGCAAAGAATAGTGTTTCTGTATGCTGTATTTACACTCTACAACCATTGATTTGTCTTTTTCAAAAGCATTCTAATATATAAGTAAAGGATGAATTATACACACACCTTTCTGTTATATAGTCCATTTTTAATTGTCTAAATCTAAATGTCTCTAAGACATTATTTGTGACACTTATTACATTGTGACCTTTATAACATTGTAGTTAGTTTACTTTTCTGCAGTATTTCACTGATGCATAATCTATAACAACACTAATGAGCTTCATAAATATTTGTGGGTGTGCCTATACCCACTCATGGAAGTATATATGTCTCAACTAACTTTCTGTTTTAAAACTTTTAAGTTCCAGAAGTGCCAAAGAAACCAGTCCCTGAAGAAAAGATTCCTATTCCTGTGGCAAAGAAAAAGGAAGTGCCCCCAGCTAAAGGTAGGGTGATTTGCTTAGTGCAGAAGCCCCATTTGTATGTCTTGTGTGCCAAACATCTTGTGTCTGGCTATTAATTGAATTAGTTTAATTCCAAATGAATGTTTTGTGTGAGTGAGACTTCAACAAGTGTGTCTATCCAACCAGTTTTCTTACAAAACAACTGCATTAGCTACTTTGTAAAATAAAGTCAATTCTAAAAATGTCTTTTCAAGTTCCTGAAGTACAGAAGAGAGTTGTCACAGAAGAAAAAATAACTATCATTACTCAAAGAGAGGAATCTCCACCAGCAGCAGGTACTTCATCCCATCTCCACGAAATAACCTTGCTACTTCAAGCTTCTCTAATTGCATGCCTTCTTAAATGGGCCTGCCCGTTCTATGCTGCCCATTTGTATTGCCTTGTGGAGCATTTTAAAATTAAGTACTATTCTTTAAGTGCCAGAAATACCAAAGAAGAAAGTTCCTGAAGAGAGAATACCTGTTCCTCAGAAGGAGGAAGAAGCTCCACCACGAAAAGGTATTTGTCTCTCCATCTTTCCAAGGACCATCTTTCTGTCGCGTATGTCATAGCTAACCAAGCTTTGTCAGTTTTGTGATGTAGGTGTATTGTGGTTGTAAATGTGTGTTTTGTGTTGGGCTTCAGTGACATAACACTGAGGCTCTAAATGTGTGTAATGTTTCTAAAGTGCCAGCTCCACCTAAGAAACCTGTCCCAGAGGAGAAAGTTCCAGTGCCAGTTCCCGTTGCTAAGAAAGCTCCCCCTCCCCGAGGTAGGATTTGTCTCTGTCCTCTGACAGAAATTGTGTGGTGTGTGAATTCTTGGGTTTTTTTTGGGGGGGCTTGTTCTTTTGGGATTTTTTGTTTGTTTGTTTTGGGGGGGTCTGGTCTCTTCCTGTACTGACCCCTCTGTCTTGCTTCTGAGACTTTTGTTCATTTATACTTGCCATATTTGTTCTCCCATTTTGCTAAAGTGGTGTACTGTGCAAATCTTCCCAAACTCTGAAGAGAGAATTGTCAAAATTCTTGCATTTTAAACTTCAACTTTAATGCTTTTTTAAAGCTGAAGTTTCTAAGAAAACTGTTGTAGAAGAAAAAAGATTTGTCGGTGAAGAAAAAATATCTGTTGCAGTTCCTCAGAGAGTGGACGTCATGAGGCATGAAGGTATATAATCCAAGCGAGGGAGGAAGGACTTTATATGTTTCTTTGGAGTCTTGTTTCCAGATGTGATTATTGGCTTGTCTTTATCAGTTACCTTCCCTCTTGTTAATATTGGAGTGTGTCTACCTGTCATAGTCTTCTGGAATTGACTCTTTTGTGTCTACAATGATCTTGAATCATTCTAAGGAAGCGAATGGGTGCTAAAAGTGGCCACACCTAGACATAATTTGAATACCCCTGTCAGTCTTGAGCTGGACTGTCCCTCATCTTGAATCAGCTCTCTCCCTCTTTTAATGAAGAAGTACTATGACCTCTGCAAGTAGAAGAACCATCATCCATCTTTAGTGAACAGTGGCCATTTCTGATATTCATCATGCTGAATTTAAATTTAATCTTATCTTTTAACATATCCACAGAGGAGGAATGGAGTTATTCTGAAGAAGAGGAACGAGTGTCTGTTTCGGTTTATAGAGAAGAGGAAAGAGAGGAGGAGGAGGAGGAAGTGGAGATTACCGAATATGAAGGTAAACAGCACAGACATGGTAGCAAGGATCTGGAGTGTGGATGTTTTCTTTCACAGTTTATCAGACTAATGAAAAGTCACACCAAAAAGTGACACAGATTCAGTGAACACTACTAGCCTCATTCACTGTCTCTTTTGCTCAAAACACAAGATTCAGGAGCATTACACAAAATTAGTGAATTTCTTGTCCATTAGTTCTTACTTAGCAATATAGAAGAAAAGGGCCCCAAATTAACTAATGGGGGAACGTATCCCTATTTACACTTATCCTTCATGAGACAGGATTCAGCTTCAGCATGGTAGACTGGCATAAACTTCATCTAGGTAATCAAACCTTTTTTGACCATGGTCCACAGAATGAAATGTATTTTGTATTATAATAATGCATACATGTATGTGTTCTCTCACACACACACACATCTGAAACACTAAAGCAATATTAGCCTTACAATGTGTGATACAATTGTGATATGCTCCAATATTTTCTATGCCATTCTGTTCTATTCATTAACAAACACAAATGACCACCCATTAAATTGATTGCACAAGTTACTACTGTGTCCTGAATCACAGTTATAAAATTAACAATGAAATACTAATTACCTCATTACTTTCCAGAAGTGAAGGCCATATTCATGAATCTAAAACTGACACAACGGCTTTCCTTTATTTCACATATGAAGAAAATAATTATGTAATATCTGATCAGATTGACTTGTTATTCAGATGTTCCTGAACCTATAATGCTAGTTATCTATTACTTAAGGTTTGAATTCATTTCACTGGGATACCCTTTCAGTGAATTAAGACAGCACTAGTTTTCCTAGTAAAATCCAACATTCTGTCTAAAGCTCTATATCCAAAAAATAAAAATAAAAAAGTTCCTATTTCTGAACAAATAAACTCTTCCTGGTGAAATGAGGAGTCAAATTATAATACCTTTACATGTCCTCTGGTTAATAAAAGATGAATGGTACACCACACCCCCTTTCTCTGTTTGGAAGAAAAGTTCATCTAAAATTCAGTATGCACAGTCTTAATAGAATGACTTGGGACAGAACAGGATGGGGTATGACTTCCCAAGAGGAAGCTTACCAGTTCTATTGTACTTCCCAGAAAAGGTCATGATGGTAGACATGGTCAGAAATCTGGTGGATTTGAAGATGACCCAAAACTTCCTAGAAATATCTGGAAAGCCAAGCATAACATACACATAAGGAGTTCTTGTTGCCTAGATCTGATTTCAGTTTTTGATGATATAGATTATAAATATCCTTCAGTACTCCAGACTCTAGGTAAAGGAGAGATACTGTATGATATTCTTAGTTCTCATTAAGCTAAATGGTTGGCCCATTAGATTTACCTTTACTGTAAAGAGCAGATATGTTTTCTTGTTGTTGTTGTTTTTGTTGTTGCTTTGACTTGTTTTTTGTTTTTTGTTTTTTGTTTTTGTGTTGCTGTGGGTTGAACCCAGGGCCTTGTGCTTGCAAGGAAGCACTCTACCAGCTGAGCTATATCCCCAGTCCCAGATGTGTTTTCAACTAGCTTTTTCTATTCTATAATTAATTTATACACACAGGCTCAAAAGTTACCATTCCTATCCTGCAAAATGTGAGATGGGGCATAAAATATCTTGCAATTCACTTTTAAATCCTTAAGTGTATGTTTCTGTCCTGCAGCCTTCAAATCTAGAGTGTTGGGTTATTTTTGAAACTTACCTTCAAATCTTGTGTTCTTGCTCATTTTTCCACTAGAGTTTTTTATTGTCTTTGCATGTGTCCTATTATGCCTATGAATGTGTTATTATCTTTATGATACACTTAAACATTAAATTAATGAGACATATTTTCCATACTCTTTATTAAGGTGTTTGCTCTAATTAAATATTCCTTAGGTATTTAAAATGGAAACAATCAGGGACTCTGCAAGGGTTAAACTTTCGCTATTTTAATTACTCTTTAAAGTGATAACTGACAGCTAAACTTAAGTACAAAAACACTACAGCTTTTCTTCTTTAAAATTAATGTCTTTAAAGTGATGGAAGAGCCTGAGGAATATGTTGTGGAAGAAAAGCTACACTTTATCTCTAAGAAAGTGGAAGCTGAACCAGCTAAAGGTATATGGAAATCTTAATTTTATCCCTATGTTGGTTTGTTCTGTCCTTTATGTTCTCTTACAGCCAATTTAACCTCTGTATTGCAAATATTGATAAATAGTATGATTAAGAAAATGATTTCTTACATTTAATTGTAAAGAAACCTGCACATTTTCTACAAGTATATTTTATAATCTTTTCAAGTGCCTGAGAAGCAGGAGAAGAAAATTATACTGAAACCAAAAGTTCCTGCTAAAATTGAGGAGCCTCCACCAGCTAAAGGTACAATGTCTCCCAGAGAAATGCAGTACTGTTCGTGTTCATACAGTAAGTCCTCTAGTTGGCACACCCATGTTTCATTAGCACAGGTCTGAACATTTTTCTTGAGCATAGTCATTCATGTATGTGTATGTGTGTGATCTTTTCAAAAAGTGAGTTCTATGACCCCAAACCATATCAGCTCTTAATGTAATGCAAACTAATATTCTTAAACCTACTATTCTAAAGTTCCTGAAGCACCTAAGAAAGTTGTGCCAGAAAAGAAAGTTCCTGCTCCAGTTCCTAAAAAGGTGCCACCAGCCAAAGGTATATTGTGTTTTGCTTTATTCTTGAATAATGCCTGTCTCTTTCTATCTTAAATTGATACTTTTCAAATTTGTATAGCAAGAATAAGAAAATGAATGTGCCTATGTGAAGTGCTTGTCATGTCATTTAATCATGTTGTCTGATGTCTTTTAAGTGCCAGAAGAACCAAAGAAACCAGTCCCAGAAAAAAGGGTTCCTCCAAAAGTGGTTGAGATAGAAGAACCTCTCCCAACCAAAGGTAAATAAAATCCCCCAGACACACACACAAAATGAGAAGCTTTTAAGTCTTGTCTTTCTTTCTCTGACTGCTGTCCTTCGGGTCACACCTTGTGTGTAGTTTGTTGCTGTTGGTGGCAGTGGTGTGTTACCGCTTTGTCCTTGGGTGGAATCGTACTGGCTTGGGATGTTTAGTTGTGTGTGTGTTGTAAAGTCTTCTATTCCCAAATGACAGTACTTTCTGGCAATATATATTTTTAAAATTCCACTTTAAGCAATATAACTCCCTAAAATAATCCTAAATATAATCCTAAAATTATTTTTTAAGTGACTGAGAGGCACATGAAAATTACCCAGGAAGAAAAAGTTCTTGTTGCAGTAACTAAAACAGAGGAGCCTCCAAGAGTGAAAGGTACATCAGCCTTCCAATACTCGGTGTCGTCTTCGCCCACCTTCTTAAGTGCTCTGGTCCTGGGTGTGGGTTCTTGCGGGTGATGTCGTTGTTTGATGTTTGAAATAATGAACATGTCAAGTCTTTTATGTTTCCGTTACTATCATATGGTTGCCTTTTCTTGTGGTGTGAATGAGAGAAACAATTCTTTTAAGTGAAATCTATCTTTAAAGTGCCAGAAGAACCAAAGAGAACTGTCCCAGAAGAGAAAGTTCCCAAACTCAAACCCAGAAGAGAGGTGGAGCCACCAGCTAAAGGTATACTGACTTCTTAACTCAAACTAAGAATCTAGGTCTTGAAACCAATCTAGTAGAATTGGTATCACTAGAGAAAATGATTCAATACATATCATAAAGTAAGGAATATAAGTATGATATTTCATATCACTTCAAAACCAAACATTCTGATACCAGAAAGTACTTTTTAATCTAAAATGATGTGAATCTCCCCCAAAATATGTACTTTTCTTTAAAGTGTATTTGTCCTCTAATTTGTCTATTTGTCCATTTACTAAACTCGCTTGCATAAATGCTTGTTTATGTGGCAATCTTTGATAAAATTTTTAATTTTACCTCTTGAATTTCTCTCCCTTGTACCAACAGAGCTTATAAAATACCCTAGAATTGAGGTGAAGAAACTATTGATAGAACACAAGGTTCTCTTTAATGCTTGTGCTTAGTCATTGTTTCTGTTGTCTGTTTTGTTGACTCTTTTATAAATTCTACTTGAACTTCCTAATTATTCATTATCTTTGAAGCACTAAGTAGCTTAGAAAAAAACAGATTCATAGGTATTTTTGACCATGTTTATTTCAAGCCTATTGATTTTTCTTGCCATTTAAATGAGCACCATTTCTGATCATCTTCATCCTTGGATTATTTGTACAAACTTTCTCTTAACATGTATTTCTGGAATCTTGCAATTTACTTATAATAATTACTCTTTTAAAGTGACTGAACTCAGAAAAAGAGCTGTTAAAGAAGAAAAAGTATCCATTGAAGTTCCAAAGAGAGAACCTCGTCCCACGAAAGGTATATTTTGCTTTGATTAATTAACATAAAGCATGAAGCTGTATGACTTTGCCCAGAAGGTCCCAATTTTACTCCTCTACTTTATTGGCTCATTGTTGACTAAAGTCAGGGACATTTGAAATCACCATTAGTCAATGTACATTTTATGGTATCTTGACCAGCAGAGGACGGTCAGGGCCTCCCATAACCAGTGCATGGAAACATCCCAAAGGAATAAAGCTAAGCACATGGTCTCTGTCATCCCTAAATGGGCTTCAAATAAAATGATGCCTGTTGTCAATATTATTCTAGAAGTAACTGTAACAGAAGAGAAAAAATGGTCTTACACCCGAGAAGAAGAAACTGTTTCAGAACAACGGGAAGAGGACTACACAGAATACGTAGAATATGAGGATTATAAAGAATATGAGGAGTATGAACCAACAGAAGAATACGAGCAATATGAAGAATATGAAGAACGCGAGTTTGAACATTACGAAGAGTATAAAGAGCAGGAAGAATATATCACAGGTACGAGCAAAACTGCAAATCCCAACCCACATTAAAATTGTGCAAATTCCTTTAGAACTGGATAAAACTTTGGATGCCCAAAGAGATTTGGAAAGAACTTTGTTTCATTTGGCAAATTGAGAATATTTCTTTCTTAGATGATGTCTGGGGAAAAGAATCTCTATAAACCTTAAGGTTCTTGTTGGGCTATAATGCCCTCAGGGTTCCCATTATCCAAACCTGACAACTACTTCCAAAGTAAAGACAAAGCACTGTTTTACCTAATGAAGACCAGATTTGCAAGCAAATAGTTTTAGTTCTGAAGAGTTTGTTTTACTCAAAGAATAAATTCCATGAGAATATTGAAACAAATCAGTGTTATTTCACTCATTCACTTTCTGATGTTTCATGGCCTAACTTTGAGAACATTCTTGATAGTTCTACATTAAAAACCAATGTTATAGATGGAGGAATTTGAGTCCTAATTTTGTCTATTTAAAGTAAAATGAGAATTGAATACATACCAATGAGTTATAATAACCCAATGAGGAGAAAAGGGCAATAGAAACTATATGTCTGTCAGGGCTTGTCCTAACTGGACCTCTCTCTGTTTCTTATGCTAGAGGCTATACATGCACTGTAGATAAAAGATCTACTATTTTAATTCTTATTTTTTAACTTATGCTCTAAAGTCTAACATTAAGTACCTTGTATGTACTTTTCTCCTGAATAAATTATATATTTATATATTATCCTTGTATGTACTTTTAAAGAACCTGAGAAGCCTGTTCCAGTAAAACGTGTCCAAGAAGAACCAGTTCCCAAAAAGCCAAAGGCCCCACCACCTAAAGGTAGAGTGAGAAAAACTCTTGGTCATGAGTACTTTTGTCTCTTGTCTGTCTGTCCCCTATAAATACATGTTCAAGTGGCAGTGTGAAAATCATATGTTTAGGAATATTATGTTGTATACTGTATTTAAATTTTTGTTGTTACTAACTCTTGAAAAGTCTGGTTCAGGTTTCTAAATCTCTTAATATTGATATTTTCAAGTGCTGAAGAAACCTGTCCCTGAAGAAAAAGTACCTGTGCCCATTCCAAAGAAACTCAAACCTCCACCACCCAAAGGTATATTGCAGAGTAATATCTAGCCAAAACAACTGTGTGACTGTGATGGTGTTTTAAAATCTTGTCTCTTGTTCTGTTTCACTGAGTGTATTGTTCTGGTCCTGATTTTTACATTTCGGTTTTTCATGTATCTTTATTCCATAGTATTCATGGGGCTGGTTTTAATGCTCTTTAATAATTAATATCTTTAAAGTGCCTGAAGAACCAAAGAAAGTTGTTGAAGAAAAAATACACATTTCAATTACCAAACGTGAAAAACAGCAGGTGACTGAACCAGCTGCTAAAGGTATAATAATTTCCTTCCTAGATTGTGGTCTTTTATCATATCTCTTTGGACATTAATGTAACAATGTTTTGCTTTACTTTGTTGTTTTTGTGTCTTCTATATTGTAAAGATGATGTTAGATGTAAAAACCTGTAAATTCAGGATAAGAAGATAATGTTACATTTAAAAAGAAAAATTATTTCAAAATAGATCCACAGCCTCTTATGCAGTGGCTTATGTCCTCCCCATAATTATGATATGTAGAAAATAGAATGTTTGGATTTGAAATTAGGGACCATTTGGCATATTTTTGAAATACGTAAACTGATGTAGTGGATATAATAATATTCACTAAAGTTTGATAACTGTTTATTCATTCTAAAATCATTTTGAAGATTAAAAATAAAAGGTAATTCAGTGTCCAGTCACTTATTTTCCTGCTTTATGCTAAGTATGAAGTAACTTCTGTGCAAATTCAGGAAGTACATTTACCCAGAAATAATATGTGCCTTTTTAATGAAGGATGCTTCTTATGAGCAGAGACCCTTGAACACTAAATATCATTTCACACTGGGCCTCTGCTACCTCACACTTGACTACTTCTGTAGAGTTTCTTTTCTATTAAGTTCAGAATCCTTTCCATGGCAATCATGAACTTTTTTATAGATGAACAATTGTATAAACTATTACATTAGAGTCTGCTACAAAGCTAGTATTGGCTGGGTAACCTGTTTCTGACAATAAAATTTCCTTATACTTAATATTTCAAGTGCCCATGAAGCCCAAGAGGGTTGTCACAGAAGCAAAGGTACCTGCCCCTAAAAAGGAAGTAACAGCTCCTGTTAGAGGTACCTAATACCACTTATTTTTAACGTACTGTTTGTCTTCTTTGCTGTGGAATTCACGTTCAGTTCTATGTGCAAAGTCCTTTTGTGAGAAAAATAAAACCTTCTCTTTCTTTTGTTCTAAATGGGCTTGTGTTCTTAAAATGTCTTAACTTTGTTGAGTAATTGGAAAATTTAAGTCCAACCTAAAGATAATATCTTTAAAGTGCCAGAAGTGCCTAAAAAACGAGAACCAGAAGAGGTTGCCTTTGAAGAAGAGGTTGAAACCCACGAAGAGGAATATATCGTAGAAGAGGAGGAGGAGGAGTACCTTCATGAAGAGGAGTACATTCATGAAGAGGAGTACATTCATGAAGAAGAAGAGTACATTCATGAAGAAGAAGAGCTCAGAACTGAGGAAGAAGTGGTGCCAGTAATACCAGTCAAAGGTAGATGATATGTCCTGAAAGGGTTATGTAGCAGCATCTTTAGGCATTAGGTGTCTGACTTAGTCAAATTCTGGGGGTCATTAGACTGATGACCAATTCCGCTTATTGTAGAAGCAAACTTATTTTTTAGATACTGAAGTATGATAACTGCAGATGCTATTCATATTTTTATCTTTTCTGCAACATTTCCAAAATTTTTAATATCTTTTAAGTGCCTGAAATACCCAAGAAACCTGTACCAGAAGAGAAGAAACCTGTTCCTATTCCCAAAAAGAAGGAAGCCCCACCAGCCAAAGGTATCCCACCACTCACATGACATGTATATAGGAGACTTAATTTGCTTTTAAATAGTTAACTCTCTTTGGACTACAAAATCTTTTGTACCTTATTCTCTATTGCTGAAAGCATTAAATGTGCTTTATATGGATGTGTTTTTACTCATAGTTAGAATTTAACAATAAACAATGTCTTTAAAGTGCCTGAGATTCCCAAGAAGCCAGAGGAGAAAGTTCCTGTACCTATTCCTAAAAAAGAGAAGGCTCCACCAGCTAAAGGTACATTTATTTATCATCCTTCAGTGGAATCATGTAATAATTTGCTTATGTAGTAGAATGTAGTGAGCCATAGCAGTCCTTATCCCCATGATACTATTAATAATATTAATGCCAGGACAAAGATCACTCAGGGGTCAGCAGGTTACCACATATTCTCTGAATTTGCCATTGAAGCATACTTGTGCTTAACGCTTAGCTCTTTCTCTTCAGTGGAAAGTTCTTAGTGTAAAATAAATTCTTTCAGCAATATCGAAATGAACCAAGCTATCCTTTTCCAGGCATTGTGTTGTCTTTATCACCAATCCATGTTTTTAGTGTTTTTCATTTTAACTCTGGTGTCTTTCCAGTCCTTTGTTTTGTGACTATTACTATTTTCAGTGAGATTGTTATAATATCTGTGATGTTTCAGTTAAGGTCTTAAACTTCTGAATTCTTATCTATGGATGAAAAGCATAACATTGACCCTATTTGATATCTTTAAAGTTCCTGAAGTACCCAAGAAACCTGTGCCAGAGGAGAAAGTACCAGTACCAGTGCCTAAAAAGGTGGAACCTCCACCAGCCAAAGGTACATGACCTTGAAAAGTCACAAAGTTTTTTAATTTCATAATTGCATAGAAATGAAAAATAATTGGTTTAATTCTCTGCTTTTTAGTGGTGAAGCTCTTTATCATTTCTTTATGGAAAACAGATTTTTAAAATATTTTTTAAGTTGTCAATGGACCTTTATTATTTATTTATATGTGGTGCTGAAAATCAAACCCAGTGCCTCACACATGTTAGGCAAGTGCTCTACCACTGAGCCCCAACCACAACCCAAAAGATTTTATTTTAAAAATAAAATGCTTCTTGAAATTTCTTTCTCATACTTTCATTGCCTTGTCTTAATCTTTTTGAAACTATGCTTGGCTCAATATTTTTATTTTATGTAAATTTTTTCTCTAAATCATTTCTTCAAAGTGCCAGAGGTACCCAAGAAGCCTGTGCCTGAGAAGAAGGTGCCAGTTCCTGCTCCTAAGAAAGTAGAAGCTCCACCTGCAAAAGGTACATCATTTCATCACTTAAAGTACATGGGGAGAAATCTCACAATTATGTATATTCATAGGCCAATTTCACCATAATATTACTGTATTTTTAAAAGGCACCTGTCTAGTTAAATAGGTCAAGTATTTTGTGATTCTTTTTCACATCAATGTCTGCAAGACATTGTAATAGAACACATTCTTAAAGTCAAATAATATCTTTAAAGTGCCAGAGGTGCCAAAGAAGCTCATCCCAGAAGAAAAGAAACCAACACCAGTTCTGAAAAAAATGGAAGCTCCACCACCCAAAGGTACATTAATCTCTAACAAAACCAGAGCAAAAACAAAAATTAACTGGTGTTATGCAGCCTTATTAATTATAGTTAATGCTTGGTAATATGTATGTTGGTGATCACTGTTGCTTTATGATCACAGAATATTTGCTTTTCATGTTGTCACACTGTCATGAATATTGTCCATAAAAGTGATGCTCGCGCAATTGAATAAATGTCTTTAAAGTGCCAAAGAAACGTGAAGCAGTCCCAGTTCCTGTAGCTCTGCCTCAGGAAGAGGAAGTTCCTTTTGAAGAAGAAGAAGAAATTGTTCCTGAAGAGGAAGTTCTACCTGAGGAAGAGGAAGTTCTACCTGAGGAAGAGGAAGTTCTACCTGAGGAGGAAGAATTCATACCTGAGGAGGAAGAATTTGTACCTGAGGAAGAAGAAGTTGCACCTGAAGAAGAGGAAGTTCTTCCAGAAATTAAACCTAAGGTGCCAGTACCTGCACCAGGTATAGCTGCTCTTCTTGAAATCAAGAATTCTTTTGTGTCAAATTTTACCTTTCCATCTTTTTATTCATCTGTACTTTTATCTGTAACACTTTACCGTTTGTGTTTTCTACCATTCTGTCTTAGCACACATTCCAAACAAATCCTCTTCTGTGTGTCTATATTGTATGTCTGTTTATTGTCAATTATCTGAATGTCTTTTAAATTTTTGTGTTATGAAAGGTTATTAATGGTTTGTGGTCATATTGTTGTGTGTCTTTTGTTGTATATGCAATATTATACCTGTGGTTTTTAATGTCTTCAAATGAAATGTTTTTAAGTGCCCAAAGTGCCAAAGAAAACTGTACCAGAGAAGAAAGTGCCTGTTCCGGCTCCTAAAAAAGTGGAACCACCACCACCTCCCAAAGGTACACCTCCCCAAAAGCACATACACGTTCTTCATCCACGGCTTTACCAGATAGATTATGGATTATGGTGGAACTGAGTTTCAGGAAAAATTATAAAGTGGGCAGCCATACTTCCACTTCCAAAGCTGCTCAAGACACTGATAACCATTTCTTTTTCGTGTGTGCTTTGTACTCCATGTTTATTGAAGAACAAAGGTGAAAGAAGTGTTGTCCCAAAACTGCCACAAGAGTTCTGATTTGGGGCAATTTTATTAGACATCATAATTTTTCACGTAGCTGTTTTGCAAAGCTAAATTATCTATAGAAAACAATTTTACCTGAAAAATATAGTGAATAAATATTCTTAAATCATTCTTCACTCATTATATTATGTGCCTTTGTAACACCAGGATGAAAAGGAAAAGAAAGATTAATGCATTTATCAAAACAGAGGAATGGCTTGTCTGCTGATACATATGTGTAAACAGTAGTCCAGCAGCTTTTGATGCTGGCCTGGTACACCTTGACGTGTTTCTCTAAGCAAGTTCTTTAGCCAATCTAAGCCTCAACTTCCTCTCCCATAGAATAGTGATGCTAATATGAGTCCTAATGGGCTCAGACATTGCAATGATACACTACAATGTAAAAGTACCCCATCACTGAATGAATAGAATCCAGATTTAATATATTAAAGCAGGTCTTAGTATAATGCATAATGATTATATTTATGCCTTAAAGTCCAATAATATTTTCTACAAAAGATCCTGGTATCACTACTTAAACACAACCCTTCTATCAGGCTATATACTTATATAATTAATGAAAAGGAGAGGCTGGTCTTTTATTGGATTTTAAGGATTCAGAAATGTTTTATAAATAATGACTGAATAAATCATTAGTGAAATTTAAATGATGAAATGATAGCATTTTCCTCAGAGAACCAAATAGGTAGCTGATCCCTTGCTCTGCAAACCCTACAAACTTGTATCACTTCTCTGTCCTAAGCAACAGCTGCATGTTGGTCTTTCTATGTGTGGACTTCTTGGTTTCTCTCTTTCTTGTCCTTCAAAATAAATTCTTATCATGAAATGATGTCTTTAAAGTGCCTGAGGTCAAGAAGAAAGTACCAGAGAAGAAAGTGGTCATTCCCAAGAAAGAAGCTCCTCCTGCCACAGGTACTGCCATATCCAAGAACATTCCACACTGTCTTCTCTCTCCTTCACCCGCAAAAGTCAAAACTCCTGTTTGGTATTCATTAATATAACTTATGACTATGTCTCTTGTCTTTGTCTTTGTGAAACTGAAATTATAAAATAATATCTTTAAAGTGCCTGTGATACCTAAGAAACCTGAACCAGAAAAGAAGGCGCCTCCTCCCAGCATTAAGAAAGCTCCTCCGGCCAAAGGTACACCATCCCCTACAGGGGTGTGTTTACTGCACCAATGTTGAACTGTGGGGGTATCCACCCAGGACGTTCAACATACCTGTTTGTACTCTGTGATCTGTCATAACATTCATCACTTGTGACTCTGTCATGTGACCTTGTTGGTATTATGTCAGTTTTCCTCTTTGCACTGCTGTATTTTATGTTGTTTCTCTATGTGTGTTGTTTCTGAAAAAAAAAAAAAAAAACTAAAGTCTTTAAAGAGCCAGAAGTGACTAAGAAATCAGTCCCTGAAGTACCTGTTCCTCTTCCTAAGAAAGAATAGGCTCCTGCAAGAAAAGATAAAATATCCCTTTAATAGAGCCTGTCTTAAACCACAAACCTCTTCATTCTCTCTTCATTAACTAATTCTGTGAAATGTCAGTGTTTCATCTGTGCATGTGTGTTGTGATATCTACTCTCTTGTGTTGAAAATTGGAAGCTTGATCCTTAAGTATTCTTCTTCAACTCTTGCATTTTAAGTGCCTAAAACAATCAATATCTTTTAAGTTCCTGAGGTACCTAAGAAAGTAGAAGAAAGACGAATCATTCCACCTAAAGAAGAGGAAGTTCCTCCAGTGGAAGGTAGATGACTTTCTAAGAAAATAGCATTTCAAAGTCATTGTTGTCTTATTATTATCTAATATTCAAAGGAGACCAATGCACTTTTAATGCCAGAAAATGAACATATGCAGATTCTAAAATAATTTATAATTTAACTAATAGAAATTGGGCAGGCAAACTAATACTCCTCTGGCATGTTTAGCCTAGTTGTCTGTTTGCGATGTTTTATTTCAATGAAAATTCTGGAAAGGAAACTATTTTCTGTGGGAAATGTTTTATTAAATGACTTGATTGGCAATGATGGAATAAAACTTACCCAAATGACAAACTAGGCAACTGGTACAGATCTGACTTCTACTCCTAGGTAGTTGTTTGACACCATACAGGTCCATTTCCATTAAAATAATAGTTTTAACCTAAATTCTCTGAGATCTTTTCTAATTACAAATGATGGAAAGGGATAAGATTCTGAAGACTCCAGCAGACTTTTTTAAGGACTAGTGAGTTTTCCCTAGCATTTAATGCTGAGCAGTCTTAATATGTATCATTTTAGTCTAATATTCAAAAGAATTACAAAGATAACTTAAAATAATAATCTTTTAAAGTGTTTGAGGAGCCTGAAGAGCCTATTCCAGAAGAGATCCCAGAAGAACCACCTAGTGTGGAGGAGGTAGAAGAGGTGGAGGAGGTAGAAGAGGTGGAGGAAGTCGAGGAGGTCGTGCCACCTAGAGGTACAACTGCTCTTATGGGTTGGACATTAAAATATTTGGTGTTCTAAATCTTTCTCAGAATTTGTCTAAACCCTCTGTTTACTACTATACTCTTCTTACATCATCATATCAATGAAGACTGAAGAAGAATTATTCCTGGTACCTGAAGCTATGGGTCCCTTTCTTTTCTCCCTAACTTTTCTGACTTCATTTGCAATACAACTAAGGAGAGATGACTTTTCTATTATTGGCACTTTAATACTTTCTCCTAGATTGCAATCCTTATTTTTGTCTTTGATATCAATGTGGAGAAGGAGCAATCTATTTGTGTGGCAAGAGTGTTCACTTTTTAGAATAACTCTTAACCATTTATTCCTGAAGACCACAACAATCTTTTGCATGATTGATGTTACATTTGCTTATAGGGTTTTCTAGTAATATCCTTCACACCCCTAGAGCCACTATCCCATATTATATTATTATTATTTAGGTTGCTAATATCTTTTAAAAATAAATTAGTGTTTCATGTTTATTCTTTTGGTATATGGGTGTTGTTATGTCCATTGCATGTTCATTCTGTTCATTTTTTAAAATGTCTACAAAATATCTTTTAAGTGCCTGAAGTGGTTAAGAAAGCAGTACCTGAAGCACCTACTCCTGTTCCTAAAAAAGTGGAGCCACCACCACCTAAAGGTATAGCAAACCTGATTAATATCTTTAAATTCCTATTAATTTTCTTTCAAAAAAGCAAATGTCTTATTTCATTTTTTATAGTGATTTAAAAAGCAAACTGATGAATGAACTAAAACTCATACTGATACTTTAGCTTTCCTCTGGAATGTTGATGGATGATTGTGAATGTGCATGTGTATGTGTCTGAATTATTCAGGAAGCTTCTTATTTTAAATAACCGAGAATTTTATGTAGTAATACATCTCTCCATGTTTATATGCATACAGATTCCTCTTCTGCATGTCCTATTCCTAGATTTTGTTCCATTACATAAGTAGAGATTTGTACTATTTTATAATAATTATTACTATTTTTAGTATTTTATATAGAAAAAAATGTTCTAATGCTTGGATAACAACAATTTTAAAGAGACCTTTGTTCCTTTTGTTGTTTTTATTTTCCACATTTTTGTTGGTGCATTATAATTGTACCTAATGGTGGGATTTATTTTACATATTTATACATGCACATAATATAACAATATAACTTGACCAATATCCTTCCCCAATATTTCCTGTCCCTTTTGTAATATTTACCTAAGCATTCAAGGTTATTATAAAATTTTTACTTTTCATTGCTTCCTGATTGAATTAATCCTTTCAATATCATCTTTCCCAATTAGAATATACAATTCCTATCATAATAAATTCCTCAGCAAATATCATAGTGCCCAACAGAATGTGTGACCTATGTCAGAACTTAAGTACTCTAGGATGCTAATTACTTCAAAACATTTCATCAAATAAAAAATAGTAGAAGTAGGTTCAATGTTGGTAATCTATGCTATTTAAAAAAAATAGCATAGGTTCTTTGTGGACTAAGCTTCTAAGGGTATGGCTAGCATAGATTAATAGTATGAAAGAATGTCCTATTGCCTGTAAAACAGGTGTCCAACGATACAGAGTGGTGCCAATGCTTTCTTGTAATATCAATGTTTCTGATGCTCTTATTTCATGTGCACTCTTGAGAGTTGCCAGCTAACTAAAACACCTAATATCTTTAAAGTGCCAAAGAAAATTCCTGAGGAAAAAGTACCTGCACCTGCTCCGAAGAAAGAGGCACCCCCAGTCAAAGGTACATCTTCTCTAAAACCTAAACCTACTCTTTTACCTTTAAGACTTTCGTGTTTTATGTCCCTGTGTCTTGATTGGTTTTGACATCTGTTGTCCGTGAAAGTTTATTCTTGACAGTCTTAAATATTAATACTATATCTTTAAAGTGCCTGAAGTACAAAGGAAAGTCCCAGAAAAGAAAATCCCAGAAAAGAAAGTCCTTGTGCCCAAAAAAGAAGCTGTTCCCCCCACTAAAGGTATTTTTGGAAAGATCTCTGTTTTTGTTTTTGTTTATGTTGCATGCAAGCCTTTTATTAGTAGTTTTCTTACATTTTGAATTTACATCTTTATTTCTTCTATGTTTAAAAAAATAAATCTCTTAAAGTAGATGCTCTTTCAGGGAGAACTGTTTTTGAAGAAAAAATATCAGTTGCCTACCAACGAGAGGAAGTAACAAAAGAAAGACTAGAATTAGAAATAGTAGAAGCAAAAGTGGAAGCAGCTCTCGAAGAAGAAGAATTCCATGAAGTTAAAGAATACTTTGAAGAAGAAGAATTCCATGATGTAGAGGAATTCCTTAAAGTAGAAGAACGCAGGTTTCAAGAACACAAAGCTGAAGAAGTCCATAGGGTAATAGAATTCTTAGAGGCTGAAGAAGTGGAAGTATATGAAAAACCCAAAGCTCCACCTAAAGGTATAGGGAATTGTGCAGATGTTTCTCTTTGTTTTATCTAGCTCTGACTGGCTTTCTTTTGAAAATATCTTGTATGTTTATTTTGGAACAGTAGAAAGACCTGTGAAATACTTCAAGCAGGAATTTAAACTGTTTGATACAAAGATTGATATCAAGTACAGATTAACCACACAGTATAATTTTCACAGACAAGAGAGTAATGTTTGATCTGTATGTATATATCTATAGAGGTCAATATGTAAATTTGTGAATTCTTTTAAAAATCTGACCAAGAATGTTACATGATTGTTAGAGATACCAAAACAACTGACCAGTGTCATCCATGAAGTGAAAAAGAAATTCCTCAGTTCGCTGAGAATTTACATGTTCTGGCTAGACAGCCATTGCTTTATTAATATTTTGGTCAACAGTGCACAAATTGATGACTGCTTTTGCTATTTTGTGATGTCTTAGTTTAAAAAATAAGGAAGTAGAGGAAGTGTTGATAATGATACCTGCATTCTGGTAAATTCTAAGGATAACTATAGTGTAAATAAGTTCTCTACATTATTACTCCAAATCTTACACAAATTAATAATTATGTAATATGAAGAAATAGCTATGTTACATAGTAAATGTACTATGCAGACAATATTTGACAAAGCCAAATCTTTTATTGGAAGCATAATATAAATTCAAAAAATACAAGTATTTTGTGAACCCTTGTTCAAACTTTAGTACTAGTGCTTCATAAGACTTTGAGTTTTTTTTTTTTTTCCTCTAAACCAAAATACTAATATCTTTTAAGGGCCTGAGATATCTGAGAAAACCATCCCTCCAAAAAAACCACCCTTTAAAGTTGTTCCTCGAAAAGAGCCACCAGCTAAAGGTATTTTATTGGTGAAAAATTACTTACCTAATTTATGTATAGTAGCACTTTGGTTGCTTTATAAGTTTGCTGTCTATTTGATGTTTTTCTTCTATGTTTTGTTTTTGGAATTTCTGAAACAAACTAACATCTTTAAAGTGACTGAGGTTCCAAAGAAAGTTCTAAAAAAACCAAAAAAGATAGTCACTGTTGTCATACCCATGCCATCTAAAGTAAATATACTTATTAACCAAAAAGTGAACTCAGGTATCCTTTGATGCTGTTTGATTTTATGTTCACTAATATCTTTATGGATAAGCCCCTGTTTTCCTATTCATTACAAATGGTATTAATGTGTTAAATACAAATATATAGTTTATATGTGTTTAATGTCCCTGCTTTGTTTGTTAACCTCTTGAATTTCACAATAGAAATTTTTCAAAGCATCAAATAAATAATATAAACATATCTTAAAAGTCCCTGAAGCATATA
Organism: Glaucomys volans; assembly: GCA_020662805.1. NCBI lineage: Eukaryota > Metazoa > Chordata > Mammalia > Rodentia > Sciuridae > Glaucomys > Glaucomys volans. The sequence goes on along the minus strand of JAJEJO010000246.1, from coordinate 228,711 downwards.
AGAAAGTTATCATTGAAGAGAAAGTACAAATTTTTCCACCAAACAAGCAGAAATGGTGCCAAGTGAAGGAGTATTTTAATTTTTCTTATCAAGTTCTTACCATTCTAATATGAGAAATTCCCCTGGATTTTTGTTGTAACATATTTCATCAAAATTTAACTCATTTTAAATATTGTCATGTATGTCATAAAGTGGTGTCTGTATTTTATATTGTGGCTATATGCTGCTTTGTTTTTATGTCTCTTATGCTCTCCTTGTTAAAAATCTTTACGACTTTTTAAAAGTAAAAGAAATTATTACTGCTGTCTTTAAAGTACCTGAGGTGGCCAAGAAAACTGTGGTAGAAGAAAAAGTACGTGTTCCTGAAGAACCCAAAGTTCCACCAGCTAAAGGTACCTGCCTTTGCGATTACCACTAATATAAATCCCTTTTTATTCACTTTCTACAGAGGAGAGAGACCATTCTCCCCTCAGTGCCACAAGATGGCTGTGCATGGCATAAATTTCAACTTCTGTTCTATAGCATAATCTTCCCTTTTGTGTGGTGACAAACAATGACATAAGCCTGAAAGTTACCGTTTTTATTGGTCCTTTTCTTATGCAATAATTAAATATTGACCCCTAGACTTCTCTTCCAAGTATAATTCATCTTAGAAGCTCTTGTCAAATAGCTCTGGAAACAAGTAAACATGTTCTAAATGACAATATAAAATGATACTACCTCCAAAGAGCAGAGTGTCTGTGATATAACAAACCAAGGCAATCTAAGAGGAATGTACTGCGCATCAATGCAAAAGTCTGGAATTTTTACATTCTCTTTGGTAGAGGCCCTATTGTCTTGATTTTTGTATATCCGATTATGATCTTCCTTAAAATAAGACAAATAAATATCTTTAAAGCACCTGAAGTACCCAGGAAAATTGTTCCAGAAGAAAAAGTTCGTGAAGTGGTCCCTAAGAAGCCAGAAGTTCCACCAGTTAAAGGTACACACTGATAGTGATCACAGCTTGAAGTGTCTCCTGGGTTAGTTTTTATTGCACAGAACAAATGAATGGGACATTAAATCTTAGTATGTTGTTTTTTATATTCTTAATATCTTATATTTCTTATTAATAACAATAAATATACTAATATCTTTAAAGTTCCTGAGGTACCTAAGAAAAGTATTGAAGAAGAAAAACCTGTTATTCTTCCTGAAGACACAGAAATATACAGTGAGTGTAGAAGTATTTGAGGTTCTCTTTGTTTTCATCTGTGTTCTCAAATTCACTGTGTTCATTTACATAGCTTTAGAAAGCAAGCATACTAATATCTTGTGAATGTTTGGCTCAAATTAAATAATCTGAATGACTCTAAGCCTCAGACAAGACATATATCCTCACCAATTTAAAAAATAAATAGTCCTGTACATATAACATTACCCAATTTTAGAAAAAGCATTTGTCTAATTGAATTTTCCTAACCTTGTGTATAAACATCTTTTGCTTTGAAGCAATTTATTTTCTTAGACCATGAAGTAAACCATAATATTGTAATTTAATTTTGCAGAACCAGAATCTCCAGCATTATTATTTTTTCACTCCTCAGAACAATCATTAACATTTGGCAATGCTGCCTAAGTGGCCATAAAATTCACAAGACCATGAAAAACCCAAAAAGAACTATCAATGCTTTTTTTGCTTTTATACAAAACTATGATTAAATAATTTTAACAGTAAAGTAGTATGTAAAAGAATTCCATTCAGTGTTCTGAATAGTAAAAATGCTAATATTCCATTTTTTTAATCTAAAAAGTTCCTGGTTAAAACTCATTTTTTTCCTTTTTCTTTTCTTTTTTTTTTTTTTTTCTTTCTTTTTTTTTTTTTTTTTTTGGTTACCTTGTTATACTAGATTGGGATAAAAGTATGTAACCACCCCACCCTCTGAATACCTTTTCTATATTTGAATGTGGTTATTGTTGTCAGATAGTCTTCCTTTCTAAAAGCTGAGGAAATCCTCTATTGCCTTCATTGGCCCTATTTTCCAAATATTTAATCATTTTTTACTTTTCTGCTTCTAATCCCTAAATGGTTTTCACATTCATATTAAACTGTGAAGCCATAAATTAGATGTGATTTTAAAATAGAGATAAATTTACTTCTAGAAAAGGAAAAGACTTACATGAATTTCCAGAGGTCAAACATAGAAAGTAAATTCTCCATGTGTAGCTCAACATCTTCCTTGTTCTTTATGCACAAATCCATTAAGAAGTAGAGCTGGGGCTGGGGTTATGGCTCAGTGGTAGAGCATTCGCCTAGCATGTGTGAGGCACTGGGTTCGAACCTCAGCACCACATAAAAATAAATAGATAAAAATAAAGGTGTCCACCTACAACTAAAAAGATATTTTTAAAAAAGAAAGAGTTATAGAACAATTTTATCAATAACTTTCTGCAGAAAAAATTGAAGAATTTTATTGCCCTTGCCTAGTGAATTCCTCCATTTCATTATCATGCTCATAAATGAATGCTATAGAGTCCCAAATCATAAAACTGTAAGACTCATTCCTAGTCATTGCATTCTTGTCACTATTTTGTGTCTATTACCATTAAGTTGTGTGATGAGTGTGTATTATATTTTGTTTTATTGATACTATTGTTCATTTACCTTGAAACACCCTAATTATCTAAATACTAATATCTTTAAAGTTTATGAAGCATCTGAAGAATTGGTTGTAGAAGAAAAAGTGCTTGTGACTCATCCTCAAAAGGCAAAATACAAAGTAGCAAAAGGTATATAATGTCAATGATCCAGTCTGAAAAAAATTTTATTTGGGGGCTCATTTTAGGAGCTCAATATTTTTCATCGCCATTTATAAATTTAACTGTACTCATGTCTTTTAAGCACCTGAACCACCTAAGAAAGTTGTTCCAGAAGAAAAAACATATGTGACTATACATAAAACAAGAAAGACACCAGAAACCAAAGGTATATTTCAACTACGTCCAACTCAGATGAATATCTTTAAGATTCAAAAGTTGCATGTTATATAATTGACTGGTTTCACAACTTCTAAGTGTAAAACTACTAATATCTTTAAAGCGCCTGATACAACCAAAGAAGTTCTTCCAGAGGTGGAGTTACCTGAGGCTGTTCCTGAAATTCCAGAACATCCTCCAACTGAAGGTATAATTCTCTAGTTTTGAAAATCTAAAGAAGAAAACCCTTCTTATTCAGTTTGCAAAATATGTTTAGCATTTTGTGCACATTCTCACCACCACTGATGCTAAAATACTAATATCTTTAAAGCATCTGACAAAGATGCTCAAGACAAGGAACTACCTATGACTTGCCCATACAAGGTCAAGACCCACTCAAATAATGTACAAAGATACACTATTAAAACAAAAGCTTGGGGCTGGGGATATAGCTCAGTTGGTAGAGTGCTTACCTCATAAGCACAAGGCCCTGGGTTCATATTCCCGGCACCGCAAAAAAAAAAAATTAAAAAATAAAAATAAATAAAAGCTAAATTTTCAACTTAAAGTTATAGTATCTGTCAGTATACCTAACTTTCTTTGTATGTCATGTCTTTGTCTTGCCTTTTTTAACTAAAAAATACTAATATCTTTAAAGAATTTGAAATCTTCAAGGAAGTGGTTCCAGAGAGACGAACTCTTGTTATCAAAAGAAGAAAAATACCACCACCAACAGGTACAAGTCTGGAGAAAGTAGGCTTTCTTATCTTGTGTTTGTAATAGTGGTTAACATATGTGAAAATACTAATATCTTCAAAGTTCCAGTGGTCACCAAGGAAATCATTTCAGAGAAATGGGTCCCCAAAGCAGAAGCTTAACCAAGTATTTGCATGTCCCGTGAGTCATTCAAGAGGCAATAGAGAGGAAAACAACTTTAACTTATACAGATGAAAGATAGTTGAGTTAAACAGTTTATGAGGACTACAGAGAAAACATGTATACATATTATGTCCAAATATGACCCAGATGTATTCTTTAGTAGGAAACAGCTATTTCTTTCCTTTAAAAATAATAAAAATCAGATTACTTAAAAATAATGGATACAAGATCATTCATAACACTGAAACTAGATTGAATTGGCTCAACCTATGCCTGTTTAAAGCAAGAATCAGTGCCATCAAAGTACAGAGGTGTTTGTGCATAAGATGGCGATAGTTCAGTCCTCCATGGGACTGGAACTCCGGGAAATACAGCTGGTCAGAATTGTGTTTTGTATTGAAATAAACTTACTGCTAAAGCAAGCATATGAATATGAAATCACTGATTTCCAATAAGAAATACCATAGAAATATGTTTAGAAATTCATTACTTAAAGAAAATGAAATGTTCCATGTAAAGTTGCTCTACTTGTAATATCATTTCTCTCCCATTAGAAATGCCTGAGAGCCTTCTAAAGCCAAGGCAGAATTCCAGTTAATGTTGAAACTTGTTTTCTTAATATGTTTCTATGATGTTTAAATTTTGTTGGAATCAGCTCTTTCACATTCAGATGTTTGCTTTTAGCAGTAAGTGAACTTATTTTAATAGGAAAGCAATCTGACAGGCTGGTATATCCTGGAATTCCAGTCCCATGAGGGTTGAATAACTGTCCTCTGGTGTATAACCAAGCACCTCTGCCATTTAGAGGCACTGACCCCTACTTTAAATGGGCATGTGTTAAGCCCATTCACTGTGGTTTCAGTCCTGAGCACTCTGTCCTGAATGTTTGCTCCACTCCTGGTCTATGTTTTATTTTTCAAGCATCATACACTTTCCCATTTTGAACATTTTTTAGATGCATCAAAAGCTGGGGACATTTAAAAACTTCCAGAATAACAGTGTCCTCATAATGCCCATGATATTCTGGAATTTAAAGAACCCTCAAGTACTCTGATCTTTCTTTCTCAGTCTGGCATCTTTTGTTTCTTCTTTCCTAAACTAAGAAAACACCATTTTAAGGTGAGTAAGGTGAGGGTACAAAAAGAAGCCAACCCAGATAAGAAAGCATCTGTTTTTTTTCTTCTCAAACTAATTGCTAAAGGTTCCATTACTGGCAATCATCTTTTTTTTTTTTTTTGTCACTTTTGATAATTGGATTTTATATACAACTACAAATCTAAAAAATAAAATTATTAATATTGATAGCACCTGAATTGACCAAAAAATTAAAATAAAATAAAATAAAATAAAATAAAATAAAATAAAACAACCCCTGATAATCAGGCTAAGTTTACACTGGTACCAAGAATCCGATTCTGGGCATTCCCAATATGGAGCATTTCTCTATGCATAGTTATGACTGGAACTCTTCATTGCTTCTCATAACTTAAAAGTACACTACATTAATATCTACAAAGTGCAGGAACCAAGCAAAACCCATGGCAGTTCCCTCTGAAAATGGAACACCTCCCCCAAAGGCATCATGCTTATTCTCATTCCTTCATTTATTTAATGTGTCTAGTATGGACAAGGCCCTAGGAAGATAAGGAATAATAAACAAAAACAAGTAAGATTTGATGACTGTCAAGATTTTTCATCTCCTCACATTCTTGAGGGAAGCACCCTTGTAGCCATAGAAATCACTTAAGTTCAGTTCATGGGATTAATGTTTACACTGATCCTTTTAACCTCTGAAAATAATACTAATATCTTCAATGCACCAGAAGCCATGAAAGAAGCTGCTCCTGAAATGAAAGTCATTGAGGATGTTCCTGAAGAGCCAGAAATGCCACCAATGGAAGGTACATGCCACCTCTGAACCGAGGTGGAGGAAGAAATTATCCATCCTCTGCTCTTCGAATTGTTTTTCCTAACACTCTTTGTAACTCTAAAAGTAAACACACTAATATCTTTAAGGCAATTGAAGCTCCCTGATTCCCTCTAGAAAGAAAGAATTTGTGGCTGTTCCTGAAACACCTAAAACCTTTCTACTAAAAGGATTCATTCAACGAATGCAGTCCTCCCTCAGTCTCCATGGGAGGTTAGACCCAGGACCCCACAGATACTAAAATCCATGAATGCTCAAGTTCCTTACATAAAATGAGGTACCAGTTTCATATAATTAATACCTCATATACATTAAATTATTTAGATTACTTATAATAACTAATAAATTGTAAATACTATGTAAATAGTTGTTTACCATGTTGTTTAGGGAATAATGACAAGAAAAACAGTATATCCATATACAGGACATACACTACTTTTCCATCTGTGGTTGGTTAAACAGAGGATACGGAATCCATGAATACAGAGGGCCGACTGTACTGTACAATGAGGGTGTGGGGTGAACTCCACTGGAGGAGGGCAAGTCCCTCTTCTCAAGGATCCATGAATCCCTCTAGATTAGCTTATTGGTGGAGAAGGGGAAGAAAAGAAAGTTCTAGAAAGTTGCATTGCTATCTTATTGTGGCTACTGTTTTCATTAGTATTTTAACTCTTCCATGTGCAATACTAATATCTTTCAAGTGCCCGAAGCTCCTCAAGAAATTGTTTTTGCAAAAAGAGCTCCTTCCAAAAAAAGAGAAGCTCCCTCAGCTAAAGGTACCTTCACTAAGCCTTCAGGCTCAAGAACTGACTCCAGAAGTTTTGAAAATAATTTGCTCTTCCTTGTGATTTTCATAACACTAAATGTAAAAATACTAATTTCTTTAAGTGTCTGAAGTGCCTCAAGAAGCTGTCCCTGAAAAGAAAACATTTGGGGGTCCACCCCCAAAGCCAGAAGTCCCTGCACAAGAAGGTATATTTTGCTGGAAGCTTAAAAGGGTGGGAAAATGTCTTGTGTCTAATGTGTTTCCTGTCTGTACTGATTCCTTTAACTCCTCAATGTAAAAATATTAATATCTTTAAAGTGCCTGAGGCTCCCAGAGAAGTTGTACCTCCCAAAAGAGTTCATTCACTACAAATGCCTGAAGTCATACCTGTCAAAGGTACATTCTTAACTGTTTCCTTACATGGACTAGGGAGGTGGGAAAACAGGAAGGATCATTTTTGCAATGTGTGAATGTAACTCATGTCTGTGTTCACTACTTTGACTCAACTGTAAATTTACTAATATCTTCAAAGCGCCTGAAGCTCCCAAAGAAGTGACCCCCCAAAAGAAAATAAAAGAAGTTCCTACCCCAAAAAAGAAAATAACAGAAGTTCCTACCCCCAAAAAGAAAATAACAGAAGTTCCTACTTCAAAGTCAAAAGATGTACCATCTGTTACAGGTACTTGCTACCACCATCTCAAGTTCAAGAGAGAAAAGCTGCTCTTTCGTTCTTAAAAATGTTTCATTGTGCCTTGTGGTCTTCGTGTTTTCTAAGTGTAAAACATACTAATCTCTTTTAAGTGCCTGAGGTGCCCAAAGAGGTTGTCCCTGAAAAGAAAGTGTCTGTGGCTCCACCTAAAAAG